>CM076404.1:32371580-32696180 GCA_038363315.1 Mugilogobius chulae
CTTTTTTTATATAAACATGTTTGAGCTGAGAAAACATTCAGATTGAACAGGCAACAATTCTGACAAGCCATGAAATCGGTGTAAATTTGTGTTTTTGATGTAAAAACTAGTTGTCTTGCACCTCTGGAACGTTCTTTTGTCATGTTGCCTCCGCTCAAAATTTGCAAAAATCTTTTATTGAAGTGTCTTTTGCACTCTTAACTAATCGATAACCAAAATAGTTAAGACCTAATATTTGGATTGATTCATACATGTCATGACTTTCAAATAAGCCTTAATTTGCATGGTTTTTGGTCTTAAAATAAACCCTGCATACAGTAATATTATCTGTAACACTTCCATTTAAATATCAAACAGGAAGTGCGATCCAAAGCCTTACCTTGCGTTGATGTCGTCATTCCAGCTGCTCCTGTCTTTACCTGTCCCTCCGTCCCATCAGCTGCTTCTGCTTCTGCTCTCTGTCAGTGTGTGTCATCGTGACTTATGTGCAGGTCACGGAGTCAAGTTTAGACAACGATCTGTTCTGTGTGTGAGCAGATGTTCGACACAACCACAGGAAAAAGCCTTGAGTTCAACAGACCGATTCAAAGGAAGGCCTGTATCAGTTTAAGCCAGCGTTCGTCACATTTCAATAAGGTGGTTGATTGGCAATAGAAAGCATTTACTTTTTGGAGATTGTTTTTTATAAATGGATAAATTGTTCCTTGAAAATGTAGTTTTGCTAAACAGAACAGTCAGAAGCAGATATTGGAGCTTTTACCTGACTTTACACAGACTTATAATTGACAAAAATGTTCATGATTCATTTTCTTTCTTGTTCTCATTTTTGGGTCACTTGTAACTCCAGTGACTTTGGGCCTAAGGCGGGGAACACCTTGGACAGTTTTACTATACGTTTCAGACTTGGGCTTGAGCCAGACTTGAGTCACTCTTTTAATGACTTGAGGTTTGTCTGGATAAAAATGAGTAAGATTTGGGACTTCACTTGGACTTGAAAGTCAGTGACTTGGTTTTGATTTGGACTTGGAGCTCTGTGACTTGAGACAATTTGATGCTTCTCTTAAAAAAAAAATTATAGTTGTGAACAAAAAATATTTCCAAAAACCAATGAAACTGTAGAAATACAAGATGTATTCTGTAATTTGATATTAAGACTTGAAAGGAGAAGACTTGGACTCGACCTGGACTTGTTGAGCACTGACTTGGGACTTGACTTGAGGCCTTGGCTTGGACTTGTCTCTCTTTGACTCGGGACTGGATTTGGACTTGTCTCTCTTTGACTTTAGGCCTTAACTTGGAATTGTTGGGCACTGACTTGGAACTTGACTTGAGCTTGTCTCTCTTTGTCACTTGACTTGGACTTCCTTCTCTTTGACTTGAGGCCTTGACTTGGACTGTCTCTCTTTGACTTGAGGTCTTGACTTGGACTTGTGTCTCTTTGACTTGAGGCCTTGACTTGGACTTGTCTCTCTTTGATTGAGGTCTTGACTTGGACTTGTGTCTCTTTGGCTTGAAACTTGACTTGGACTTGTGTTCTTTGACTCAGGACTGGATTTGGACTTGTTCTCATTGACTTGGGACTGGACTTGGACTTGAGACCAAGACGTGAGACTTACATCTGAACTTGCAATACTGAGTAAATTCAAGCACAGTTTTGGTCTGATAATTTTAATTTACAAGTTTGCCAACCACTTTTAGTTGACCAATTCAACTGGAAGCACATGTCTCAGTCAACCAAGAATTTCTACAACTGCTGATGTGTTAATCTGATAATTAAGGAGTTTATGCAGATGTTTTTTGGGGTTTAGATTTGTTTACATTAACCAAGATGGCTGCTGGTGCTGTCCTTTATGAATCGATACTTTGTTCTGCGAAGAGACTAATTGCATTTCCTTCCTGTGATGTTGAGTCGAGTCTTATGATGCCTGCGCTCATCAGATGTCCATTGTGTTTTCTCAGTCTGTCAGAATTTGTACTGAATCCTGCGTGACTGTTGTGCGTTGTGTCGACAGGGGCTTTGCGGAGGGTCCGGTGCCATAAGGAAGCGTCTTGTCTTGTCATTCTGAGGAGATTAGGTTAAGAGACTTTGACAGTTCTGGCAAAGCTCGTGCGCTGCTCCACTGACTTCAGCTGAGCTCTTAAACAGCTTTGCATCTTTGGTAAATGATCCTCAACACAAGTCAGCATTACATTTGAATTGTTGTGGATTTGCCTGTTCAATAGGATCAGAATACGCTCTTGAATATCATGCTGCGGCCACAAATTATTGTCGACATTTTGGGCCATTTTGGAACTTTTTTAAGCTTCCTGAGATGCTGCATTGCTCAATATAACCTATAAAAGAATTGTTTAATATCTCAAAACTAAAGCAGCACAAACTAAATATTTTGGAGTATAAAACAGCACAAAAGATTGACATAGTTTTGTGTAGATGTGCGTTTCACAGAGGTTGTGGCTATAAGTTAGTTTCGATTTGTGTTATACCTGTGAATAGTTCTTTCTCTTTTCATTCATTATTCATGGAGAATTGCATGCAGAATCAAATGCAGAGGACAAATTTCCCTACGGGGACAATAAAGTATACTTACCTTCACAAACGAGGTAAACACTTCACCAGTGAACGACTACTATTTATTTTTAGCGCACTGCTAAATGCTAACAAATGAATTTACTTCAATATAAGTAGACAGTTTGATAAAAATACATTAAATGCAGGGTGGTTGTTTTTGTAAAAAGCTAGTTCAGTTTGTAGAGTTGTTTTAGCATTAAACATTGAAGAAATGTTTAATGCTGCTAGCAGGCGACGTTAGCATCACGTTAGCATTTATGCTGCATTCCAGGCAACTGGGAACTGGGTTATTTTCCAGTTGAAAATACCAGTTCCCAGTTCAAAGCGTTCAACGTAATCAACTCGTATGTAAACATTATGGCTAATGGTACCTTTTAGACTAACAAAGTAATGCTAAATAACCATAACAATCTTTACACTGTTTTTGTGGCAGTGAACTCCTCAGATTAATTTTTGTGGTGATCGTTTATTTTTTTTGTATGTGAAGTGGGACTTTCTTGACCAGGTCCAGTTCATAGTGGTATTTACCAGTTCGACTGATGTTCCAACGCATTTGTACAAGTGGGAAGTGGGAAATATCCAGTTCCCAGTTGCCTGGAACGCACCATTAGTCTGCAACAGCTGTTAACATTTTGGATATATTTACAAACTTGGGCAGTTGACTCCTTGTCTTTGGATCTATATTTGGCACAATATGTTTCCTTAAGTTCACATTGCTGTTGTAGTTGTTCAGCAGTGATTGATAAAGCTGGAAAATTATATTTTTTTTGCAACTTTGTGATTCGTTTTACACAGATATTTCGATTTGTCTGATGATAAAACTCGAACTAAAAGGGTTAAAGCCATATTTCAACACATTTCTTATGATTGTTTACTGTCAGAATATAGGTTTTGGGAATTCTTACATTGACAGATAAAGAACTGTTTTTGTTGCAGTGTACCTGTGTTATGTTGATTTAGGGTGCATTTTTTGTCTTGTTTAGTTTTTTGTTAGTTTAGTATTGATTATGTAGTGTCTGATTTTTCTGTTGACAACCCTGTTGTAAATATAGTTTGTGTTGAGTTCAGTCAGATTCCACGGCCGTAGTTTGGGTCATGTTGTGGTATTTCCGCGTACGTGAACCCAAACTTGTTTCTGCTGTCTCATTGTTGCGTGTGTTTGCAGTCCGGGGTCACGAGGTCGGCGTGATGTAAGCGTTCTGAAGTGGATATAGCGACTTGTAATTGGAATCTCTGCATGAAATCCTCCTTGTATCTGATCCTTCGAAATCCCTCCTCGCATGCGTTTGGGACTCGCCGCGTTCTGTTCGTAAATTCACTTCTAACAGACAACCAGAGTCGACACTTGTAGAGAGAAGAGAAGGAGAGGCGATATGGAAAGCCAGATGGCAAGTAAGGCAATCAAAACACTGTAGTGGTGCGGTTTTGGAGGTTTCAGAGTCGTTTTTTTTTCGCCGTCGGCTGCTGGAGTGGAGTCTGTGATTTGATAGCAGCAGGTGGTTTATATTACAGCAGCCCGGCTCGTTCTGTGGATCAGAAGATTGACCCATAAAAACAAAAAGAAAGCAGCGCAGAGGTGTAGAGTGTAGCCAAAAGTACAATGTCATGATCCAACAGAGTAAGAGTAAAAGTAGAAGTTATGCAACCAAGGATTATTCTGTTGTCACAAAGGGCTGGTGATAGTTAGATTTTTAATGATTGTGATTTGTGTAGTCGAAGATACACAACAAAAACTATAAATCTAGACTTAAAAATGACTTGGAATCAAAATTTTAATACAGGTTGAGCTGTTTTCCTGCATAAGATTTAATTGTTCATGTAATGTAGAATGTTTTACTGGGTTATGGACATTTACTGGAATTTGGCTTTAAAATAAGAAGCATGTCTTGAAATCAGTTCGAACACTTTGAAACAGGAAAATAATCTATGTCTCTACAATATGTAAATCAAGGTTAAGTTAGTCACAATGTTCAAATCTTAGAATCAAGCAACTTTAACTTGTTGTTTTTGGCAGTGTAGATATTCTTTCTTTGTTCATACATTATCTTTTCTTCCCTCGAGTTAAGAGTTTAATTGTTTTGTTTTAGTACAGAAAGTCTTGTTCCACTTGCAGATAATTTTACGTCACCAGTGACATCTGTCTGATTCCTAAAATCTCTTCTCTCAGCACTTTGCTGACTTCAGAGTTTGTGCATAGAAAATTATTGATTATTCAAACTGAATAAGTTGAAGTTTATTCTAATAATCTGGTGAATGTAACTGAGTACATGCCAATTTGATAAATGTAGCAGGGAGAATGTAACAGTGCAAATGTAAGAGGGAATGTAACTGAGTAAATGTAGCCTGGTAAATGTAACAGGGTTAATGTATCTGGGTATTGCCTTCCGATATGATACGTATATCAAGACGGGTAACGTTGCGATATGTATCCAAATGCATGTTTATCCCGATCCAATTCCCTCAATACGAAATGCATAAAGAAAAAATAAAGAAGAACTATAAAAAGTATTGTTTACAACCTGTATGACTTTAACATGAAGATAAAAAGATAAAGAGAAGGTGAGCGCTTGAGGAGTAATAAAGTGCCAGGTGCTCTACAAGGATAAATACAACAAATGAAACGGCAGGAAAATTGCTTTGTTAAAATTGTGCAGAATGGCAAAAAAATCATATTAAAAGTTCTTTATTGTATAGGCGGGACGCCAACACGTTTCAACCGTGGTCGTGCCCTGATGAAGACTGCCACGGTCAAAACCTTACAATAAAGGACTTTTAGTATGATCACTGTGCCTTGGATTTTTTGCCATTCTGAACCATTTTTACCAGGCAGGTTCCTGCAGTTTCAAGTTTTCAACATGTTTTTAAGTACAGGAGGACTCCTTAAAATCAAAGTTAAGAAAGTAAATTTGATTATGAAGAATAAAAAATGCAGAGGTATTGTATTTTCACACTGCTCTTAATGTTTCAGACAGGTGTCCTGTGAATAAGTTATTTGTTAGCTCAATAGTTTGAGCCTTTAAGCAGCAGTCCAGCTTCAGACGTGTAAATTTATTCTGAGTTTAAGTATCCTGATACACCTCCCTGTGTACGTATTGCCAACAAGTTTGATATATCCCGATACATCAAGAATCGCTTGAGTAAAGTTGGGTGAATGTAGCTGGGTGAATGAAACTTGGTAAATGTAACTTGTAAAGTAGCAGGGTGAATGTAACTAAGTGAATGTAACCGAGCCAATGTAGCTGCAGGGTAATTGTAACCAGCGCCTCTGAGGGAGTGTGCTGATAAAATAAAAGTGTGACCTCATGTGGGGTGAGCACACGGTCTTTGAGCCGTGTTTACGCTGAACTGCTTTTGGACAGTTTTGTGCCAAGTCCTAGAATGAGATCAGAATTTGGGAATGAGACTGGGACGATGTAACCGCCAGGAAAACACAGCAGCACTGATTTGGAAAAGTGTTTTTAAAAGACGCAAAAGTATAATACAAGATGGCTATTTGAGTGCATGTAATCATTATTGTGCAAAGGCTGCCAACAACTAAATATTCCGTTTTATTCTGCTTGAAAACAGCTAACTCCAAAGGACATGTTTTCTATTATTCTAGGACCAGTACATACATAAAATATGAACTCTCAGCAGAACACAACTTGCTCGAAAAAAACAGCAAGATATAATTTAATTGTGTTTTCTCTGTATTTACTAATAAACTATGACTAGAATTTGGCATTTTGTTCATTCTCTGATTTCAAGTCGGCCTGGGCGATCTGGTAAAAAATATAATCACGATTCTTTTCCTCATATTGATCAATCTCGATTTTCGATTAGATTTTGTTTAACCCTTTACAAGAACAAATGAAAAATGCTATTCTTGAACATAAACAAACAAACATTTTTAATATATCACTTTTTTTTTCTTTTTGAAACTATCAGTATTCTGCCTCAAAGTTTGACTTTTGCTCCACACTTCACATTCTTACTGACAAAAGATTGGTTTTCGATCTTTCAATTCAAAACTCACCACCAAATAATTGACTTGATTTCGATCTCTTGATTTTTCGATTAACGGCCCAGCCTTAATTTCAGATATGGCAAGTACTTTTACTTTTTACTGTACTTAAGTTTTTGAGTATCTGTACTTTACTTGAGTTTTACAAAACCTGATGCCTTTTTACATTTTTCACAAAATATCTGTACTTTCTACTCCCGACAATTTTAAAAACAGGCTAGTTACTTTTTCAAGTCCACATACAGTTTTTCCGCTCAAAGGCGATCCAGACCTGCTGTGAAATCTTATATTGAGACTTTTTCCCCAGTTAAACAATTTAAAAATCCCCCCAAATTTTCACATTTCTAACAATTCCCCATTTGCCACTTGAATAAATTAAAACTTCATTACAAGTGTCTCACTGTAATTTTACTTTTTACTTTGTTGCTCAAGTAAATTTGCAATGCTTTACTTTACATAAGTAAATTAACTTTACCAGAAATTTTACTTTTACTAGTCATTTTTCAGACAAGTAAATGTACTTTTACTTAAGTAGGGAACTTTAGTACTTTTGTTATCTCTCAGTTTCAAGTTAGAAACTAATAAGGCAGACATTTGTTGGACTGACACCTGAAACAGAGAAGCTATAAATCCCTATTAATACATTTCTTTTTGTCACAGTGGAGTTTGTACAGTACATTGTTTGCATCAGCTCCACTCAACACTCTGAGCTTTGTGCACATCTGAATTCTTGCACATACCAGATTGGATTCAAATTGTGTACTGACCCAAATAAGAGAAAACACGGCACAACCCCCACAACGACACGCTCTCCACGGACCCCAGAGCTCAGCCTGGACACACGGAGGGGTCACCATGCCAACGCCAGGGGTCAAGTGAGGTCAACGGCCCAAAACCAATGGTCACTTATTAATCCTTAAACAGAGCTGACCTTTAGGCTCGGACATTGCTTGAATGCAATTCCAGTCATTCCTGTCGCGTTTGGAACCAGACAAATTCAACTCCGTCTGTGAAGTTTCATCTGTCACTTTCTGTATAAAAAAAGATTAACCAACTGGACTTACTGGATTAAACCGCCTACATTTTGCTCCTGTCATGTGGAAGTTTGGTTGAGGGTGGAATGCATAAAGTTTTATTGTTTTTCAATCTTTTTTTGTTGTTGTGACACACGTTTTGTTGTTAGTGACTTTTCCAATCCGTCTTTGTGACAGTCATGATCCAAGCAATCTGTCATTCTACTATTTGTATCAGTTTCTGGGTTTTTAAAGGCAAAACACTAATCACGACTCTTTTTATTTAGTAATATTTTGCTGTTAGGTATGATAAGACTTTAAGGAGATATATATATATATATAAACTAACAAAATCGAACAAAATCAAAAATTGTGGCTGCAAAATCAAAAACTGAATCGAATCGTGAGTTAAGTCAATCGTCCCATCCTTATTTCTCTCTCCTCTGAGCCTCAGAAAACATTTCTTATAGAGAGATTTTCCGTCGACGTCACTTCCCGCTCTACTGCCCATGCGTTACGCAGACAGAGCCACTCTCCTTCACTCTCCTTCTTAGCTGGGGAAACTTCTTTGAATAAAACAACACAACAAGACGAGAAATAGCTGTTTGGATCAGGTCTGAATCGGTCTGACAGACGTCTGTCTCCTGAAGCTTGAGACAGTGTTTTTCTCTGTGTTTTTTTACTCGCCTGAATGTAACTTTTAAGGGTTGTAGGATCGAATTTCATTCACAAATGTTGACTTAGCAGCATAACTTTTGTTTTCACACAGTGATAAACTCTTGTAGTCACTGACAACGGAGCTTTTTCGACTTGTTTCCACTGTTTGTCTCAATGAGCAGCGGCTCTTTCTGGAGGTGGGGTGTGTGCGCATCGCCCGTGTTGATAAACAAAAAATTCCTCTATGTTTCTGACCTTCAGTCTATAAAACATCCAGACTCTTTTAGAGCACTGATTTCATTGGTTCAGGGCCCAAAGCTGGGTCACGAGCACCTCCTTGAGGACCACACAATCTGTAAAATCACATTTAGAATGAGATTGGACCCCAGGTTACTTTGCAAATATTCAGGCCCTTTGGTCAAAAAGGTTAGGATCCCTGTTTTAGAGCATATCAGGCAAGATCAATATGATTATTTTGACTGTGTATTAGTCTTTACAGACAATAAACTGAGCTCTAACTTAATTCCTGACTTGATAAACACGACTGTAGTGTGTGGTTTATGACTTTTTAGTCCCAAGATAAGCTTTTACGTTGATATGTGTAAAACTTTAAGGATAATAGCTTAATTTTAGCCTCTTAAAATTATCCGTCATCGGTTTGTAGTTCTGTAAATATAGTTCTCAAATTCATTCCTCTCCTGAGACTTCTTCTTCTGACAAACGAGTTGAATCGTTGCCTGAGTCCACACGACGCAGAGGGAACACTGTCTCCCCGATGAAGGAACGTGTCGCTCCGCTCCGATCGTCCTAAAAGAGCTGTCACTGTCTCTGGCTCCAGCTGCGACAAACACATTGCCCCATCTGGATCATCTGAGGGGGATTATTAAGAAACCCTATCCCGAACACAGAGGGGCCCGAGCACAGAGAGGGCCCGCGTGAGTCAGCTTCCACCAGGATCCACCTCCACACCTCCTCCACCTTCTCCTCCTCCTGCTGCTGCTCATGAGGCTTTTGTTGTTACTTGGAGCTGAACCATGTCTGATGAAAGTCTGGACCATGGCAACCTCTTTAAGACTGGACATTTCACTGACGCTCTGTCTCTCTCTCTCCCTTTGTTTCTTTCTCTCTCTCTCTCTTTCTTTGTCTCTCTCTTTTTTTCTTTGTCTCCTCTGTGTGTCTGTTTATCTCGCTCTCTTTGTCTCTCTCTTTCTCTTTCCACTTCTTTCTGCCTTTTTCTCTCCTGTTCTTTCTCTGAATATTCTTTCTTTCTGCCTCTCTCTCCTTTCCTTCTCCCTCTCTCTGTTTCAGTCTTTCTTCTTTCCTCCCTCTCCTTTCTCTCTCTCTTACTTTCCCTTCCTCTTTCTCTCCCTCTCTCTTGCCTCTCTTTCTCTCTATTCCCTCTCTCTCCATTTCTTGATTTATCTCCCTCTCAATCTATCTCTCTTTTCCTCCCTCCCTCCCTCCACCTCCTTCTCACTCTCTCTCTGTTTCTCTCTCTTTCTTCCCCCTCCTTTCTCTCTCTCTCTTTCTCTCTCACTCTTTCTGTCTCTCTCTTTTCCTTCCTCACTTTCACTCTCTCCCTTCCTCTCTCTCCCTTATACTCTATCTCTTTCACTCTCATGCTCTTTCTGTCTCTCCCTTCCTCTCCCCCTCTCTTTCTCTACCTCCCTCCTTCTCTCTCTGTCTCTCTCTCCCTCTTTCTCTCTATCCCACCTCTCTATTTCTTGCTTTCTCTCTCTCAATCTCTCTCTCTCTCAATCTCTCTCTTCCTTTCTTCCTCTCTCCCCTCCATCTCACTCTCTCTCCCTTCCTCTCTCTCTCTCTATTTCACTCTTTTTCTATCCCCTTCTTTTCTCTCTCTCCCTCCCCTCTTACTTTCACCTCCTCCCTTGCTCTCTCTCTCTCTTACTCTTTCTGTCTCTCTATCTTTTCCTTCCTCACTTTCTCTCCTTCCCTCCCCCTCACTCTCTTTCCCTTTCTCTCTCTCTGTCTCTCCCTCTCTCCCCCCTGCCCTCTTTCTCCCCCTCTCTCTCTTATGCTCTCTCTCAGTCTTTTCCTTCATCTCTTTCTCTATCTCCCTTTCTCTCATGCTCTTTCTGTCTTTCCCTTCCTCTCTCTCTCTCTTTAACCCTCCCTTTCTCTCTCTCTCCCTCTCCCTCTCTCTCTTTCCTTCCCCTCTCTCTCTGCCCCGCCCCATCTTTCTCTCTCCTGCTTTATCTCTATCTCTCCCTCTCAATCTCTCTCTCTGCCTCTCTCTCTCTCCCTCCATCCTTCCCTCTCTCTCTCGCTTGTTCTTTCTGTCTCTTTACCTCTCTTTCTCTTTGCTCTATTTCCCTCCCCTCTCTCTCTCCCTTCCTCTCTTTCTTTCACTCTCATTTTCTTCACTTTCTCTCCCTCACTCTCTCTGTCCCCCGCCCCATCTCTTTGTCTCCCCCTCTCTTTCTCTCTCTCTCTCTCTCTCTCTCTCTGCCTCTCTTTCTCTCTCTCTCACTGCCCCCCCCCCCCCCTCTCTCTCTCAGCTGTACATGTTTTTCCCATGATGCTCCTGAGCGTTTTGGGACCGCTGGCTGTGCTCCAGGATAAGCTGCCACAGTGTTTGGCAGCACCAGGAGCAAAGCCGGGACGACTGTTGACCAATGTGTTTTGCACCTGTTTTTGACCGAAACTGACACTGACTTCAAACATGACATTCGACAGAACCATTTGAGGCGACAAAAAGGACAAACGAAATACAGTCTTGGCTAAAATATTTACAATAAAGAATGTAATTTTCATGTTATAAATGTCATAAAATATCCACTATTAATATTAGCATTAAAGTCACCAATTATACTGAACCTGCATTATATAGACCTATATTTATACAATCAAGCACTTACCAACCCTGCTAAACCAATAAACCTATACGAACACTGTATTTAGTTATTTTTAGAGTTAATTTGGTCAATTTTTGGTCATTCTCTTAATAATTTCTTGGCTTAAAAACTTAGCAATGATTAAGTCCAAATTTAGATCTTGTTTTGTCTTGAGGACTGAAAAATCGGTATATGGAAAAACTAATATTTTTTTTAGGTTGTATGCCTTACTTGGTTTGAAAAGTGTGAGAACCACTAGGCTATTACATTATCATTATTTTAATGTAATGATCAGCTTTATAAAATTGTTTTTGCTTATAAACGTGACAAAGACAGACATTTTTGGGACCACAAATAGAATTGAACTGGCTTAATGCGTGTTAATCACAGTTTATTTGCTTCTTTTTTGAGGATTTTAATTTGACCTGAACAATTGCAATTACCAATAACAAAATTATCTTGACAATACTAATTTTAACATATAATTTTGTAATTCCTAATGTTGACATAGTGGAACTTCTTCTAGGATTTTTAACTAGCTTCGTACATGCTTATTTCAGTCATTTCCATATTTAGTTTTATTATGCTAACTACTTATACATAAGTTAAATAGTAGATCCTTTATTTGTCCCACAACCGGGAGGTGGCTCTATTATTTTTAATGCTGGCTTAGCACAAAATGCTAGTGATTTCTACCTTACTGACAGGAGCCTAGATGTTTAATCAATTGTCATTTGCCTGCATCTTCTTCATTTGAAAAACGGAAACTAATTCTAATTTAACCACTGTCTTTTGCGACTATTTATCCTTCAAAATAAAATAATAGATCTTTTATCAGTTCCAGTGAGAAAACTCCAGAGGTGGCACTATCATTTTTGTTGCTAGCTTAGCACAAAAGGTTAATGATTTCTACCTCGACAGGAGCTTACATGTTTAATCAGTTGACATTTAGCCTACTTGAAGCCAGCTAAGCTAATTTAACCACTCACACTGCTCAACAACTACAACAGCAAATGTGGACTTAAGGAAATATATTGTGCCAATTATAGATGTGAAGACATGGATATTAATAAAATAATCCAATGGTCCAAATATGTAAATATATCCAACAATGCTAACAGTAGCTGTGAGCTAAATGCTAATGTGTTGCTAGCGCCGCCTGGCTCCTTTTAACACCCTTCTTTAGCTTTCTGTTTAATTTTCTGACATAATTTCACACCAACAACCTCCATTTAAACTCTGTTGTGACTCGACTTGAATTAGTTGCACTAAAAATACAATTAATTTGACAGAAAACATCTTTAAAGCGATCAAAAGGTTAGCTTCACATGCCTTGATATAGTATTTGACGCACGGCTTTTCCCTCCTTAATTTTAGTTATTTTAGGCACATTAGAATACAACTAGCTGCTATAAATTAGCTGCTTATTTCACCTGTTTTAATGCTATTTATTTAAGAAGTTTGAGCTTGAAATAATTTGCCAATAGAATGAGTAAAAATGTCTTGCTCCATTGAGAAATATTTTGGATTAAATGATGAACAAATTTATTAAAACAAGTCAGAAACACATCAAAGCAAATCATATAATCTAGATCCATCAAGTAAATTGATCTTGACCAGAATAAAATACCAAAAATAAAGATTAAAATTCATATTTCCAGACATTTTAGCCAATCTATAAACACATTTTTGCAGTGCAGTCACGCAGCACTAACACCAGCACATTTCACAAATATCCATACAACCGAACGGGCATTTTTCCACCCTTTTGTTTCCCATCAGCTTTTTTTCGCGGTAGCCAGCACCTCTCCATCCCCCAGTGCCCACTCCCACAGACTCGCATATGCTCCCAGCCCGACCCCCCACCCATTGTTCGGGCCGCTCCCCTCCAGCTATGGGACAGGCAACATTTACTGTACGAGAAGAGAAAGGCACACAGACTTTATTAGGCCACGTGAAATAGGTCTTCTAATGAAATCTTTTGTCCGTGCTCTCACTGTCAAGTCAGTGTGTCCTCTCTGCTTTATTAACCCAGTAGGACGTCATTCCCTTTTCTAAGACTGTTTTGTCAGAATTTCCACTTTAGGGGTGTTTTGCTACTCGAAAGTGGATTTATGTTGACTGAGCGAGATGTAGAGCAATGTGGTAAACAACAGAAGTACTCATTAAAGTACAGAAAAGAAGAAGATCAAATGACTAGCATGCATATACATAGGATTTAACTACTGTTTTTGTCCTGAGAGCAAATTTATTTCCTGGTCTATATTGTATAACATGCCATTTGTTTTTTTATAATTAACATTTTAATAGCAACTGAGAGATAATTTTATCCTAATTATGCCATATTTTAAGGTTAAAATCTCTCTTCCTAATTGTGAATGATCAAATCTAGGAAATTCAGAATTGTTACCCAGCAACAGCATCTGCAAATGTCTAAATGGTCAGAAAAATGCCTGGGTCTCTCCTCTTAATTTAGATTATCGTTTTCCATATTTTTACACCATTCATCACAAGTTAGTTTTTGATGTAAGACTTTTCTGTTCAGTTTTATCGACCTACTACCTTTTGCTATAAACTTTGTCCTATGTTCTAATTTAATGCATCTAACTTAAATTGTTTACTAGATGTTATGCACAGACATTCTTTTATTTTCAAAATGCTCCTCAACATTGTGACTGAGGCATAAGTCTGATAAGAACACCTGATAAAATGTGTTTCTTAGCTGTTTTGGAGCTACATTCTTCCTTCAGAGAGCCTTTGTTTGGCAAAAGTTAATTAAAAAAAAGCTTTTCCATTGTCATGGCAACTGGGGAGACTTAATTATACGGATTAAAAACATCTTGTTTTAGC
The DNA here is from genome assembly GCA_038363315.1 of Mugilogobius chulae. NCBI lineage: Eukaryota > Metazoa > Chordata > Actinopteri > Gobiiformes > Gobiidae > Mugilogobius > Mugilogobius chulae. The sequence continues at coordinate 32,385,528 of CM076404.1, forward strand.
AGAAAAAGGTGTATGTGATTTTAAAGTTTGTGTCATTGAGAAATGCAAGAGAAATGGTTAAAGTGTTGTAGTTTTTCTGCTTTTCTGCTACTATTTACCTGATTTTCTCTTTTTACATGTCACGTATGCAAACTCAATATTCAGAAGCAGTTGTGGTTGTTTATATGTATTGCCAGTCTATACCTGTTTTTTCCCATTTTAGTTGTGTTTGGAGTACTTACAGGTGAAAATATATATTTTTTTCTCATTGAGATCACAATTAAAAACAAAACAAAAAAGCCATAATTAGCCAAAAGGCTATACTTTTCATCTGCAGTCCCCTGGCCAAGGTGTAAAAAGACATCTAAAGATGTTAAACAAGTTGACTCTCATTCATAGTAGAAAGGCTTCAAAGTTGTCATCTGGACAGCATGTTTGAAGATCAAGACATTTCGACTCTCATCTGAAAGTCATTTTCAGTCTGATGGAAGTGACGTGAGATTGGCTGTATTTATGCTAAACTGAGTTTTTGATCAACATCCTAAAACCTGTTCTTAAACTGATCTTCAAATGCGCTGTCCAGATGACAACTTTGAAGCCTTTCTATATGTCTCTTCTATATGTCTCTTCTGGGCAAATGACTCATTCATTTAACCACTCACTGCTGACATTTAGAATACTGTGATGTTATCTGCATAACCTCTGTAAATCTTTTTATTGCAAACTATAAAAGTGTAAGTTGAGCAAACTAGCACATTTCAGGTCAAAATAATCCCAAACTAACTGTATCTCATTGCAAAGACCAATGTCAGTTCCAAAGTTTAGGGGTTTGTGGAGTGTCCCAACATGGAGGGCGATCCTGACTCTTTCCGTGAGCGCAGCATGAACAGAGATCAATACAGATCCATCAGGCTGTCTGCCATCGACACACTCTGCTCCTGCTGTCGGGGAATGCTGCGCGCTAATAGTGGCTCTTTGGAAATCACTGCACTTTTATGGACTTTTTATAGACTGTCCACGCTGCCGGATGTGCCTCGTGCATGCTTCCACTTTGTGCTCAGGGTTGACAGACTATCAGAGAGCAACAAGCGACCAAGCCCAAAACATGCAACACTAGTCCTACAAAAAAGTACATACTGTAAAACAAGCAATTACTAGTGTTTCTATTTGTAGTAAATTATTCTGAAGCTGTTTAAAAATGGCATTCTGTATTCTGATAAAGTCATATTTTAGCATAGACTTGTCTGATCAGTGTCTGATTTTTGTCTTTATTGACAAGCCTATTGGTAACTAACAACATCTATGCGTCAACAAAGACCGGAGATAATAATGCTGGTTGCGAGCTTGTGTCGTGGGACTGACAGGGACAATCTGGAGGTGATGCGGGATGGGGAGGATGAACAAATTGCTTACGAGGTTCAATGGTCAGGAGATAATTGCTCGGTAAAGAGAGAAAGGAGAATGTTCAAGTCTTGGCCACTGGAGGCAGGGAAGACTGGAAAATCCTGGAATACTATTACAATTTTCAGTTAATTGACTAAGAGAGTTTATTGAGCTTAAATGTTTATGTGAGTTATGTTCTGGGTGTTTTTTTTGTGTATTTCGTTGCATTGATTGGCAAAGTATGTATTTCTATTAACCTCTCTTGTATATAAAAAAGATTGACTTTCGTTCTGCAAAAGCAAAAAAGGAAGTGGCTATTTCTTGACTCATTCACCCAGTTGGACCAAAGAGGACATTTTGGACTGAAGCCAACATTCTGTCACAGCAGCGGTTTCTTTTTGTGCCCCAAAATGTCTGCTAATTATAGGTTTGTGGTTAAAACTATTGTGAAAGCACTCATGTGAAACAGGCAGGCAGAGAATACACAATGAGAATGCTCTCTTTAGATGAAACTGTTCTGAAGTGCTGGGTTCAGTTCAGGGTTATTTGCAGTTTTTTAATCATTTTGTTTTTTCCACGCTTGGTTGTCTTCTCTGCTCTTTCTCTGAGCCTCACAAATACAATTAGGTTTAAAACTTGCAGATGTGTGGACTTGCAAGTTGTGACTTTAATCAGACTTGAATCACTAATTTGATGATTTGAGATTTGATTAACTAGACTTGGGACTTGAACTTGAAAGCCAGTGATTTGAGACAACTTGTAGAAATACAAGTATATTTGGTAATTTGGTATAAAGACTTTAAACTAAATGGAGAGGTCTTGGACTCAACTTGGACTTTTGGGGCATTGACTTGGGACTTGACTTGAGATTTGACTTGAACTTGCCTCTCTTTGTCTTGGGACTTGACTTGGACTTGTCTCTCTTTCACCCGGGACTTGACTTGGACTTGTCTCTCTTTGACCTGGGACTTGACTTGGACTTGTCTCTCTTTCACCCGGGACATAACTTGGACTTGTCTCTTTCTGACTTGTAACTTGACTTGGACTTGTCTCTCTTTGACTTGGGACTTGACTTGAACATGTCTCTCTTTCACCCGGGACATAACTTGGACTTGTCTCTCTTTCACCCGAGACTTGACTTGGACTTGTCTCTCTTTCACCCGAGACTTGACTTGGACTTGTCTCTCTTTGACCTGGGACTTGACTTGGACTTGTCTCTCTTTCACCCGAGACTTGACTTGGACTTGTCTCTCTTTGACCTGGGACTTGACTTGGACTTGTCTCTCTTTCACCCGGGACATAACTTGGACTTGTCTCTCTTCACTTGGACTTGACTTGGACTTGTCTCTCTTTCACCCGGGACATAACTTGGACTTGTCTCTCTTTCACCCGGGACATAACTTGGACTTGTCTCTCTTTCACTCAGGACTTGACTTGGACTTGTCTCTCTTTCACTTGGGACTTGACTTGGACTTGTCTCTCTTTCACTCGGGACTTGACTTGGACTTGTCTCTCTTTCACTTGACATAGACTTGAGGTCAAAGACTTAAAACTTGCAAAACCGTAACTTGATCCAGATGAAAAAAATTCCTGTCTTCCAGATTTTAATAAGTACTTTATCACTTCTTAAATGTCTAAATCATGAGATGACAAAGTGAAAATTATCATTCGTAAAGGCTAATAACAACACACATTTTACACAAACACAATCCAGGTATTAAATGACGTGTTCTCTTTCTTCACAGACTTGTCGAAGAACCGTTTGTGCGAGCTGCCCGAGGAGCTGTGTCACTTCATCTCTCTGGAGACTCTGAGTTTGTACCACAATGGGATGCGTTTACTTTCGCCGAGCCTGGCCAACCTCCAGGCCCTCACCTACCTCAACCTCAGGTAACCCAGCTCCGACAGATCAGTTTTGTCTGCTGCTGCTGAAAGTTATGTACTGACATCATTTTATTGGCTTCTTCTGACTGACACAGACATATAGATTAATAGACCTGCAGTTGACTCTAATGCAGTGTGTGCTGTATTTTGTTCTTAAGCTCTTAGCATTAGGCAAAGCAAAGCAAGTTTATTTGAATAGCAGTTAAACATTTCATTTACAAAGCAATTCAAAGCAGAAAAAGATACATTAAAGTCACAATACAAAACCATATTACTAAAAAAAAACTAAACTTAAAATAAATAAATAAATAAATAAATAAAAACTTAAAATAAATAACATTTGAACATTGTCACAGCAGTGGTCTTACATTTTTAGCAAGGCTGTTAGAGAATGTCCATGTTCAGTTCTTACTCTGGCACTAGCAGGAGGACGGTCTCTGAGGTCCTCAGAGTCTGAAATGGTTCCTAAGGCTAAATGCCAAGGGGCTAGGCCATGGAGAGACTAAACCGTGCCGCACACTAGAGGAGTTTAGGATCTTTTGCGATTGTTGTTGTTGTTGTTGCGTGAAAAAAATAACTATCCACAGATAAGAACATCAATTTTTTAGCTCAGAGTTGCATCATGTCACATGTTACATTTATTTGCAGATGATGAGACAATGTTTCTTCTTTATTTTACATTTTAAGAGACGTTGTCACAAGGCTGATGCTTCAGATGCTTTCTCCTCACGCTCGAGCATAAGGCAAGAAACGACAAAAAAGTATTTGTGAAAATCCTTACTCTGGCCACGCCTTCCCGAACTCGTAGATGGGCACATCGTTCTTAAAATCGGGCCAAAACTCCTTTAGTGTGCAGAAGGCTCTAAACAAAGCAGAGCTGTTTTAAAGTCTTTTTTTCTGAGCCACTTGAAGCCGGTGCAAAAACCAGAGCACAGGACGTCTGATTTTCACTCTGTATTGGTGGCTAGGGATGGAAAATCATTCCAAAACTTAAAAAATCGATCGAAGTATCCAGCAACCCCAACCCTAACCACTGACCTACACTCACTCAGTAGTTGTATAATACAAACAATAATAGAATATTAGCCACAGTGTTTGAAAAAGAAAACGTGAAAGTGTGCAAGACCTGACTGAATGTGTATTATTATGTTGACTTAACAACTGATGGTGGACTTCTAAATATAAACCCTAGATGTAACTGTTTACTGTGGCTTAGTTTAGTACAATGGCTTAGTTTTAAATGTAATTTATTATGGTTTATTTTGTGTCTTAAGGAAAAAAAAGGTTAATTTAGATAAACAAACAAAATCGTGGCTGCAAAGTTGAAAACTGACTCAAGGGAATCGTCCATCTCTACTTTTAGTGTTTTATTGTAGACCTAGACAATCCACATGGGACTCAAAATTCAGACAAAGACAAATTACCTGAGGTCAAATTATTTTTATAGACTAATCAAGGTTAAACTAATCCAGTATGAGTTTTATTTTCTTTAGGCTCAGTTGTACATTTGTTTTGTTCATGTTTCTGTTGAAGTTGGATGTGATGGAACCAGTCTGCATAAACCTGCTTCTAAGTTTAGACACAGCCCTAATCTTTGAGAAAATGTTTGACTTCCTTGACTGACAAAAGCATAAACCGTGCACGTAAAATACCTAATTTCCGAGGCCCAGTCTGTCTTGATTGTTTGAAAGTTAAGCCTCGGTGTTTGCTCAAAGCCGGGGAAATCTATCAGAGCTGTCCAAATCTTCCTCGGAGTACAGTGCCATACCAACAGTTCCCATCCCACACACTAATAGCGCTGTTGCTAGGAGACGGCTAACCCTCCAGCTGGCTGCGAAGACGTGTAGCAAAAAGTGTGGCCTCTGTGCAAATATACAGTGCATGATATTATTATTACCGTCCTAGAAATCAGACGTTCTCATACATTCCGCTGTAGGAAAGTAGAAAAATGTTTGTCCTTCACAAGTGCAGCCTTGTGTTAGCCAAAAATAGATTAAGTTTTGACTGGAAATTTGAATAAACACCAGCTGAGTACAATAACAAGATAAAGACATAACTAGCGCAGTAATAAATTAGGTCTAAGTCAATTCTACACCAAAAGGCTCAATTTATCAAGCGTTTGCTCATGTGCAAAATGGCTAGCAACTCTAAAACAAAAACAAAGTATCCAGGTGAAAATAAGATTCCAGTATTTACCTACAGAGGAAGATTGCCCTGGTTCCGGAAGTAAATTGCTCCAGAGGCTTTTCAAAAATTCTAATCTTAAGACTCTAAAGACATATCGCGAGATTGCCAGCAATGTGCTAACTCAGACCTACAGCACTATTGTTTTCAGTCTAAAAAAGCACATCTGTAACACAAAATTCTGCAAAATGTCATAATAACTCCATAGTTTATAAAGCTGTAGAAACAGATTTTAAACAAAACGTAGGTCTTACGCTCAGGACTCACCACAGAGCTGATTAACCTCGAGAACATTTTCAAACTTTTATTATTATATTTATATATTTTTGAAACCACTGTGAAGATGAACCTTACAGTAGCTGTGATTGTGGGTGGTCACTGTTGAGCTCCATTATTAGTGCAGTTTGTTTTGTAAAACCCATAAAGTGCACTTGTCATGCAAACTGTATGTATATTGTACCAAACACAGACTCAAAGACACGGAGAGGAATAAAATGATCCAACAACCCAATTTTGTAAATTTCCTAACAATGCTAACACCAGCTGTGGGCTAAGTGCATGGATCTATGGAAAATGTGGATAGAGTATTGTTAGCTTGTGGCTTTTGCAAACTTGTGTGACATAGTGGCCAGACCATTGGACTAGAAGATTTTTTTGTCGTAGTGCGCAACATACACAGACTGATGTCAGCAGAATTCTCAGCTTTAAGAATGGTCGCATCTTGTGGCAATTTTTAGATAATACACATTTTCATGTTTAAAAGTCTTTATTTTGAAGACATCTTTTAAGCTTTAGCTTTGGCTATCGCTGCTGGCTCTATGAACTCCTACTGGTTGGCTAGCACACGTTACAGAGGCCTGCACTTTTGGCTCCTTTCGGTTCACGAAAAGTATCATGGCGGAAACACAGCTGCACATGTCCAACAGCCTGAAGAAAACCTGGTAAACAGTTAAAGCTACAGGTCAATGCAAGTGCAAATGCCAGTGAGTAACACTTATTTGTGGGTCTAAATGCTAATTGTGATGCTAGCGCTGCCAACGCTTTTAGCATCTACAGTCTTTTTACAGTTCTGAAATAATGTCACGTCAATTGTAAACCTGTTTTGTAGTTTTTATCCAGAGAGGGTCATGTCTACCTGGGGATAAGTTAAGCAAACCTTCAGAACTAGATCTAAACCAGGACAAGGAGGCAAAAGTAACACATTTGTTTTCTGAACTTGTGTCGTCCGCAGTCGAAACCTCCTGTCCAGCCTGCCCCTGTCGGTGTTCCAGCTTCCCCTCCTGAGAGTCCTCATCGTCAGTAACAACAAGCTGTCCACGCTGCCGGCCTCCATATACGCGCTCACAAACCTCCGCCAGCTGGTAAGACGCACACAAAGACACTCCACGAAGCCTTCAAGATCACAGGAAACTCTCTATTCTTCTGTAAAATCCTCAAAAAGGTCATGACATAGTTTGCCTTGGTTACTCATTACAATTAAAGATCAAGATTCTATGAGAAATACAGATTTTCTCAACATCAATGGACTTATTTCATTAGATTTTGACTAAACTTTCCTCGTTGCCAGATAAGACTTGTGCTTCCCATCTGTTTGCACTTGCTTGATTGTGCCCCAGTCATATTATTAGGAATTAATTATAAGTTCGCTCTATAACTTTTCTGGCACAAGTTGTCTTAAAGAAAACATTTTTGTTTTGCGTGTAATTTTCCACTGTAGCCATGAGTTATTATTAGCACTAGAGAGATCGTTGTCAAGGTAACTTCACGTTCAGTTATAGCACCACTTAAGGACTAGAAATAATTCATTCTATGTTAACTTACTCTCTGACTTTATGACCGTGTTGGACCCGAGCTCATGGTTTCATCGCTCATGTCCCCCAAAAACACAGACATCATAGCTGCTAAAATGAATAGAAGTCAATGATGAATGAGTCTTTATGTAGGGGTAGGAAATTAATCGCAAGAGATCACAATCAAATCATGCACATTAAATATTTTAGTTATGTCTTTTAAATGGAGAACTCCACAGCTATTCCTCTGTCAGTAAAAATGTGTGGTTTGAAGCTTGAGCCAGACTTTGGAAATAAGTAATTTGATTGTTTTCTGTGTTAAATCGGTTTAGTTTATGTTTGAAATCATTTCCAAAAGCCAACTTAATTTTGTTTTTGAAAATTCTAAACAAAAGCGAATCAGAAATCAAGATCCATCAATAGGAAAGGGGAAAAAAATCATTATTAATTTGTTCCCCAAATTGCCCAGCCATATTTTTATGTTAAATTGCATTGTTTTGTTTATGGTAAATGGTCCCTTTAAAGCACCTCACATTAAAGAACCACTCACCCACTGTTGGCAGACACTGGGTTAAGGTGGGTTAAGTGTCTTGCTCATTCATTTTTGGTAATAAAATTGTTTGTAATAAGTTCACTACATTTAAATATGCATATTGTTCAATATTCACACACATACCCCCCAACACCCCCCAGTGCCCCCACACACACCTCCACTGAACCCCAGGTGAGGCCACGCCCCCAGGAGCCTCCTTAATCCAAACATGTCCTGTCTCCTGAGAGCTCCATAGGTTTGCATGGGGAAACTGTGGCTTACTATTCACAGGCCTGTTTCAATGGGAAATACACACAATTCATCATCAAGTCTAAACACGACACATTTCAGCTCTTCTGAGTAGGAACAAACACAAAAGTTTGGGAAATCACACTTTGATAGAGTATTTTCAGAGCAATAACAAAAAGTGTTTATAATGGAAGTCAATGGAGGAAAAAATGGCTCCAACAGAACAAGAGAAAAAACTACAAACTGCTTCTGCACAAAAACGACAAAAACTACAAAATCATCAAATGTCCAAGGCTGTAATAAAAGGTCCAAGCAAATCCAGATTATATTCTTATTTTATATAAAAAACTGACCATTTTGTGTCACATTTTCACCAAACTGGAAATCTGCTTTTCTGTAAAAATAATAAAGCCTTGAGAATTGTTTTTTAAATTTGGTATTTTCAGTCAAAATAGAATCAAGGAAAAAAGTTTGAAGAATAAATAATCTACTATATTTTTACAGGTGTAAAAAAAGTGGAGTAAAACGGTGCTAACATGACACAAGGGTTAAATTTAATTATTTATTTTTCCTTTTAAGGAAGAAAAATATCGTGTATAACAACATACCACAATCAAATCAGAAATGTAGATTGATCAACATGTGAGAAATGCATTTGCTCTTGTGTCATGTTGCTCGGCCTAATCAGACGAGGTCATTCTTTGTGTTTTCCCGCAGGACGTCAGCTGTAACGAGCTGCAGAGTTTGCCTCCAGAACTCGGACAGTTGGAGTATCTGCGAGACCTGAACCTGAGGAGGAACCAGCTCACGACGCTGCCTGAAGGTAAAAGTCAGCTTAGACCGCGATGTTTAAGTGATTTATATAAGGAGTGTATCTCAGCTGTCTGCTCGGAGAAGAGTGTTTAAGTGGTATTGATTAGCTATTAAAAACAAAGTGCATATTCAGAGCTACTTCCGACATATTGCATTAGAGGCCTTAAGGTTGTTCTCTGTGTAATAGGATTGTTCAGAAGCAGATGGGGAAAGGGCCAGTCGTGCGGTCATGTCAAGAGTAGCTTAATCTCATTCTGAGCGCTCCATACATTGTTTTTCTGAGACAAGTCGATTACTGACTGTTACAGCGTGGTTTATTCTGAGAAACTGGGAAAGTTTTATGTAACAATTATGTAAAGGTCAAGTGTGTATAATTACTATAGTATCTGTTAGGAATGGAACAAGATGCCGGGTCATCATAAGACAAGATACAATTGGCTCTGTGCATGGAACATTAGTTTGCTTGTTTATATTTAAAATACCTAGCTTTTGTACATCTATTTTCTGTTTTTGGACTCAAAATTTGGTGAAGTAATCTTCTTATTTGTAAAGTCTTTAACATGTTTTTAGAAACATCCAGCTCAACTCTCTGTTCACTGCCTGATCTTTTTGATATTTGTTATTTTTGACTGACTTGACTTTGAAATGAGGTGAACAGGAAGTACTCAGGTGTACGTACTGCAGGGCTTAAAGTTCTCAGTCACTGTAACGGATTTCAGTCAATCAAAAAAAAAAAAAAAAATAGGAACATTTCCGTGACTGTTTATCTGGCTACTGTATCTAACATAGCCCGTCAGGCGTTCGGTTGATTTATTTACATTAAAAACTGTTTTGTTTTGTTTTTTGTCCAAATCCGACAAGGTAATAATAGTAACATATCATATACCATGGCCAAGAACTGCACTTGTAAAAAAGCAGAAGAAATTCCTCTAAAATCTTCCAAAATGCAGGAAATTACTTCTGTTTTCAGCAAAAAATTTCCGGGGGAGGACCCAGTCCCCCCTTTAATGCAAGAGTTTAGCCTATATACTTTTCTCATCTCAACTCAAAAGTCTCAATTATCACAGCTAAGACCAGACCTATTTCCTTAAAACCTAGATGTCACTGTATTATTAGGATTAAAATGCAACTAAAATCTTGACTGCAAAAATTTTCAGTCAAATCATTTTTTTTTATTTTAACCCCTGACGTACTGTTAAGTTAGCCATCTTAAAGGGACTATGTATACTCAATGTTTTGCTTGCTTAAAAATGTAAGCAAACAGGAAAAAATAATTTTAAACTTCTTACATCAGTCTACATGTTTTGCTCACTTACCTATCGCATACTGAGCCTCCAGTGTTTTAAGCTGTTAGAAGCGAGGCATGCTACTCTACTGTCACTTTACCACAATGCTAACAACAACAATAACATCAGACAAACTTCGCAGAGATGGATGAACGAACAAAACATTCTTAGATGTAGACCGATTATTGCGAACCAATTTCCACCCGGATAGACACATTAACAAGAGATCTGTGCTCGGAGGAAATTGATTTTAACTCTTTCCCTGCCAATGACGACAACGTGTCGTCATAACGAACCCAACCGTGGCCTGCCAATGACGACAATTGTCGTCATAAGCTTTTTTTTATATGCGGCGATAGAGGGTTCTCTGACGCACGTGTCCGGTGCACCAGCAGTAAACAATCATGTTGCACTTTCATATATTCACCACCGGAGGGCAGTATCACATTAGCACAAGGCCGCAGAGGAAGCCAAGGACCGGAAAAATGCACGTCTTTCCTGTTTACATTACGGAGCGCAGTTGGCTGTTAAGTAATCATCCGCCTCTAAAGGATCGTGTTTCTTTTCAAACGGATTACAGGCAACACATCTTGGACTAAAAACATTGTTGAGTAAGTTTAGAGCAGATATTTGATCTTTAAAATGAAGAAAAGACGATCCTACTGGACTAGGAGTTTGAGGAGAACAACTCATGCAGCGAGTCTGGAGGAGAAAAACTAAACTTTCTCCTCTGTGAGCGATCCAAAAGTGTCAGAGTAAGTCAAACTACTGTATTTCTTCATGTTTGAAGGGTTAAATATAATCTTTGCCCTGTGAAAGCGTCTGAATCTATAGAATCTGCATCAGAAAGTAGAAAAAGTACTGTGATGCCTCCTCGTCTGTAACACAGGTTTTGTTGGTTTAAAGATGAAAAAGACACTCGACCTCATTGCTTTAATCACGTGAAGCTTGTATTTTTATCCTAAAAACATTATTTCATTGTACTGGCTCATATTCTTTCACTAAAAAGTAGAACAGACAAAAATAACACTGACATGAAGTTTGATTTAGAAAAAGGACGTTATCTCAAAAGTTTCTCGTCAAACACTGAAATGTAATGAAAACAACGAATTTCAAATGCCTATAAAAAGAGAACGGAATAATGTAGAATAACATTTATTTTTTAAATGAAAGTAGACAATTGTAGGTCTCATTTGATGTACAACATGTCATGATTCCAGTTGCACAAGGTTTTTTGTGGAGCTGTGAATATTGCTTAAAATTAGCAAAAAGTCCTGGCAGGGAAGGGGGGTCAAAGTGAGAATAGGGCTGGCAGTGAATGAGTTAAGTAACAAAAATCAGCTATAGTCCTTTAAATATAAACAAACAGGGTGACGTTCTTTGCAAGATTGTGCAGTGGACAATAACTCAGTTATACATTTTGTAAACAGTTTGTGCTCTTACATTTTTTGTGTAGTATTCTTACTGAAGAAAATGTTAGTTGCTCTTCACTGTTAGAAAATGTACAGACGACAAAAGTGACTTGTTGACAATGGCTGTTGGCCTTGGCGTCTTAATCCATCAAAATTTCTAATCTTCTCATTTACACACAAGAGCAGTGTTTTCAACCAGTGTGCCGGGGAACACTAGTGTGCCATGAGATACTGCCAGGTGTGCCTCAAAAAAATTAATAGTTGTAGATCTATGAATCTACATCAAGAAAAAAAATCCCATTTTAGAATGTCCCGAATACCATTTTCACAAAGAAAAAACAAAACAGTCAAACACCATTTTAAAGAACATTTTAAAGTGTAATGGGCAATATTTCTGTTGTAACTCTCTATTATGTAATAGCAATTTATTGTAATTTTCTCTATATATTTTTAAATGTATTTATTATCCTGTTTGTTTGCATGCTTCTATTTCCCTGCTCTTCTGGAATTGTGACATTCCCCGTTGTGGGACAAATACAAGATAAAAGATGTTATTTTCAACACTAAAAAGCCTAATTATGTTTTTCAAAATGCTTTATTTAGCCATTTTTGAGTAGGTGGTGTGCCGCAGAAAATTTTGAACCAAAAAAAGTGTGCCGTGACTTGCCTGGACGACAACCAAAAACAACCAAAAAGCAGTAATTAGTTAAATAAAAAAAATTCCCGCCTACTGTGAAGCGAACAAACCCAACAATGCCCTGTCAGACGGTTTCCACAAAGTGAAATGAAACCAGCTAATGCATCAGGCAGGGTCACTGCCACTCTAAGACTTTTTGTCGGTCGGATCATTTTATCATGAGGTTCCAACATGTGAGTGTGAGAACCTTTTTAAACAGCCGACCAGTGTATGGCCTCACTTCCTTGTGACGGCAGCTCTCAAATGTAGAAAATACCCACTCCATTTCATTTTATCACATCTAAAATAGGTTGGCATAATAGCTTCACACCTCTGCTCTGCTGTGAAATCTTTACATATTTCATCGTTTAAATGGCTCTGTTATGATTCTTACTGAAATAGAAATTTTGTCTCTTGTACCCACCTGTGAACACTGGTAGGCTACACATTTGAAAAGCTCCAGTTTTATAGTGCTTTGAATAACAGAGAAAACAAAAAATATGTAAATTGACTCAAAATTGACAGAAATATACTTTGCTGAATTGCATTTCTCCTCCAGAAATCTCGGAGCTCCCCCTGGTCCGCCTCGACGTGTCGTGTAACCGCATCTCCCATGTCCCCGTGTGTTACCGGCACCTGCGGCACCTCCAGAGCATCTCCCTGGACAACAACCCGCTCATCATGCCGCCCGCACAGATCTGCTCCAAAGGCAAATACCACATCTTCAAGTATCTCAACATGGAGGCCTGCAAGAGGAGCACCACCGAGCTGGAGAGGCACCTGCGGCCCACGGGATTCAACAGCTGGTATTTAACACATTTCATCATTCTTTCATCTTTTACAGAGCAAGTTTGTAGAGTCTAGTTTTGGCATTTGCTTCATTTTGACTTGTATTCAGGTTTTTAAAGCTGGAGTACCTGATTTTTTTAATAGAAAGTAGCTCATTTAATCTATCCAGCTCTCCCAAATTCTTCAACACATGATAAATATCCACATTTTTGACTGCGATCATGACTTAAGAAGTTACTTTTTACAGACACAAAGTGAAACTGGAGTGGACCACCCAAGCACAGCCAATCAGAACGCTGCTTTCAGCTCTTGATGAGAGCTAAAATACTTTATTATGTGGTTGAGACAGTACACAGCTGTCTGATTTAATCACAGTGTGTTGCATTTACATTAGAATTTTTGGTAGAAATGATAAAGTTAGGGAATTTTCAACAAAACATTCAGGTACCCCAGCTTTAAGACAAGACAGCTTTAATCTTTAAGTTGTTTTGCAAAGAGTTTTTGCTTGTCCTAAAATAAAAATGACATGTATTAAAAGTTATTATAGTCCACATAAGGAATAAACCTAAAGTGCCTATGACAAATTGAACTGCTTTTTTCACTAAAACAAAGTTAAGAGTAATATATTTAAGATTTTATTAAACATTTTACAAATTTCATCAGTTTTTAGGATTTAAAATGTACTTCCTGTTTGCAAATGATGACATCATTGAAGTTGCCTAGCAATGAGAATCAAGAAGAACACACTTATTTTGTTATTTTGTTACAGGCTCATAAAAATGTGTTTCTCCTCAAAAAGTTTAGTTTTTCTGCTCTACTTCTTATTTTCATTATATTTTCAAACTTTTGTTAAAAAACTTGTTCTTGATTCGTGCAAAATTATATATTTACAACACTTATTAATCTATCAAATGTAAGTTTAACTTATAAGACATACAAACCTGTCACACACACTTTCAGCGACTATTCTAATCTTGCGACAAAGTATAAGAACCAAGTGAAAAAAAAACAGCTTGGGCTACAAGAATAAACTTTAAACATTTTGAAATTAATAAAGTCGAGAATAAAGTCGAAATTTTAAAAAGTTGTATTTGTGTGACAATAAAGTGCCACTGACAAGCTTCATACAAAAGTTTCGGGTTTTTTTTCCTCAAAATTTGTATGACTTTATTTGTATAACTATTTAATTTTATTCGAAAAAAAGACACACGACTTTAATGGCTTTGACTTTATTCTCACAAAAATCTGACATTTTTTTCAAGAGTTTTACAACATTCTCAGAGTTTTGGCACTTTATTGTCACACAAATACAACTTTTTAAAACTTCAAAGTTTAATCTCAAAATGTTTCAAGTTTATTCTCGTAGCCCAATTTTTTTTTTTCTTTCACTTGGTCCTTATACTCGGTCGTATAAACTAAACATAGCCATCAAAGAAAAAAAATATAACAAAATATCTGTCCAAATGTCTATAATAATGTGACATGTTTGTGTGTTTGTCAGTCTGTCGGAGCAGGAGCTGTTCACGGGTCAGTTTGGAGGTCTGGACTCAGGCTTCAACAGCGTGGACAGCGGCAGTAAACGCTGGTCTGGGAACGAGGTAAGACTGTATCAAACTCTCACACAGTGAATATAGGTCACACATTACAGATAATGTAGACTTTAATAACACTGACCTTGGCCGTGGAAGGTTTAATATAATCCTAAAGGACAGCAGTTATGTTGTTTAGCTTTAGTTTGTCGAGACTTGAATAGAATAGAGTAGAGCACAGAACACATCAGTAATAATGTTGTTTTTAATTTAATAGGTTAATGCAAGGTGTTAAGATACAGTATTGGGTACAGTTATGTTTTATCCTATGCTGTATCCTATGCTGTGAAAAGATATAGCTAAAGGAACCACTTTGTCATGGAAATTAGCAGAAAAAGCCCTTCTTAAGATCATACATGGATGATCTGAATTACCAAAACCTATCTCAGGATGGGCAACATCGTGATAAATTTGAATTGTGAGGTCATGGCTGCTTTTTTGGTGAAATCGTCACATCGCGTTTCACTTTTTCTCAGTTTATTCCTGCTGTCTGTTCAGTTCAGTATCCATCCTCATCCAGTCAAGCTTTGTCATGTTTTGAGTGAATACTATATGTGACCAATCACACAGAAAAGGGAAAAGTTACATATTGGGCCTTTAAGAAGAAAACTGCTGTTTAGTTTGATATATATTTTAATCAGCTCACCATCTCCTTCGTCTTTGTTTACTTAAAGCCTAAATTCCTGCAGAAGTCTAATCTTAGATTGGTGTGGACAAGTTGTGTCCTTGAAATCTGAGCTGTTTTTTCAAAACCGCACAAGTGTTGTGGTCAGTCTGACCTTTACTAACACCATTGGTATTATACCTAAATTTTTACATTGTTGTTAAATATTTCAACAACATTTAGGTGGAGTATTTTAGTAGCTGGATATAGGTTCAAGGTTTCTTGTATTTGTCTCCCTTGAAAGAATTTTTTTCTTGGACGAATGGTCCGCTGCCCCAGAGACAGATCACACCACCAAAAGTCTGTAGTAGACAGAAGAAAGTGCAGTAGAATCCTCCCTCTTTGTAAACATCATCTTTAGCCCTTTTGTTTTTGAGAAAAAGTTCCACCGCATGTTCTGTGTCTGGCTGTTATCTTATTGTACTGTCCGTGTGCCTGCTTTTCATGTTCTGAAGAGCCAGTGGTGCCCCTGAGGCTCACTCTAAAACGTTATTTCGTTGTACTTTGTGACAATGACATTAAATCTTTCTGTTCTGTTTTGCCATGGGCATTTTCATGTTTTATTTTCTGAAATAACTCCACATCAACAATCTCAACAAACTTTGCTCTGACTCGACTTGAATTATTGTGCTAGAAATACACTTTAATCGTCAGAAAACAAAAATCGTCAGTTCCCATATAGGACTTCCCCCATAAATTTCCCCCACAGCAGGTCACACCTCAAAGTATAACGTGTTGCTGAAAGTATCTAGAAAACAGATCGTGAGCAACTAAAGTACATATTTAAATGGCGTTTTTGTGAAATTTAATTTTAGATATTTCACAGTAAAATGCAATGTTTTCAATCTGGTTTTATAATGTCATCACATTTAATGTTTACCACAGGTTTATACAAACACTGTGGAGGTACATATATATGTATTTATCAAAGGCAAGATTTAGAGCATAAAAGTCACTAGAGCTTTACTCGATGGATCAATATTGTGATCTATTGTGATTAACTTGTTGGCAATACACTTATTGATACATGGAGGTGTCTCGAGATACATATTGGGATACATATCAAGATGCTTAACGTCATAAAAATTTTACACTTTGACCTGGCGGCTGCTTTAAGGTTAAACTGTTGAGCTGAAGTTACTTATCCATAAACACTTTTATCAAATATAAAATTAAAAAAGTCTGCATTTGTCTTTACTACTTTACATTCTTAACATTGAGTCGTGCACTCAAAACATATTGAAAACATTTTTCAGATATATACAAATCTTTGTTTAGTTTTTTTTTTTTACATTTTCTCCTTTTGTTAGTAAAATCTATCTTTATGTTTCATATTGAATTATTGTATTGATATACATGTATCGGATAGTTATTGTATAGTATCGGAAGCTCTTGACATACCCAGCCTAAAAGTCACATATTGCCTTATACTGTAAATTATTAAATACAATTCTGTAAATATAAATCTTAAACTTTCACTGCAGATCAAAATAATCTTTGTTTTATTAGTTTATAAAACTGTACAGATTGTGTTTGGTATTTTTCAGCTTCTGAACTAAGAATCTGAAGTTCAATACAGAGAGGCTGAAATGCTTTAGTGCAGAATTGATACTTGGCACATAAAAGTTAATTATATTGCTACAAACCTGTTATGTAATTGCTTAGCTTTTTATGAGCCTATGGGGGCAAAGATTCGACTACGGGGGCCATCATAGTTTCTCTATTAAGGACAAACACTACAACATGTACAACCTACTGACACTGACAGAAAGAGCCTACACTAAGCCGTATCCATGGAAACGCTGGGCTGTGAGCTAGTGTTCCCCCGGCCTGTGCTCTCCTCTGGTTATTCTCAATGTGTCAGAATCACAACAACAACAGCAGCAGCAGCAGCAGCAGCAGCAGCAGCTCAGTGTAATACAAATGTGTCCAGTGTCCGGAGGTTTGCCCGCTGCAGTGATCGGACTAATGAGGCCGAGGCGAGGGGAAAGGCAGAGGGCCCAAGGAGAGGTTTGGGAGCTAACAAAACAGCCCATAAAACTTAAACAGGCTTCTCTTTAAAACCGCTGGAGTCAAATGTGAAGAGCCCATTGTTTGTTTTGACAGAAGGAGCTTTCAGAGACGTCCAGATGCCTCAAGTGTTTGGACAATTGAGAAACTTGTCTGATTACAAAACAGTTATGTTAAAATGTGGACTTGTAAAGGGTGTGTGATAGATACACAGTAGAGTTTCAGTTTGTGATAAAAATTGCAACTTAAAAATGGAAAACAGAGGTGGAACTAAGTCACTGTTTTGCAGGTTTTAAGTAAGTCTCAAATCAGTGGCCTCCAGTCCAAGTCCTCCTCTTTAAGTTTAAATGTTTATATCAACTTTGTGAATACTGGTACATCTTCTATTTCTACATTTTCATTGATCGTTTTAAATTGTCCTATTAGAAATTTGTTTCTATGACAGGTTGAAATACTAAAACAACGTTACACGTCAGATTTAACTGAACAGACTTCATCCCAGTTTGGCATATTTTTTAAAGATTAAAAATGTCCTTTGTTTATAAATAATGACGTCAGGAAGTTAGCAAGGCACTGTTAAATACTGTTTAGAATATAATAGCCAAAACTGCTATTTGTATTGTAGCAGGATTTTTTCTAGTGAGACCTGAAAATACAAATAAAACATTGCTCTCTCAGGTTGCCGATGTCAAATATTTTTACGTTTCCACTAGTTCATTATAAAAATGATCTGACGAAGGCATTAAAGGGACCTATTATGTAAAATTTACTCTTGTTTTTCAACATTACAGCAGCGTCTCTCATCATTAATTTACTCAGTTGTATTTGGATTGATTCATTGTTTGAGTAATCTTGTATTGTTCTAAAGTTGCAGTGGTCAGAAAATCCCTGTCTTCACCTACCACCTATCCCCGCCCACTTTACTTGCAATTACTCAAAAATTAGGATTCCGAGTAAAACATTCAAAGTTGTCGTGTAGACACAAAAATTACATTTGTGGCTTAATAAAGTTGAATTAAAATAATTAATATAATGAAGAAACCGAGCTTATCAGTTTTAAACACAAAGTCATTGGACCTGTTTCATTTTCTAAGCTGTTTAAAACATGTTTGTGTTTTACAATGACCAACAAAATGTGAAGTACTGATCTGCATAGGCCATAGTTTCTTCCTAATACACAGAAAAATCACAATAGGTCTCCTTTAAGGCCAAAATGCTATGAAATAAAATGTATAAATATATTTAATGCACCTCTATTTGTGAGTGTGTTTAGTCTTTCTCCTGTGATAGAAATACAGTAAAACACAGTCATTGTGCTAAATTAGTGTTTAAAGGCTTATACAAATTGAAAATGTCCCAGTCTCCCCTTGTGCAGAGGTTCCCCCAAAATAACCATATAACCAACTCGCGACTTCAATGTGTGTTTGTCATAATTGTGTTAAAATATATTTATTTTAGTAGTTTAATGCTTTACATGATAAAAAAATTAGACAAACATGATGTTTTCAATTAAAAAAAGTATTTAATCCCACTTAATAATTGTAAAGTTACAACTTGAAATCATCTTGCGACCCCCAGATTATGTCATCAGTCTAATACTCTGCTCTATTTCCTGTCATTTTCAACATATTTTCATTTTTTTTACAAGCTGTATGTGATGTAAAGCTTTCATGTATATTTACAATAAGTATTTATCTAATTAGTTAATATTTGGAAAATTGTGAAAAACCTGTCACATGCACATTAAAAAGGTCTTATATTTGATTGACCAAACCAACCTGAATCTATCCTGCTGTAAATATCTGTATTAACTAAATCAGCAGCCGTTTACTGTTGCTGATGTAGTTTCCAGATCCAGATTGAAATGCACTTGTCCTACATGTTTTATCTGAAAATAGCCCCGTCGCCTGCTTCTCTTCGCCCACACAACCAAAGGTGAACATCCTCCTCCTGCTCAGAGAAACGCGGGGGGAGCTGAGGAACTGTTAAATCCATCTTCTGTCTTTCTTCCTTGAGTTATGACGCTCTTGTGCTGTGTTTTTGTTTTTTTCAGTCTGCAGACGACTTCTCCGAGCGCTCTCTCCGATTGGCCGAGGTCGGGAGAGACAACCGTAACCTGGAGGAAGAGGACGAGGAAGACGTGACCCATATACAGTCGGCCAAAGGTAAACAGGAGCTGAAAATGATATAGAGCATGTAGTGTTTCCCACAAGTTATTACAGACTTGGCACAAGCGGTCCATAACTGAAAACATTTATTTAATTCAAGTTTTGTAGTGTGAAAGTCCCTACTGCCTCTAATAATTCAAAACATTGACAATAGATTAAATATAATTACTTATGTAAATGTTGATTACATTGCTACATTCAGGAAGTATTGTTTGTTCAGGTTATTGTTAAGTTGTTTTAAGACTTTGGGGGCTGCCATTGTCTCTCTTTCAGTGCCAGCTCTATATTCTCACTCCTTCTCTCTCCTTCCCTGCCAGGCGTTTTTTCTCATTTTAAACAGTATTCAGAGATCAAAAAAATACTTTGTGCAACTGGAATGTTGTACATCAAATGTAGACCTAGTACAAGCCTCTACTTTCATTTAAAAACAACTCATTGAGATATCATTCTTTTTCTACAGTAAATCAAGCTTCATTCAGTATTGTTTTTTTCTGTTCTTCCTTTTGGTAAAAGAATATGAGCTACAACAATAAAATGTCTTTAGGACAAAGGTTTACATAATTAAAACAATGAGCACGGGTGTCTTTTTCATTTTTAAACCAACAAAAGCTGAGTGTTTATCAACGCGGGCGATGCGCGCGCACCTCGCCTGTAGGAAGAGTCGCCGCTCATCGACACAAGTGGAAACAAGTAAAAAAAAGCTCCGTTGTCAGCTAACTACAAGAGTCACTCTGAGAAAACAAAAGTTCTGCTGCTAAATCAACATTTGTGAATGAAACTCGACCCCACGACCCTTAAAAGTTACATTCAGGTGAGTGAAAAAACGGCGAGAAAAACATGATCTCAAGCTTCAGGAGACAGACTTCGGTCAGACTGGTTCAACAGCTGCTCTCGTCCCGTTTTATTCAAAGAAGTTTCCCCAGCTAACTAGATGGAGAGGAGCTCTTTCTGCATAACGCATGCGCAGTAGAGCGGAAAGTGTCGACCAAAAATCCCTCTGTAGATTCAGTCTCTTTCATGGAGCGTAGATTATATATAACCCTCCAAACATGAAGAAGATCATCTTTTCTTCATTTTAAAGATAAAATATCTGCTCTAAAACTTACTCAGCAATGTTTCTTTAGTGCATGTTAGACTATAATTCGTTTCCAAAGAAAGCCAACCTCCAGAAGCAGCCTGTCACCTGTGGCGTTCGTTGCCATATTAACCATTAGCTTTAGCCTTTTACTAGGTGTTCTACAAGCTATTGGACATTTATACAAAACTAAAGACTTTTGAACTGGAAAAAGAGCCGACTGTTCTTAAAGCTGTAGATGCTGTTTCTGCTGTTTGTGTTTGCGCTGTAGGAAAAAAATGCTTTCCAGCCCCGAAGAGGGATTTTCCCGCTGCAGCACCAATGGAGCGGCCACTGCAGCTGATTTGCAACAGCTACAAGCTAGTAATACCGTATCTGGATATTACAATAGGTCCATGGTTCTGTTGCTGTGGTGATTGAGGCGATCATAAAAATAAGACCACATAGTTCATAGATCAAAGGGGTTAATTACCTAATGATACATTCTTTTGGCGCTAAAACGACTAGGAATTTGACAGTCCATTGACTTGATACTACTGATAAGCCCTGCATCTTCTTTGTAAAATGTAACTACTTTATTGTTGGAAAGTGACCACTCGAGCATCAGCTGCAGGACAATACAAGATTACTCAAACAATGACGAATCAATCCAAACACAACTTTGAGTAAACTAATCAGAGCCGGATCCAACCTTTTGGGGGCCCTAAGCAAAGATCAGCTTCGGAGGCCCTCCAGTTTTTTTCTATGAATCTTAATCAGTCAAGTCAAAGCAGAAATAAAATTGACTTTTTTTATATAATAAAACATAAATTTTTACAAAACGACAGAAAAAACATTGTAGGCTAAATAGTATTTCTTACAATAAAGAGATAAAATAAATGCATTTTCCCCAAATCTGGAGTGGGCTATTTTGAACCAACACATTTTTTACATTAGTCAATTTATGTCTAATTTTATGTTTAGTTTTATGATTAATGTATGATTGAACTTTACCTCAAGTTTCACCTGGTGTCCGTGTTTCTCAGTGGGGCCCCAGCTCCGCCTTGTTCCCTCTGACTCCGACGCGGTAACAGCTGATAAACTGCAGCATCATGCTGGACTTAATGACAGAAATACTGAAATCTGAAACTTTTTTGGGCTAAATCATCTTATGCTTGATGTGGCTTTTGAAAGAATTCAACATAAATGTGCAGAAATCCACCATATTTCGCAGCAGTAATTTTTGCGATTAAATCTGCAGACGTATTACTTCATTGGCTATTTGTGTTCATAGTTCAGTAAATACTTGTCCTATTAATGCAAAAACATTTTAAGTGATGTAGAACATGCATTTGTTGTCCAAACCAAAGGGTGAAGACTGACATAAACTAGAAAAACCATGCTCTCAGAAGGTGGGGCCCTCCGCAGATGTGGGGCCCTACACAAGCTGCGTAGCCCGGCTCTGAAACGAATGATGAGAAAACATCATTAACAAGAAAAAAAGCTCATTAATGTTGATTTTGCACATTTCTCCTTTAATGTAGAAACTTGATCTAACTTTTGTCGCACTAAAACCACAACTACACACTTTCTTATGTCCCATGGCTAACGCTGCTGTCTTAATAAAATATACATCACCTTCTCCTTTGTGTCCTCAGTGAATGGAGACGTGGAGCAGGTGGATTTCATCGACAGCAGCGTGACTGAGGAGGAAGAGGAGGAGATGAGGATGGACGCCCCCACGCCCCCCCTCGCCAGGCCCCCCCAGAGCACGCCCCCCCTCACCGCACCTCCTCTGGTATTCACTCATTAGCAGGATTCTCTCTGCACGTTCCTCTGTCCGGGGACTTATCGACATGATTATTGATTTTTCCAGGAGCAGAAGGAGACGTGTGGGGCCCCTCACAGCAACGAGTCGTCAACAACCTGCAGGTCAGTCCCAAAAATGACAGGTTTTCAAATGTGTTCACGTCTAAACACATCGGCACACATTAGGGATGGTGTTACTTTAAATGAGTATAATAGTGTTTGAATGAAGTGACTCTTTGTAATTCATATAATGGTCTTTTAGCTATTTGCATCTAATATTTACATTATTTAAAACCAGCACGCTCAGGGATAGCATTAGCGTTCATGCAATAACCAGGCACCAGCATCTCTCCTATGACTTTTGTCTTGGATAATGTGTTGTTGTGCACTGTCCTTGTACAAATAAATGCATACCACAGGATTTATTAGGGCTGGGCGATTATAGGCATTTTCTCATTCACTGTTCAAAAAACACAACAGCAAATGCAGACTTAAGGATAAATATTGTGAAAAATACAGACTTGGAAGAAAAAAAAAATTCAGCTCAAAAATCTAACAATGCTAACAGCAGCTATGAGCTAAATGCTAAAGTAATGCTAGCTAGCTCTGACCTTATTTTCAAATCTACAAAAAAAATGTGTTCACTTTTCTGAAATAACAACACATCAGCTACCTCCATAAAGACTCAGTTGTGATTCAACTTGAACGTCCTTAAAATTTTCTTTAATTTACCAGAAAATGTCTTAGAAGAATATGACCCAATGCCATCTGTACAGTATCTGTGGCAACATTTTTTCTATGTTGTCACGATTTTAGTACAATATATTTTCCGATAACTGTGTGATAACTGTCTGTCTGTGTGGCCCAGTCTTTGGCCCTCAGTTCCTCAGTCCATCTTGCTGTCTCCAGTCCTTTTCTCCAAAGTGGGGAAACCTGCTTCCCGAACAACTCCACATGGGAATTCCCGGCACCGGAACCAATAAAAAGTGTAGTAAAGGACACATGACAGTAAAGTGTTTCTGACGTCAGAAATTGAGTTAGAGCTCTATCTTCTGACTACAAGGGAAATTACACAGGGTAGAAGCGCGAATGCTTTATAAACTTAAAAGCCGTGTAGAAGATCTCAGAGATCTAAATCTGAAATCACAGATCAGGAGCATCCGAACTGTCTTTTTTGGGAGGAAGGAAAAGTACTGCACAGACAAAACTTCAGCAGTGTTTTTGATGAGGAAGTAATTTTAGAATTAAAGAGCCAATTTTGCATAATATGTCCTCTTTAAAACTTTTGTCCCACACCTATTCTTCTTAAGTGACTTATATCGAAATATCAAAGGACAAAATAAGATACATGGTTAATTAACATTTAAAGATTCAATAACAGTGGGCAGCAGAGATAAAAGGCAAAAGCTATCAGTGCGGTGATAGAAGGTTGCCTGATGAACTCGTCTCAAGTCTATGATGTGACTTATCGTTCACAGAACATGGCGCAAAATCAAAAACTTCTGGAATCGCAACCACATATTCTACATCAATTACATGAACTACACACCAGTTTCAGGTCTGTCCAACGTTTATACCCCAAGTTGTGAGCAAAAACGACTGATGAACAAACACTTCTGCTGATTTAAGTCTGTATTGTGAACGCTAATCGGGCCAGTTTGGAGAAATATCCAATGTTACAACTTTGGTCCACAATCGAGCTGAGTTCAGTTCAGTTTTTATTATGACTGCAGTTGTAGAGTTTTGTGCTTCGCTCATTGATTCTGCAGAAATAAACAATGTTCTTTCATAGCATCAGCAGTAGACGATCTAGCTCTGGCCAACATGCAATCAATAACATATTATATTTATACAATTCTAGCGATATTTCTTGTTGTAATGGCTGAATTGCATCTAAAGAACCCTCAGTGGCATGAAGTGGTCTTGCAATCTATTGACCACAGACTGAATGTTCCCCAGGGCCGTCGTTACAGAGCTCTGCATTTATAAGACATGCAGTGTTTCCGATGCATTCAGTCTTCTTGTGTACAGAAGAGAGCTCATGCATGCAGCCTCTAAGTCTATTAGCTTCACTGCTGAGGTTATACAGATGAAATCATAGTATTATAGATGTCAGCATTGAGTGGCAAAAAGGTGGGAGTCAAGAAACACATTTTCTTCTCAAAATGCAACTAATATTGGGTTTTGGAAATCAGACACTGACCCATACTAAAACTGTTATTGAATCAAGATACTCATTTGAGCAATACAATACTGACTTTTAACAGTTCTTAAACTTTATCAGACTTAAAATAAGACCACATGGTGACATAATAAGAACTGCATGAAAACATTTTGGGCTTTTGAATCAGGATAACATTTTTTGACAGTTACAATACTTCCCAGATAGCAAAATTTTCAAGACTGGATCCGGCCCACACTTTCGGCTTTCATGCGGCCCACATCCGGTTCTGAATTACGACTCTGCAGTGGGCCAAATCTGGCAGCTGCATCTCATACTACATGTGGCCTGAATGTGGTAGCCCGCATCTCAGCCTCATCTCGGCCACGTCAGCCGCATTGCAGCCTCATCTCAGCCACATCAGCCACATCTCGGCCACATCTCAGCCACATCTCAGCCACGTCAGCCGCATCGCAGCCACATTGCAACCACATCTCGGCCACATCTCGACCACATGTCAGCCACATCTCGGCCATATTATGTAAAAATGAGGACAAAGACAGTATACAATAATTTTTTTTTTTCAATCTAATAACTATTACATATTTAAGTGACATGATCACAAACAAGTTTAGAGGCTGTATAGATACTAAAAATGATGGTATTATTTTTAGCCTAGCTTAAAAAATTTGTGTCCGCAATTTAATCTGGATTGATATTGTTTTAACTTGATAAGATTTAATAGTACTAACATTATGTGGAATGATTAAACAATTTCAAGGCATTTCTGACCTGTTCTGAGAGAATTTGGCTTAAAATAGAAAATAAATTTAGAAATTTAGTTAAATGTTCTTTACCATTGGCCAGAAATTGGGCTTAAAGTAAGAAGAAGTAATCCAGCTCTATAAATAAATAGATCTTTAATTTGTCAGCATTTTTGGAAACAAGGTTAAAATCCTGGAATCAAGCCATTTTTAACTGGTCTTAAAGCTTATTTTTTGCAGTGTAGCTTGTGCTGTTGCTTCACTAATGGCTCACTGTCAGTCACAGAACCTAGCGTACATTAGCCTGAGTGTGTAAACTGTCACAGAGGCTTGGATATTCTCTGTGGTTTTATCATTTTCTCTGTCACTTCCTTCCGCGCTCCACAAGGTCACTACACTGACTGTTTGAGGAGCTGGGAAAAGTCAACACTCAACAGTTCCCATAACTTCCACTTGTTCAGTTGTGTCTGACTCAGAGGCCTCGCTCCACCTGCGAAAAGAAAAACTGTTGCAACATCTAGGACAGTTTGTGTATCATAAGGAAAGAGACTCAAATAATAAGGCTATTGTTTCATTATCTTTGTGGGAAGATACAGTTGTAGCTGCTCATAGTTCAGCTCAAGGCAAAAGCAGAAAGTAGTTAAGATTGAAGCTTCCAGCAGTCGTGTTTTAAAATGTTTTGAATTAAAAGTTTACAGAGATGAATGGGTAAGATGACACTAAACTTCATTTAGCCTACTTAAACTGTAAAGAAATGACCATGAGTTTTCTTTTTCGCAAAAATATTTAGAGTACATACATATTAATGGTTAGACTTAAACACAATTCGACTTTATTCGGATTCACACGCCTTGAACACATCCCGCTCATGGCGCAAAGAATCATGGGGAAAACACAACTGCGCATGTCCAATAGCCTGTAGAGCACCTAGCAAAAGGCTAAAGCTAATGGCCAATATGAAAACAAATGCCACTGAGCAAAAGTTCATGTTAGAAAGTCTGTTCTGGAGGGAGGGTGATCAAAAAAAGGTTAGGGTGATGGTTAAGTTTAGGAAAAGGGTTTGGGTAAAGGTTAAGATGAAAAATTTAACAGCTTAGGCCAGTTTAGCAACAAAAAGAAACTCATTACTATGGCAACCAGTTCATTTAGTCCTTCCGGACCAGATTATCTAGCACTAACCCTGAGCAAAAGCCATTAACCCACAGCATCTGCCATCTTTGATCACCTGGGCTTGGTCAGGCATTACTGAACAGCAGACTGTTCCTAAAACCAGAAAGTACAATCAGCCAATCAGTGAACAGAGATAAGAGCTAGAGATGTTTATGTTCTCCTCCTTTGACCTTGTGTGAAATATCAAGTCAATTTTTTTATTTTGTACCTTTAGTTTGTAAGTTTACGGCATCAATCACTGACACACATGTTGTTGCTGTACTTCCTAGACGACCAAAAAAAGCAGAAATTGGTTAATCTAAAAGGTTCCCACCTACTATGGAGCAATAAACCCCAATTGTGCAACGTCAGACCGTTTCCACAAAGTGAAAAGAAACAGACTGATGTGTCAGGCTAGTGAGTGAAAAAAGTAACACACACATCCTTAATATGTAAAACCTATACGCTGGGTTCTAAATGTAGAACCAAATTAAATCATAAAAAAGGATTTGCACCGCAGTTGGAGCTCTTAATTTTTTATGTGACGTTTCAAGCACATGACCTTCTTCAGACATGAGACTAGTGAGTGTCCAAAATATCTGTTAGAAAGCTCTGCGTCTGTTTCCTCTCCAGATGAAATTGTCATCAGCAGGAGGTCTTTTGTGAGGTCCACTGTTTATTTATTTACTGAACTCTCAGAAAGTCCAAGAAGAGTCAAACGAGTGAAGCCCTTCTCTATATTTGGAAGATCAACATTTGTTGTAAATGTGAATAACAGTTTTGTGAAGAAAACTTTGAAAATATGTTGACCATAACAGGAAGTAGAGATCTTCACATCTAAGACACAAGGATATTTTAAATTTTCTCATGAAAAAACAAAAATAAATGTAAGTATATTTGCATTTCTCAACAGGAAATACATGTTACATTGGAGAAGTTTAGGCTTAATTTATAGAAAGGTTGCTAGAAAACTAGTGTGATGTCACAATTGATAACTCCTTTTTTTTTCAATCTAAAAATTGCTTATCTGGGATGCGGTTTGTAAAATGTTTAGTAAAATTTTAAATTTATTGATCCTAACTTTGTTTCAGTTAAATAACAATTTTTTGTAATTGTGGGTAAATTAAGAGCTAAAGGTATAGAACAGATCCTTGAGGTACACCATTAAAGTGCATATACTACATTGGACTTGGAGTGAAACAGTGAACATAATTATTCATTTTCTACCGCTTAATCCCGTTAGGGGTCGCGGGTGACTGGAGCCTATCCCAGTGACTTTGGGCCTTAGGCGGGGAACACCCTGGACAGTGGCCAACTTGCCGCAGGGTTAGACAGACAACCATTCACTCACTCATTCACTCACTAAGGGAAATTTACAGTGATGCCCAATTAACCTAAACATGCATGTTTTTGGAGGTGGGAGGAAACCGGAGCACCCGGAGAAAACCCACGGTGACACGGGGAGAACATGCAAACTCCACCCAGAGAGATTGTGAGATGTTGATGTGGTCCGACCCGGGAGTCAAACCCACGACCTCCTTGTTGGGAAGCCAGAGCTCTAACCACTTGGCTACCGTGCACTGAACATAATTATATTTAAGATTACACTTAAATATAAAAGTAGATATCTTGAAAATCTTTTGACATATCTCGATTACAATATTCTGAATATATTCTGTCAAACCAGCAGGAAGGTGTTCAAACACCTCTTTTAATGTTTTAATTGACGTTTAATGATCAAACTGTTTAGACTGTAGTCGACTTAAGACGCGTGACCAAACATCTGACCCAAACTGCACTTTTAAATTGTTTTAAATAACTATTTGTAAAGAAAAAAAATGCAGCTTAACAATATAGAGGTAATTCTACAACTGCTACCTAGCAACCACATTGTAAATCTGGACCAAAACCCACATAAATGACACAGACCTTAATTTTTTTTGACAAATAATAACAACTTGTAACACTTTAATCTTGTCAAATGATGTCAAACTCAAACAAAAATTGCGTGTAAATTGTCTTTTCAGTTTGACGCTTTTTGACAACACATGTGGAGCAATTCTGTTTTGAAATTAAAATTATTCCTAGTAATTTTTTGACAATTTCATCATAATTTGCAAATTAGCAAGTGTAAAATTGATAAATATTTACCACAAGGACTATCGAGCCAAACTAAGTCAAAATTAGAAAAAAAAAGTGATAATCTGTCATATAAGGGAAAAAAAAAGTAAGCTAGCATAAGATAAGTTTCATTATGAGCACTCAGGACTACGCACGGTCTTCTTCCACAAGCGTGATCCGGTGAGGAGCAGCTCGTCTCCTTCGGCGGTGGAAGAATGTCTCTGTAAACAGGCTCAGCGGATGCTCCACGGCCAGGCCCCGAAACACTTCCTCTGGGACGTCCACAAATAGGACACACAAACGCCAAACGGGAGCTGGACACGTATTTTCTAAACAGCATTCAACTGATACAAAGGAAATTTGGCAAAAAGCCTCCGTCCTGTCCCAGTTATCGAAACAGTTTTTTTGTCTTTTTTTTATCTAGAAATCTTCATTCAAGGTCCAGAGCTTCGGAAATGAGTTTAACCCAATATCCAAGAAAAAGCAAAGTTGACTTTTTGAGTTTTTATTCCTTATCTAACATTACTTACACAGCTGAAGTTTTGTTTGTGAGATATTATTTGTTCCCCTCTGAGCCTCAGAAAAAACTGTTCTGAATGTCCCTGATTTTTGATGCCGAAGTTAAATCTGCTGCACTGTTTTTAGTCAGTTAACCATCTAAACTTGTTTTGAGCATTTCTACAGCATTATGTGCTGTGTAATTTCATTTGCAGCCAGTAGATGAAGTTCTTAGACTCAATTCCTAATGTGGGAAACACATGACTCGCTGTTTTTATTTGCTCTGGTGCATGTTATTCCAGAGTGGAGGTGCTTACGAGCATGTTTGAAGGATGGAAACTATGTAAAAAAAAAAAGCATATCTGTCTTTAAAATAATGTCTTTAAAAATATTTATACAGTATTTTTTTAATTGAGGTGATGAATTTTGCAAAGTAATGTTTTTGCTTATTTTTTTCTTGTAAGTGCTGTGACTTTGTTGGAAATGGCCTCAGAGCTGAATAATTTGGGGGAAACATCAAACTGAGATTTTTGTAGCAAAAAATTCTGATTGCAATTAGATTTGCAAATTGTGTTTTACAAAATCAGAGTCTGTTCATGTTTCTTGCAGCCCTGTTGTCTTTCTTTAGGCAAGATACCCCCCCCCCCCCCGTCTGTTGTTTGGACAGTTTCAGCATAACCAATATTTGTGATTATCACTAAATCTTAAGAATCTATGATACAGTTTGCAATGGGTCATATTTTATTCTTACATTCTTTAAAATGTGCACTGTGTAACTTTCATCAACTACACAACTCACAATTAGAAAGTTAAAACCATATTGAGCTATGTAACTATTACCTATATTTATACGGAAGCTTTTTATTTTGTATATAAGAAACACTGGGGTGGGCTAAAAAAACAACAAAATAATATTTTCAAACTGCCCCTGGATCACTATATTCATCTCCATGTCTTGGTATCTACAGTTGGCGCAATATACTGTATCCCCTTAAGTCCACATTTGCTGTTGTAGTTGTTGAGCAGTGAGTGATAAAAGTGTTCTTTCCCATTAGAATACATGCACTGTTCTTCACGGACGTTCCGTCAGATATTGACTGTATCTATTTGGAGAAACTTTCAATTTCAAACTAAAACATTGTGACACCAATGGACGAACTATTGACAGCTTCCACATTGTAACGCTTCGACCAATCAGATTCAAATACTCACCATGACATTGTGTTTTTTCTATATAATTATTGTCCCTTGTAATGTCTTTTTGTTATTTTATATGTTCAGGTCCGGTCTCCACCTGGACACCTGCAGCCCCTCGTCCACGTCCTCGTCCCCGTCCTGTCTCCGTCCAGTCCCACACTCGAGGAGCGACGACGACCGGGAACGCTGCAGATCTGGCAGGAGCGAGAGAGACAGCAGCAGCAGCAGAGGGAGAGAGCCAGGTAAAAACACCTACACAATCTGCTCCACAGGAAGTCTGACAAGTGTTCCATTTCCAGCAGCAGTAGTTAGCACAAAAAGAACAGTTTACAGAAGTAGAGCATTTTCACTGTAAATCATGTCTACAAAACTCATAAGAAAAAATGTATTGAGTTAATAAAAATACAAATGGAAAAGTTATATGGAAAAAACTTTAATATCAGATGGTTAGGATTAGGGTTCTTTTGCAGACATTTCAAACTGGTTCAATAATTAACCTTCAGCTATTTAGTTTTAAGACATAATTAGAATGCCTCCATATTGTTTTTGGTCAACTTAAAAATATAATAAGGTATTATTTTTATCATTATCGCTGGTTGCTTTGTCATAAAACGTGATTAAATTATTACAATGTTTTCCGACATCCCTTACAATTTTACATTGTATTTTACTTAAAATAAAGTATGTCTTTTACCTTTTGTTTTTAAAACAAGAACAGCGTATTTAGAAATTTGAAATAGCTTGTAAACCCTTTTTTGCAAAAATAATATTGTTTTGTATACATTAGGAGGTTCTGGGGGCCTCCCACAGGAAAATTTAAAGAAATCCAATGTAATTTTCTTTATTTTGGTATATTTTAGATGCTTTTTTTCTTAATAGTATATGACATAATTTTATTATTCTTGAAAAGGCATCAGGCATGTTGCAAAATCATTTTAAAATCAAAGGTCTATATCAGGGGCCCCAACCCCCAATCTAGGTCCACCTCTGTAAACCAGGCATTCAGAATCTGTCAGTGTGAGGAGACTGTGTGATCAGAGCGGAGAAAACATTGCTTCTCCATAAACCTTTTTCAGGCCAGGACTTCTGTTATATGTTGCCTTTTTGCAAATGTAAAAGCTCCAAAGATCACTTTGGATTGGATTTCCTCATTGTGTCATTACGTGCCGCATCGAGTTTGTATTTTCGTATGTTGACACAGACATACAGAAGAGAGGATGGGGGAGAAGACAAAAGAAAAGTTGTAGTGACGCAAATGTTTCTGAATGAGTGTAGTGTACTCTGATGGGTGTTCACCACGGTTGGTCTACACATAAAAGCCTTTATTTAAGAAATTCTACCAAACTCGCGGCACCCCTGGATTCACGCCGCAGCACCTCCTTTGAGAATCTCTGTTATAGATGTACTGATGCAAAGCTGATTTTAAAAGCCAGGTACAGAGTTTTTAATGAATAACTATTGGAATTTGGCTGATAATTCATTCATACATTACAACTAGGATCAAATCAGGACCAGGGTCGGACAAGGAGCTGTGTGACTCAAACTCCAATCCAATTTTTATTTGTAGAGCACATTTTATGAACTAGATTGTTTCCAAAATGATGTTAAGCACAATAAAATCATTCAGGATTTTAAAAATACTTAAGTCAAATTAACTAAAGACACAGAGGACCACACTTCTCAACCAAAAGTGTGTCTGAAGATGAGACTTAGTTTGTGTGAATGAGGAGGAGGCTGCTATCTTCTACTGTCCGAGCAAAGACAAACATACATTTTTACACAGGCTGCACATGTAGATTCAAGGCTGTGGGCTTCAAATCTTGGCCAAAGGTCGACAAAAGTCAACAAACTCTAAAACAAGGCCTCCATTCAGACCCTCAGCGCTCCAATCTTTCTCTGTTTGACTTGCAGCGTTTTCCATTGTGCAATCACTCTTTAGCTCTCCAAACAGAATTAAAGATACTGATTTTATCTTTGTTTTGACCAATACGTTTTGCAGTCCATTCAGAAGTTCTCACTTACAGTTTTCCGTCCAGGTCAGAAGTGAATAATACAGCAGTAAGTGGCAAAAATGCATGAGCGTCAAAGGCTATAAAGGACATTTTTTCCTGTAAGAGCTCAAAACACAACTACAAGAGGATAATAAATATGAACAAATACAACTCTGCTGAATACTAAGCTTGCATTTGATATGAAAAAAGGAGAAAATTCAGTTAACAATAGTAGAAAAGCAGATAAACGACAGGAAAACTGAAGCATCTCATATTTCTCGCTAACACAGACTTTAAGATCACACAGTTGAGCTCATGACGTCTTCTAGAGTCTGTTTTATGAGTAAAGTATTTGTTTTGTCACAGCTGAAATGTCCAAAATTTTCAACTGCCTCTAACAATCAAACTAGCCAAGCGTTGTAACAGTTGCCATGACAACAGAAAAGCTGCTTTCTGTTTCTATTTTGTTGCGAAAGTGAATGTGACAATTTTTTTTTCTGTATTAAAAGTTGTATTAAGAATGATTCCTACATGTTTGAGTAATGTTGTTCCTGATGCTCCAGTGCTCACAAAATCCCTGTCTTCACCTACCACCTATCCCCGTCCACTTGTCTGTATTTACTTGCCATTACTCAAAAATTCAGATTCTCAGTACAACATGTAGGGTTCGAAATTATCATGTAACCACTTTCCAACAACAAAATACAGTGTCATTTAAAATCTGTGGCTTGTTAAAGTAAAATTTTTTAAAGAAATGGCGGGGCTTATCAGTTCTGCAGTTTTGAACAGGAAGTCAATGGACGTGTTTCTTTTTCTATGTCATTTTAGATCATTTTTGTGTTTTACAATGGACAAAATGTGAATTTTGTCTATTGTCCCCAATCTTTTTTCTTGTAAGGACCGGTACAGTCACAATTTTTCTTTCCATGGACAGGTTAATGTTAGGTAGCACCAATTACAACAATGTAAAATACATACAACTCCATTATTGTCTATCTTTTTAACTCTCCTATTGCTTGAATTGGCTGTTTTTGGCTTAAGTATTGGGCCCTTGACTGGTGATTGAGGACCCCTGCATTGGTCCATTTTATTACATGGCAAGGTACATTTTTAATTGTAAAAATGACTAAACTGGGATGAAATGTCTTCTTGATTATGAAGTTTGTTTTAGTGAAATGAATAGTTCATAAGCACTTTTATTTATGCGAGACATAAGCTCCACTGATAAAAAATTAGACCAACAAAGCAAAGAAACACGTTTTATCAGATTTTCTTCCTAGTTTTACCTCAGAATGCCAGAATGCTGAGAAGCATATACGCAAATAAAACAATGTCAAAACCTTTATATTCTCTTTTAACTTGTGGTTTGTTTTAGTTTACATTTGTGATTTACTTGACTTGATTGAAACGTCTCCTCACATTTGTCGCTGCCACTCGAGATCTATCATTCAAAGTGTAACCCCACGCGACCTCCATCTAAATTCTAAAACTGCGACAGCTCTTGGGGTCACGCTGGAGTAAAACCCACACCGGTCCGAGAGAGGGAGGGGCTACGATTAAACTGATTTGTCACGGACGTATCACATGACCCGCTCGCCGTCTGTCCAGCTGCTCCTGATTCTTATTGACTCAAACTTATGTCTTCTTCTTCTTCTTTTTCTTCTTGTAGCAGTTTGCTGAGGTCGACCAGCAAGACGGGAAGTCATGTGACCCCCGCGCCGCACACAGGAAGTCTATCAGGGTAAGAACCGCAGAATCATAACACAGATCAGGATTACAGCGCTGGGGTAATTAATGAAGAATGTACGCATCTTGGAAAACAGTTATGGAAGGAGCAGGGTTATAATTAGAATTTGAATAGCTCTGTGTTATGATCATAGCTCTGTTTCCTTACAATAGACAGTAGAGGATGTTTTTATAATGAGATAAAGCCAGGAATATTCCCACTAGAGGCTAAAATAGAAGTCAGTTTAATTAAAGCTGTGGGATCAAAATTGTAGAGTTGAATTCTGTTATTTTGTTTAAAGCTGTAGTACCTGATTTTTAAAGTTTGAAACAAGTAAGCTTTGCCCTTTTCACTAAAAAGTAAACAGTCAATGAAGCATTTTCTGAAAGAATAAGACTGTTATGTAGTGTCTGACTTGAATAGTAAAGAATTTTAGCTCTTATCAGACGGCAAAAGCAGTGTTCTGATTGGCTGAGCTTGGGTGATCTACTCCGGTTTCACTTTGCTCTTTGTAAAAAGATGTTCTTAAAGCTGGGGTATCTGATTTTCACACCACAGAACCTGAAGTAAGGTCCAACTAGTTCCTAACTCTCACAAATCCTTCAGCACAAGGTAATATCCACATACAATATTTTTAAATCTCTAACTAAACCTTAAAAACATGTTTTTGCAGACGGCAAAGTGAGACTGGAGGTGACCACTCAAGCACAGCCAATCAGAGCGCTGCATTTAGCTCCTAAAGGGAAATAAAATGCCTTTTTCTTTGATTTAGACAGTTCGTAGTGATCTGACTTTTGTCAAAAATAGTTTTTGGAAGAAAGGACCAAGTTTATTAATTTACAACTAAAAAACTCAAGTACCTCACCTTTAAGTCTTACAGTATTTATAGCCAAAAATGAATGTATGCAGCAGTGACTAAGGCTATGCAATTAATTGAGTTTCACTTTCAATTATGATTATTGCTGTAATCGATTACAAAAAGTATGTAATCGAGTAATTGTGATTATTAATAATAACTTGTAAGTGAGTTAATCTCTAAGATTCAATTTATTTGTCATCTTTCTGTGCACATAAATACAAAATACTGTTTCTCTGAACCCCTTAAACAACAGGATCTTTCAGTGAGATATGGCACTTCTTTCATTTTATCTGTTCACGCTCAGGTTGTTAAAAGTATCGAAAATCAGACACTAATTGATCAATATTGAGAAAAGATTTACATAATCATGAAAAAATTTAATATTTTCTAATCATTTCTAAAATAATCTTGAGCTTTATTAAAAGTAGTGTAAAACCAAAATGTTCAAGAAAAAACATTTTTTGTTGCAAATGCCGTGAAATTTTATTAAAAAGAGCATTTTGAACCATCGTTGTATCAAAGATGTTATTATTGTGACAACACTAGTTCACACTTTTTAAGAGGCAATAATATTCTGCTTTGTCTAAGAAAATCACTTGAAAAATTGTGATTTCATTATTTCGTTATGGTTTAAAAAATGTTGATTATTATTATTGCCATAATCGAGCAGCCCTATTCAAAACTAACTTTCTGAAGAAACTTAATCCCGCTCATTAAGATGGAGAACCGCATATTTACAATAATGAGTTTGAGACTTCTGCACTAGAGAGACAACATTTTACATTTTCTTACAAGATACACCTTTCTACGACCCTGTGCACTTCAATTTAGCAAGATTAGTGTGTTCTGTTTACGGCCCAAGTTTTTTAATGGTTGCTACGTAACATCCTAGTATGATGTCATTATTTATAAACAGGAAGTAAAAAGGGCTAAACTGAGATATAATTTGTAAAATGTTTTTTTAGCTTTAGTGCAATGAGAAGTTCAGTCTTACATAGGCACTTTAAAGGAGAGATACTGTACTACGACTGATGAGAGAACACTGTTAGAACATGATTAAAATGATATATTACATTATATGTCTTAAATTACATAGACCTTTGCTGATGCTTTGCTCTGTTTTGGTGCAGGAGCATGATCATTTTTAGCTCTTTTGCCTAATCCTATGTAATTTTTATTTATTTTTTTATTTAATGCAAAGTTATACTGAATAGTTCTTTAGTCAACCAAAGTGTTTTCATCCCTACGTTTAACTGTAGCTGATCCTCTTTGTGACATTCATTCATAAAAAGTCTCAGGAGTAATTCAGTGTAATCCTGTCAATGAATTAGTTGTGCTGTGTCTCCCTCTAGTGGCAGTTCACCAGAGAGCAACACTTCACAAACCGGCCTGCGACAAAGATGTGCAGTAAGTGAAGCTTCTGATGTGTTTTGTTTTTCTCTGTGACAGTTTTAAGATGTGGTGTAATTGTTTGTCTTTTGCAGAGTGCGGATCAGATGAGGAGTGTGTCCCCGTGTCTGCAGCGCTCCAGCAGCAGGATAGGTACTTTACTTTACAGTGTTGTGTTGAAAACAGGGCTGTCAAAATCAACAATCAGTGTAGAATCAATCCAGAAAACTATCAAAACTACATAGTTGTTTGAAAAAGTATGAATACCAAAGAAAATCACACAGGACAAATTTTGACTTTTTCTGAAGCGTCTTAGAAATATCTTGAGCTTTATCAGAGCAAGTGTAAGTAAGATAAAACTGAAACTAAAAGTTGTTGGGAATGTCAAACACTAACCTGGCCAGCCAGATGGTTTATCTCGCGATATTTGTGAATTCACAAACACGAGAGAAACCATCTGGCCTTCGTCCGGCTCGATTGGTTTGAGAGTCCGAAACAGCTGCGCTTTGGCCCACTCACATCACAGCAGGGCGGGCTAACACGACATTTTGTCGTTTTAAAATGCAAGACAAACACCATGCCTTTATGGAATTTGTCAGTAGATGCGTAAGTGCGTAAGTGCGGAAAAAAAGAATAATGATTTTACCCCACCTAGGATTTATACCCTGGTCTCAAGGGTAAAAGACCATTTCTCTACAAGATACGCCATTGTGGCAGTAAATGCTGATCAGTGGAAATGATTTATTTATGTGATATGATAATATTGATATGTTTTTCTGGTTCAGTCGGTATAGTCTGGTTCAGTAGGCTATTTTCATCGCGTAAATCACATTTGTTTTTCTGAACCATTATTGAACGTATTTTGTAGAAAACTGCGTTTGACCCTAGCTGAAAACAAAAAACTACACTTTCTAAATGTCACTGTGTTAATGACGTCTATGATACTGTGTTGTAGAAGTCCCGTCGTCTCCAAAGATGTCTTCTCCGCCCGGACAGACTCCCAAACCCAACAGCTTCCTTTTCCGCACCTCGTCTCGCACCACAGTCAAGCCCGCAGGTAACTTCACCACCATCACCAGTGAATATTGAAATACAGAACATTTTGAGACAGTATTTTTGTTTCCAGCAGCAACGCTCAGCGAAACCGGACGATGTGAGTCTAGAACAACCCTGCGCTCACCCAAAGACGACAGACCCGACGTCACACAGATACGCAAGGTAAAAAAATTAGCTAAGATTCCTTTGTGTAAATTCTAACTTTGGTTGTGGACATAGTATCAGTTTTAGGAGCTCACTTGTACTCACTCTCAAAGTCTGCAGAATACATTTTATTAAAACCATTCAAATTCCTTCCCTCTTTCTAAGAATCACATCTGTGCCTAATTCAGTGTATTACAGTCATTCATAGAAGTCTGAAGCTAATTTGGCAACGAAAACATTTTTCCCTTTTGCTCCACAAAGGGTCTCAGTCTGCTCAGATCTAGATAGGGTTGGGAATTAAGCAAAACTTGACTTAAATGTACAGTACTTTAAATTACTCCTATTTTTTCCCCACAATTTTATGTTTTGCTCACACTTAAAATCTTATGTATGTGAAATATGTGCTCTTGTATTTATAATTTTACCTAATTATCAAAATTTTTCCACCACTGCAGACATTTTAGACAATGCTAATGGTGTCTTGTAATGTTTTTTTTTGCCTTGTTCAGCATTTGTTACTGAATATTTTGGCTCAGTGTAGAAGACTTCCCACACTGAACTGTCTCTGTTCCTCGTCAGACTCTGGAGACTCGTCTGAAGGTCAGTCTTCCAGAGGACCTGGGGGAGGCGCTGTCCAACGGCACGGTGCTGTGTCAGCTGGTCAACCAGGTCCGACCCAGATCTGTGTCCATCATACACATCCCGTCTCCAGCAGTGGTGAGTCTGTGATACAATAACATGACTCAGGACTGAAGCTGAGTGTTCACTGCTTTGGTCAACTTAACACGGTTACACATTCAACCGTGTTGGGAAGAATACTTAATAATAATACAATTTACTTAGTTACAAAATATTTGTGCAGAATATAGATGCCATTTCCTATCACCTGGAGTATTTTAGAAAAAAATACATCTGTTACAATTATTAACTTTTGCACTACAATATGTAGTATAAATCCTCATCAAAATTGTTTTAGCTGGGCCTTACTTACTGAGGGCCAGATTTATCAAGCATTTGCTTGAGGTTCGGGGAAGCAAAAACTTGGCGTAGCACAGACACAAAAAATTTGAAGTAGTGCATGTCTGTTTTGTGTAATATGTCATATGTATCTTCCAATATTAAGGTTTGCATAAATTGCTCACAAACAACCTTGATTAATTAATTAATTTTTTTTTTTTTTACGAGTGCTAGTTTGGTGCGAGGCAGGACTTGCGCAAGACTTAGAAAGTGCTTAAAACCAAAGTACCCTTGTACACAGACGTCGGAGCAGTGCGAGCACACGTTTGAGAGTCACGCCAGTGTGCGTAAAGAATCCGTAGAGTGTATTTTTTCCGGAGGTCGCAGCGATCTGATCCAACTTTAAAGACATAATCCAAGATTTCTTGCTGGAATCCGCGTGGCTTTGGGCAAATACAGACCGCAGTGGACTGGAGCTGGTGTTCAAGGCACTTCACAAGACCCTCGGACATGTTTCGTCTCAGACCAAACTCACCTCACAGTCAGTGTACGAGAGGCGAAGCCTTATATTTTTAATAAAGCTTCTATAAGAATTAGGCAGAATTGAAAAGAAATGTGCTGTTCATCGCTGCAGTAATTTGCACCATTAAGTAGCAGCTGCAGGTCACATTCAGGGCACCTACCAGGTCAAGTTTATTACATTTATATATCTTATTTTTATTAAGTTAGTTAGTTTGAGTGACCAGACATGGATAAGAGTCAAGTATGTATGTTGAAAACAGCAATTTTTTAATGGCTGCAATTTGGCGCCATCTTTAACAAATGGTGCCCTATGCCAGTGGTTCCCAAACTTTTTCATCTTGAATACTTCGTACAATCTATATACAATCATCCCAAGTACCCTCTGGCAAATGGTTGCGTACCCCTTGGGGTCCACGTACCCCTGGTTGGTAAATACTGCCCTTTGCAACCACCTAGTTCGTCTATGCTCAAAGCTACAAAAGTGCATGTGCATTATTGTTGGATTATGTGTTTTTTTTATTTAATATTTGTGTTTTTGCACTCTTGTCTCAGACATTTTCCCCTTATGGTAGGTCACGCCTCGTTGCTGTTTGTATCAATAAAAAAAGCTTGTACAAGTCAATTAAAATCTCACCTTTAATAATATACAGTCTGTTCTCTCTCTTCTGCTGAGGGAGGACTCAAGCCTCAATTCAAATTACATTTGCTTGTCTTGCATGGCCCAGAGGAAAACACATCATTATTTCACTGTTTTGTTTTTCAGCCAAAGCTCAGCTCAGCAAAGTGTCGTCTGAACGTGGAGAACTTCATCGCCGCCTGTCGCAAACTGGGAGTTCCAGAGGTAATGTTTTATTCTAATTTATCTGTCCTGTTGTCATGGTGATTCTGTAAACCTCCCACAGTGAAGCTTTAGAAGTAAAAAGACAAACAAACTGCAGTTAGTCATGATTTCTCCTGCAAACAGCTCTTTCTTTATCCTTTTAACCTTCAAATCTGAGCCTAAAACTGCCATAAAACTGTTTGTGGATTTACAGTGCAGCAAAAATAGTATTTAAATTTGAAACATGTCTGCACCGTTTTATGGCTGTTTTAGTTCTTTGTAAATTTTGTGCAAAAATGTGAAGCGGCAGAGTCTTCACAGGATTCCTACATGTTCTAAAAATCTAACATTTTTTATGTTTCTAAACAAATTGATTAAAGTAGCCGACACAATATACGTTTTATGTTTAAGATAACCTGAGACTAGACATGAGACATCTGCAGAAACAATGAGTTCTAGTTTTATTATTCTAGCTTTTAATTATTCAAGGGAAAAGTGAAAA
Source organism: Mugilogobius chulae (assembly GCA_038363315.1). Taxonomy (NCBI): domain Eukaryota; kingdom Metazoa; phylum Chordata; class Actinopteri; order Gobiiformes; family Gobiidae; genus Mugilogobius; species Mugilogobius chulae. The sequence goes on from CM076404.1 coordinate 32,425,655, forward strand.
ATGTAACCCTTGTGTCCCGTTAGAAAAAAGTCCCTAATCTCGTGTTAAAGAATAAAACACTGAAGATTATTTTCAAATTTGGTGTTTTTAGTCAGAACAGAAGTGGATTAACATATTTAAACCAAAAAAGTTGAAAATATGACTCGATCTAATTTTTGTAACAAGAAACTACTGAAATATCTCTAAAACTGTAGCACTGGTAGACAATTTAAAAATGAAACACCAAAAAGTAAAGCTCTCCAACGGGACAGAAGGGTTAAAGTAGATATTTACATTTAATTTACATGTAGATGCTTGACTTGTTTTAATTCATATTTACCATACGACAGCTATAAAGCCAGAATTTCCTCATTTGACCCTTGGCTGCCAACGACAGAGTCAGCTCTTGTGCTGGTTTAATAATAATACTTGTGAGATGTGACCTGGTTTTATCCAGGTCAGATTTTCACTGCAAACAGTGAGTCTGACACATATTTGAGGTTCGATCTTATACTCACTGTCCCGAAAGAACCTTTTGTTCTGAAAGTGTTGTCCCATTTATTGGTGGCACCGTCACTGAGTAGCCAGAACTCTCTCTTCACAGCGAGAAGGTTGTGAGTTAGATTCCCGAGTTGTCCTGACTTCTGTGTTGACTTTGCATGTTCTCTCTGTGTCTGAGTGGGTTTTCTCTGATCAGATTTAATTCTCTGACCAATCAAGGAACCAAAGAAAATCTCACTTTTTTTTTTAAATGTATTGACTTTTATTTTTACCTTTAACCAAGACAGTCCCCCTGAGATCAGAATCTCCTTTTCAAGGGAGTCCTTGAGGCAGAGAGGGGGTGCTATTGGACATGTTGTTAGTGGAAGAGGAAACCTACGCAGACACGGGAAGAACATGCATAGAAAAAAACATAGAAAGGCCCCAGGTCACCTCACTGCAAGAAAAGGCTTTCAAAAAATAAGAAAATGCTTCTTCTTTTGAGGTAAAATGTCTTCTTTGAAATGAAATAATTAGCTTGAAATAGGTTTTTATATCTAGATAAGGTAAATCAGGATAGAATATCTTAAAACAAGTCAAATAATCTTAGTAAAACTTAAATTTATTAAGTAAAAAAATTTTAAAATTAGTCTTTTAAGATCAATATGCTTAATTCAAGTAATTTTATCGAAGTTAGATTTTCCTTTTTTGCAGTGCTAGGAGTCGATCCCAGGACATGTCTACAAGTAGTGCTTTGGAGAGCCTAAAAATAATTAGTTAAGCGTCATATAAATAAATAGAATATCTTTTCTCTGACACAAATGCTCTGCAGCAGAACATGTAGGACCCTGTGCTGACTGTCTGTCTGTGCTTTCTGTGTGGCTTATGTCTCTAACTCGTCGTGTCTCTCTTGTCCCGTGTCCAGATGGACATGTGTGCGTGCTCTGATGTGCTTCTGTGTAAGCTGCCCGCTGTGCTGCGCTGTGTGGGAGCCCTGCTGTCGCTGGACGTTGGGCGTCCGGAGGAAGACCGCAGCGGCAGCCCCTCGTCGTCGCTTCTGTCCACAGACTTCCTGCTCTTCTACAGCGTTGCCATGGCGCTGCTCTACGTGCTCTACTGCTACCTGCTCACATAAGGACACTCGCTGTACGGGACGTCCCGCAGCTCAGCACCTTTCTGTAGACCGGAGGAGGTTGTACTGGACACAAGCACTACACAGAGCACAGGACAGAGATGCCTTAGCCTTTAGCCTCGCCTTGTCCCTCCGATGCACAGCCTGTTTGAAACGAGAGGAGCGAAGGAGCGGGACAGAGCTGTTCAGACACACGACGGCCTCAGAGTCACTACACAGACTTTGTGTTACTGCACTGTAAAAAATATAAGACACTATGTACAAGTTCTGCCTTAAAGTTTTATGTCAGTTAAACTCTTATATTTGAGTTATCTGTTATTCTTTTTCTTGCTCTCCTCCACTCTTGCTCTTCTCTTTTGCTCTGTCACTCCTCTTTCCTCTCTCTCTCTCTCTCTCTCTCTCTTTTTCTCTTCTCTCTCTCCCTCCCCATTTCTCTTTCTCCCCCCTCTCGGTATCCTCTCTCTGTGTCTGTCTCTCTCTTTCTCCCTTTTCTGTCTTTCTCTCTCTCTTTCTCCCCCCTTTCGCTATCCTTTCTTTTTATTCTCTCTCTTTCCCTCTCGCTCTCTCTCCCTCCATTTCTCTTTCCCCTCCCTCTCGCTACCCTCTTTCTCTCTCCCTCCATTTCTCTTTTTCTTCCTTCTCGTTGTCCTCTCTCTGTGTGTGTCTGTCTGTCTCTCTCTCTCACTCCTTTCTTCCTCTGTATTTTCTCTTTTTCTTTCTCCACCCCCTCTCTGTGTTTCTCTCTCTCTCTTTTTCTCTTGTTCTCTCTTTTCTCTCTCTCTCTTAAAAGTCTAAACTCTTTGACTCACATTAAGTTATATCAACAGAAAGATTTAAGTTAGCTTATTAGTCTCAGGATGTGCAGACATTAGGATTGAAAGAGAATATTTATTTTATTGAGCAATTACTGCAAGAAACAGCAAGTCTTTTTAAGTGAGGAGAAGAATGTAGTGACATGTTGCAGTTCGGAAGGTTTACGTTAAAGGTCCTATATTCGAAGCAACACTATTCTAAATTCTTTGCCTGATATAGGATCTTTAATTTAAACCCAGAACTTAACAGAGAAAACTAAAGCAGGATTTTTGTGAGAAATCAGAAAGACATTTGTTGAGTTAAATCGTAGTATTGACTTGGCTCAATGTGCCTGAAACAGCTCTGTCTCCTCCGAACCTTCCCTTTAACTACGAAGAATGTGACTTTAGCCTTTAACGTGAAGCCAGACCGACCACTACAACGCTCGCTCGGCGCAGCAGCAGGTGGCGCTGTTGTCGCATCAGTGAGCCAAACTGACGGTACAAACTTAAAGGTGCTATACCAGATTTTTGCTTCAGTAAAAATACAAAAGAACTGAAATAATTAATTTTAAGCTTTCTACATCAGTCTACATGTTTTGGTCACTTGCCTAATGCATTCTGATCTTTTGAACTGTTTGGCACAATGTGTTTTAAGTTATTTTCACAGCTGTTAGGAGCGAGACGTGTCAGTAGAGGTTATGCACTAACCGTCTTCTAGTCTTAGATTGACAGAGGTCGCTACATCCGATGGTGTAGTTGCCATAGTGACACAGTTGTTGACTCCAAATGCGATGGACATCAGATGAGGGAATTTGGGCTAGTCCTGAAGCAATCCTCTTTAAAAAAAGAAAAAAAAAATCTATTTTGTCATCTGTTGTGGACGCAGCTAAGGCTGTAACAGCAGGAAAAGGGCAGCTTACGAACTGAGTTTTCATGAGTAAAAGTTGTAAAAGTGTGAGCGAACTACACAAACTCCTAGCCTCTGCCCGGGCTCATGAGCATAGCGAGTCTTGGTATATGCGCGGAGCCTCTGTTCACGTAGTTCGCTCACATTTTTTTTATTGTTAGCTGCACTTTTCCACACTCCGTGGAGGAAGACTCCACCTCGTGCTTTAAAACTCTTTAGCGCACTGCATGCTCTTGATTAGTAGTAATAAAAATATAGTCAAGCTAACAACTCGCAAATTTCGGCAAATGATTCTGATTGGGTAATGATAGTCATTGCCAACTTCGCACCTTTTGGCAGAACTACTCGCGCAGGCTAACCCTCTTTTGAAACCATTTTTTGTAGGTGTACAGTTAATTATATTTACACCACAGTAAATGAAAATGCCAATGCTAACTTCTGTGCATCAAGAATGCATAATGCACAGGTAGTTCCGGCAACAGGTAAATCACATTCTGAATCACTGCTCAGTGGTCGTCACATAACAACTGATTCACAAATAATAAACTGCTGTGAGGGAACTAGCTTTGTTTAAAACGCAGAAATCAACTTTTATCTTAGACTTTTTCCGACTGTAAGCAAGATGCTAAAATTCACTGGTGAGCTTTCAGTTTGTAGCCATGGTATAAGCGCAGTAAACGAATTGGAGTGCAATAAGCAGTTTTAACACTTCACATCGTGCGTTGAAAAAATCGCTTAACGCTTATTTATATTGATATAAATGAACTTATCTCACAAAAGTTTGCCCAAAGAAAGCCTAGAACGCCACACTTTTTTATTGCCATTTTAGGCTAACAGTTAGCAGCTGGAGCTAGCTTAATCGAGCATTTACGGACTTGAAATAGTAATAATCTCATTTTACAATAATTTGGTTTGTTGAGATCTGTAAGAGGGTTTTTATGTGTTCATCAGTTTAGTTTCGTCTGTGCTTAATTAAAATGTCAAAACAAATAAAACAATGTCAGAAAAGTAAAGCTAAAGCTACAAAGTTCGTCAGTTGTTGTTGTTGGCTATGTGGCTAGCTGCTGTTAGCATGTCTCGCTCCAAACAGCTGTAAAAAAGCTTCAAACACGTCATAGTAAACAACTTGGAGGTTCATAATTTATTAAATAAGTTAAGAAAACATGTGACTGATGTACGAAGTTTGCAATTAATCATTTCTATTTGCTTACACTTTTAACGAAGCTAACATTGAGTATAGCGCCTTTAAGCCTCTTTAATCCTGGAGGTTATGAACTTAGATTTTTGTCTTTTTGGAGTTCATTTGGACCAGACTAGTTTAATATTCTTATGTATAAATGTAAACTTCTTTAAATTATTGTTCTTTTTGTATTTATTTTGTGTTGGATCAGTCCAGGCCTCAGTAGAGTCAGCCGGCTAATCAAGCGCTAAGCCTTGAGAAAGCACGGAAACAGTGATCAATATTCAATTATACTCCGTTTAAATACATTCGATCGCTGATGTTAGCCTAGCGTGGCTTTGGTAAATCGCAGGAGAACAGGAGCCTTTTTTCTACCCGTCATGTTTCTAGAATCTTATTGTTGCGCGCTGGACTAACGGAGATCACAAAACACTAATGTAAACGACACTACAGACGTTTTACTGCTGCTGTCGAAGACCAGAGGGACCTAGACTCAAGTGAACTTATACAGAAGCTCAAATGTGTCACTGGGAGAAAGACGATATCTAGGGTTTAATGGCACAAAGATATTTCAAGTATCAGGGTTTTGCAAAGTCTTGAAAAGTAATAAAAGTAGATCAATTAAATTAGCATAACATAAGGTCCTGCAAAATGTGAGTCTTAAACATGTCTTTATTGTATTATTTTTTAAATAAAATTTTAGGCTGCATTACACACTGCAAAAAAGGCTTATCAAAAACTAAGAAAGTGTTGCTTATTGTGAGGTTAAATCGTCGTATTTCAAGTGAAATAATCTGCCAGTGTAGTAAGAAAATTTGGCTAACCTATTTTCTTAAAACAAGACAAATGACAAATCTTGTTTTGAGCAGAAAATGCTAGTTTCAAGTACTCTTGACAAGATTCTTAAGCTAATCTATTCTTTATTCAAGCAATGATGGCTTAAAACAGACACATAATCGCTTAAGATAAGTTTTTATATCTAGACAAGGTAAATCAGGATAGAATATCTTAAAACAAATCAAATATTCTTAGTTAGACTTGGTCTTAATAAGTGAAAAAATCTTTCTTTTTAAAATACTTAATTCAAGTAATTTTATCTAAGTTAGTGTTTCCTTTTTTGCAGTGTAGTACAAAACAAAACGCTACATCTATTCAACATAAGGCCCAGGGGCCAGATCAGTGTTCTTTGTGATTTGATTCTGGGTTAGTCTTATCTAATCTTGAGTTAGTACCCAAATGTCTTTTGTACTTTATTTTTTCACAATCTCAAACAATGTTACACTAGAAAAAACACAGATATAAAAAGATTAATATGGCAAAAAAAAGAAGCTAGAATTACTTCCAGTTTCTCTTGTTTTAGGAATAATTTGACTTTCTAATGCCAGGACTTTCCAAAAAAACAAGCATGTTTTATTTTTACTTGAAGCGAAGCTACTATTTTTTTCCTGTTTTCAAGTGATAAAATGCTCATCATTCCCTTATTTTATGTAAATTTACATCTTTAATGCTTGTTCCATTGGCAAATCACATCTTAAGACAGTAAAACCTACTCAAAACTAGTGTAGTAGTCAAGACCATAGAGTCCCGAGACCAAAACTTTTATAGGCTGAGACCGAGATAAGACAAGACCGCAGTCCATTGAGATCCAATCAAGATCTATCTTTATAATTTTATACCATTATCAGTGTCTACATGTCCAGGACGAAACCGAGTCCAAGACCAAGTCCAAGATAAGGCCGAGACCAAGACAAGACCGAGTCCAAATCTGTTCATGTCCGAAATGAGATCAAGAGATTAAGTCCAGTCTTAAGACCAAGGCCCGGTCTCGAGTACTACTTCTGCACTAACTAAAACTGAACTTGTTAGCTTAATTAAGATGGTAAAATTTTCCAGTGGACCTCAGCTCAAATTTTGCGAATATCTTGTCTTTAAGTGACTCTTACGTTCTAGAGAAAAGTTAATCGAAAGAAGAATCGCTCAACTAATCGATTATCAAATAAATCATTAGTTGAGCCCTCCTTTAAATAAAATTCAACTTATGTTTACTTTTTATATTAAATGTATTATAAAAGTCTTAAGAACAGATACAATTTCAGTTTAGGGCTTCCTGCAAAAACCCTGAAAAACTGAAGTTATGTTACGTCGAAATTACAAACACATTTAAAGAAACCGTTTGGGAGCAAGATCATTTTGTTTGGTGAAAATGAAAAATTAGTGGAGGGATTTAGCTCATTTAATAAGGTTAAAATGTGAACAGTTTGACTTGTTTTTTATTAAAAAATCGTAGAATTATCAATCAATTCAATCACTTTTTTCTTTACATTTTTGCCTTTTGACCAGATCTTCGTCTCAATCTCAGTGACACACTTCAGCTCGTAAAACAAAAGCCATTCAGTTCAAAGAAAGCACTATTATATCTATCTTTTTCTAAGCTGACTCCACACAGATGCATCCTGGGAAACGTAGTCCGTCCATTTCACGTCCACTGTAAAATATCCGACGCCCATTTAAGCTTTTTGTACCGAGAGAAACGCAGATGAACTTTGGTGGATATTTTGTAAACCGGACTCGCGCCTGACCTTGCTATAATGTTCTTTAATACGTTAGTGAAGCAGAAATACTGTTCTTCTTTATATTTATATCACACCTTAAGGAGCTTTTTTGAGTTTATATAAATCTATATGGAAGTTTTTTCTCCTTGTTGTAAAGAAATTATTAAAAACTTTGAACTTGTGTCTTTTGTCTGCTTTTCCGCGCTCTGCTTTGAAGTGCCTCTGACAGGTTCGTTTGACTAAAATGCAATTAAAGTCATAAATTTCATACCAATTTAGCACATTTTTGTTTTAGGATTTTAATATTCCTGATTATAAATGAAGACCAGTGCATCCTAACTTCAAATACTTATTGTATTTATTAAGGTTATAGTTAATAAAAGAAATTCTTAGTTGACTAAAGACATGGACAATAAACCGACTAAAAAGGGGGCGTGGCAACATCTCTAAAGCTAAAAAGTATATTCTTGACCGAAGCATTTATCTGGCCTAAAAAAAAAAGAAGTTTGTGCAAAAACAATCATTTGTACAGAAAATTAGGAGAAAAAGGAGAGTTTACTGTATTACTGTTTGGTTTTGACCAATGAATGTTTATTGTTTGATTTTCTACCACTCATGTTTGCTAAATTAACAATCTTGGGAAGTCCTCAGAGTCCTATTTTTTAATTACAATTTTAAGTAACTCACTTATGTAACACATATTACTGGTAAAACACTTGTAATTACAGTTACCACCAAATACTTGAGTGAAAAACTCCTATTCATTCTGTCAGACGCCTCAGATTCAGACCTGCAGCTGTAGCAGGTAAGTGGAGCCTATCCCAGTGACTTTAGGACTTAGGCGGGGCAACATTCTGGACAGTGGTTACCTCGTTCCACTTACTGACTCTGACCTTAAAAAAAAGAAAAGAAAAAATTTAAAATAACATTCAATAAGTAAAATACAAAATTAAAATCTTCATGCACTGGACCAAAACTCATCCAAAGTTTTTATATCACCAAAAAAGAAAGAAAAAAAAGTCTTTACAGTGTCATAAACATGTGTTGACTCATCTCTAGTCTCTTTGCTCTGCTTCTTGTTAAATTGGATAGAAACACCATTCAAAATATTGTTTTTAACATGTTCATTTAATACACTTTACTTTTCTTCACAAGCCTGTTCTTGATTTTTGTAAAACTTTAATCTATAAAACCAGATTAATATCTGTTAAATAAAACAAACCCATCAGATCCTGTCAGACGCACTTTGATGATCAGACACAGTGAGGTTTTCTGCACTAGCCGAGCATCAGTGCATTTAGCTTCTTTCACCACTAGAGGTCAGCAAATAGACAGTTTCTGTCTGTGAAGTCCTCACAGATTTAACTCCTGAATCCTGCCTAGTAACAAAAATGTCCACAATAATTTAACTTACGGCTAAAATACTATTTGTCATTTTGAGATCAGCTTTGTAGCTTGATTGAGATATTTAAAATATGACTCAATATTATATTGCAAAACAGTAACTGCATTATCCCAGCCCTGCAGTATGTGTCTCATGTCTAAATGAGCTGATACAAAGACCTGCAGTTCTCCTCACTCAGACGCTCTGTGCACTAACCTCTGTGAACAGTAGTTTTGAAGGATCTCAGCAGAACGTCCCATCAGAACTGGGTGAGTGTCACAGTTTAATATGTAAGGTGTTTGCCTGCTGCTTGTCCTGTGAGAAGAACATCTCATGATCACGTTGGCAGAACACAGTGCAATTCATGTTCATTCATCAGTCACATTTCAGTACGATGTAGAAACTACGCACTGACCACATTGTTTTAGCTTTTATAGGAGAAAATGTCATTATTGTGTTTTTTAAACTTTACACACCTTCATTAACATAATTTCTGCCTTGGAAGTGATCCAATTTGAAAATCATTGTAATTCAACAAAACCTCAAATTTACAACCCCGCGGATTATTATCGATATCGACCGATCAAATATATTGTTGAAATGTATCTATACATTTTCTTCCGCTTTATTCAAAGCAGTAAAGTCCAAACGTCCTTCCCCACACACAGTCCTTCAGGAGACATTGTCCCACCCATGTGTCCTGGATCTTCCCTGGGAAACAGATGCCCGAGCTACTTTAGATTCAGATTCAGAAAACTTTATTGATCCCAGAGGGCAATTAATTTGCAGCCTTCCTCAAAGCAGTTCACACTTTCGTACAATTTGTGTCAGTCTATTCCACAGTTTAGAACTGAGTCCACCTCCATACACCAATTATAATAGTAAATACAGATAAATACAAGTAAATCAGTCAACACTACCAATGAAATTCAACTATTTAATTGCAGAGGGCACAAAGAAATTGGAAAAGCATTTAGTTTTCTGTGCAGGTGCATAAAACCAACACCCTGAAGGCATCATGACAAAGCTGGCTCTTCTCATTGTAGAGGAGCAACGGCTCTACTCTGAGTTGCTCCAGTGTTATTGAGCTCCTCACTCTATGTCTAAGGAAATGCCCAGCCACCCCGAAGAGAAAACTCTGACTGTTTGTATCTGCGATCTTGTGCTTTTGGTCATTACCCAAATACACTTCAATACAGCCAATTACACACAATTTGTCCAACATTTTCTTGAGAGACTTATTTTCATTTGTGTGTGATGTAAAAGGTAAAAAAACAGATGTGAACATTATAATATATGTTATACTGGCTTTATAAAACCAAATAGACTTATTTATTATAACATAGCATAGATCATTTCGAGTTTTAGACCCCGATCTACAGTTCGTCTCTCATTTAAATGTTTTGTTTTTTTTTATGTTTGTGACATCATAACTAAAAGCTTTAACTAACAACACAAATCACAAACATGTTTCATCTCACTCACGATTAAGAGCGCCCTCCCTCTCCTCTTAATATATCCTTTTCATTCTACAAAAGCCTAATTTATAAGCTACATTACACTGACGACGACATAAAGGAATACTCTGGGTTTGTGCTTTATCGTTTGAGTGAAATCCTTGGATGTTTTGTGGATGAGGAAGGACACTCTGCTCCCTCTTTTTTAACACATCTCCACATTCACTGCCCCTTTAATCTACATTTATGCGCCTGGCTTGAATCTGAGTGAAAGCGCTTCATAACATTCAAAGTTGACTTCACCAGACGCGTTGTGGCTTCCAGACGCCGGCTGCTTATTGCAAATCAGAGTGGCAGTAAGTTGGGGTTTTCATTTCAGATTTGGGAAGCAACAGACACTTCACACGAGGAAAGACACGTACCGAAAAGAAATGGATTTAACCCGTTCAGAAGGGAGAATGTCTCAGTCAGAGTGTGAAGATGTGAATGTTGTGAAGGTTTGAGGAAATACAAGCACTAAGTGGCAAAAATGTATCACAGTCAATGGAGAGAAGGGACGTTTTCTCCTGTAAGAGCTAAAATACAGATAAAATAGCAAAAAGATGCTTTAATGTGAGAACAAATTTAACCCACAACAACTCTGCTGAGAACTGGGTTTGAGAAAATCAGGTAAACAGTGGCAGAAAAGCATCTAAACAACAAGACTTAGTTTCACATTTATCACAGACAATGAGATCTCACACAGTTGAACTTATTAGCTTTTTCTTCTTAAAAAGATGTAAAAAAAAAAGTATTCTAACCACATAAAGTTAATTAGTGTAAAACAAAAGCTCTAGGGATACAGATTAGGTTGTGAACAGCAAATTACTTTTTTTTTAGTTTTGTAAATAATTTTGCTGTTTCCTGTTTTGTTGTTTTAATCAAAGACGTTTTCTCAGCCAACTAAACGGACAGCGTCTCTTTCTGCAGGTGACACAGTAGAGTGGAATGTGATGTCGATAATCCCTCTATAGCAAATTTTTATGTTTTTAAGTCTTTATGAACGTTACATACTATTAATAACATGTCAAAATGAATAACATCCATTCTGGTGTGACATATAAGTAAATTAATGTATCAATTAATTAAATTTTTTTTATTTAAGGGCTGCTGATGTAGCTAGCTTTTGATGTAGTTTGTGGTAAAGAAGGAGTCGAAAGACAAAGCTCTCAATTTACTGGTCAGTCAACGTTCCAATCCTCACCTGTAGTCATGAGCTTTGGGTAATGACCGAAAGGACAAGATTGCAAATACAAGCAGTTGAAAGGAGTTTCCAGAATCCCTTAGAGATAGATAAGGAACTCAGTAAATCGGGAGGAACTCAGAGTAGAGCCGCTGCTCCTTAATGTCGAGATGAGTCAGCTGAGATGGCTCGGGCATCTGTTTCGGGTCCCTCCTGGACGCCTCCCTAGGGAGGTGTTTCAGGCAAGTCCCACCGGTTGGAGACCCCAAGGAAGACCCTGGACATGCTGGAGGGACTATGTCTCTCGACTGTCCAGGGAACGCCTCGAGATTCCCTCGGAAGAGCTGGAGGAAATTTGGACAGGGAAGTTTGGGCCTCCCCGCTCAGACCGCTGCCTCTGTGACCCAACTCTAGATGAAGCGGAAGAAAATGGATGAATGGCTGATGTAGCTTGTTCTGGGCTTTTTTCTTTCAAAGACTTGGTCACTTGTTGCTCTCTGAAAATCTGCCAACCGTAGCAACTATTTTGTAAAAATGGACCAAAATCAACATAAATTACAGACGTTATGATTTCACGAATGATAATATCTTGTATAGGTGAAAGATGAAAATTGGACTTTTTTGAATACTTGAGAATCAGTTGTAGGGCAATTCAAGATTACTCAAACATGCAGGATTTAGTCCAAACACAACTTTGAACACTGTGTTACAAGGTTACAATTACAGCACTCATTGATCAAAATCTGTGACATTCATAGAGACTTTATGAAAAGACTTGACTTTGTACGTAGTTATTTTTGCCGTTATCGCAACACAAACTTAAAATGTCTTTTGCGAGTTTCATTTATCATGTTGAGTGGTTTAAAAGTGCAATATACTTTATCAGCTCCAAAAATCCCTGAGCAAGAAGTAAACAACAAAAGACAAAACTATCCTGGGCCTCGTGTCTTTGAAAATCTGATTTGGACCATCTTTCTCTTTCTCCAAACAAAGATATAAAATAGTGTGTGAGCAATAGTGACCAGATTTTCAAGTGCATTTTTGTCTATTGATATCACATGTATAAGTCTTTCATGATAATATACTGTATAAGCTTAGTTTTTTGTGTTAGCTTAGCTGGCTTGTTTGCTAATGACTAATTGGAGATTTAGGACCTTTCACCTGACCCAGAACAAATAATTTCCTCATCAAGCAGACTCGAAATAGAGAGATAATTGAGTTTAACTATCCCAACGTCTTTGTCAATAATAAATGCTTGAGAATCATCAAGTGTTAATATAGTTTCTCCCACTGTTGACTTGAGTTTCTCTCAGATACAAGAGTTATTGTAGTTTACATTTGTAATCATACTTTTTTCTTATTTTTAGCTGAGTTATGAGCTCTTATTAAAAGTGTGGACTTCTAAACAGGTTGTGACTTCAGTCAGACTTCAGTCACTATTTTGATGACTTGAGACTTGACTTGATGAAATGAAGCGACTTGGGACTTGACTTGGACTTGTAGCTCTGTGACTTGAGACAACTTGACGCTTCTCCTTAAAACATGAACAAAGTCTAATACTGTTTGTCCCTCCTCACTTTTTGTGATCAGGAATGTATTTTTAAATTACTTTATAGAAATCAAGGAAATTGTAGAAGATTGATTTGGGTATTTTATATAAAGACTTGAAAAGACTTGGAACTAAAAGCACTTGGACTCGACTTTGGACTTGACTTGGACTTGTCTTTCTTTGACTTGTGACTTGGACTTGTCCCTCTTTGACTTGTGACTTGGACTTGTCTCTCTTTGACTTGGACTTGTACTTGGACTTGTCTCTCTTTGACTTGGACTTGTACTTGGACTTGTCTCTCTTTGACTTGAGATTCACCTTGGACTTGTCTCTCTTTGACTTGGAACTTGACTTGGACATGTCTCTCTTTGACTCAGGACTTGACTTGGACTTGTCTCTCTTTGACCCGGGACTTGACTCGGACTTGTCTCTCTTTGACCTGGGACTTGACTCGGACTTGTCTCTCTTTGACTTGGAATTGACTCGGACTTGTCTCTCTTTGACCTGGGACTTGACTCGGACTTGTCTCTCTTTGACCTGGGACTTGACTCGGACTTGTCTCTCTTTGACCTTGGACTTGACTCGGACTTGTCTCTCTTTGACTTGGACTTGACTCAGACTTGTCTCTCTTTGACTTGGACTTGACTCGGACTTGTCTCTCTTTGACCTGGGACTTGACTCGGACTTGTCTCTCTTTGACTTGGGACTTGACTTGGACTTGTCTCTCTTTGACCTGGGACTTGACTTGGACTTGTCTCTCTTTGACTTGGACTTGACTCGGACTTGTCTCTCTTTGACCTGGGACTTGACTTGGACTTGTCTCTCTTTGACCTGGGACTTGACTCGGACTTGTCTCTCTTTGACCTGGGACTTGACTTGGACTTGTCTCTCTTTGACCTGGGACTTGACTCGGACTTGACAAAACAGTGACTTGATCCCACTTCAGGCTCACACAATAGAAAATATCCTCTCTCACAGTCAACTTTCATGCATTTTTGCCACTCTGCTGCTCTCCGCTCTCAGCCCCTCCTTTCACCTTCTCCTCATACTGAAAGTTTAGTTTGTGGGAGGACTTTAGGAGGTTACCTTCACTTTAAGAACAGAAAAATAAGCCCTTAAACTATCTTAAAATCTGTGTCAGTGAGAAATGCAAAAAAAAGCAGAAGTGTTCATGCTGTTTATCTGCTTTTCTACCACTGTTTACATGAGTTTCTCTTATTACATGTCACATACAAACTCTATATTTAGCACTGAACTGTTATAATTCACATTTGTTATCAGATTATAGCTGTTTTTTCTTGTTTTAGTTGTACTAGAAAACATACTCTCTCACCATTCACTCTCACGCTGTGTTGTTTCTGAGCCTGTGTCCTCTCTGTCTCTGTCCCGCAGGAGCAGCTGTGTCCCCCGGCCCTGCTGCTGGAGGAGGGCCTGGGCAGGGTGGGGCAGCTGGTGCAGGCCCTGGTGGAGCTGGCGGACGGAGCTCACAGGACGTCCAAAACAGAGCCGGGCCGGGCCACCTTCACCCTGTGACAGACGCAGCAGCAAAGACAAGACTTCTCAGGACCAGACACACATTCCTCTCTTTGTATTTTTTAATTAAAGAATATGTAAACTATCAGTGTAATAAAATAATACTTAACGATTTGATTATTTTTTCATTTTCACCTCATCAGAGCACATCTTTAGTCAAGATACAGAATTAAAAAACTTCATAATTAGATTTAGGAAGCTTACAGAGGTCTAATTTTGTCACTTTTGTTGCATTTACGATACATCTTTGGTGGAAAAATAGCAAGTTAGCTCATTTATATTTATTTAGAGTGACCAGATGTCCCTGTTTACATGGGACAGTCCCTATTTTAAGCCCTGAGTCTCACGTCTGAACAAATGTATCCAAATCCACTTATTTGTCCCAATTTTACACGAGACATGTCCCAGTTGTCCTGATTTTTGACCACTCTGACACTTTCCAACAGCAAAGGAAGGAATATATTGCAATTTCTTTTGTCAAAATTGAGAAAACCGTGCTTACTTACCTGCTATTTTCACCAAATGTTCATTACCCTATACGCAAAAACTTGAGAGTATCCCAGTTTGTAATGTTGAAAAGATGCTGTGGTGGAAAGTAACTAAGTACAAAGTGAAAGTACTGTACTTAAGTAACTTTATAAGATATTTGTACTAGTATGTTTTATTCTGGATACTTTTACTTCACTACATTTGAGAGCAGGTATCTGTACTTTTTACTTCACTACATTTTTGAAAAGGAATAAAAAGTAAAAGTACTTTTCTGTAGGTTTGAGAGTGTCTGACAAAGTGACAACTTCCCTAATACATTTCAGACGATTTTAAATTAGGTGTGGGCCTTTTTTTTTTAATCATATAGCTTTAAATTGGGGCACTGACTTGAGATTTGACTTGGACTTGTCTCTCATTGACTTGGGACATGACTCGGACATGAAGCCAAGGACATAAGATTTATGAAACTGTAGCTATATGATTAAAAATGCCCACACGTAATTTAGTCCTATATTTGTGCAGTTGTGACCAAATCTACTTTGACATATAATTATTGTTTTTTCCTTTATAAGTTGCAAATAATTGATTGAATAATATCATACATACACCACTGCAGACCCGCTGTTGTTATGGTTGTATGCTTCTGCTGACTGAGGTAAAACACTTGCGCCCTCTGCTGCTCGGATGAGGAAGCGGCGGCTCCGGTGCAGGTGCAGGCGCCATGTGGAAGTCCTTTTCCCGGGAGTCTACGTGGGTCAGCTTCGGCTCTCACCACCGGTAAAACTGCGGTAAGACTAGTCTGCTTCAAACGCAGCAACACACGGATTAGTTTAACCTTTCTGTAGCTTTCCTTTAGCTAAAACAAAACTAGCTTTAGCCTACAGTTCACGCACAGGTGTGTCCAATTAAGCGCTCGTGCACGCTCTGTTCAGCATGGCGTCAGTGATGGATTAAATAATAAACACAATATAGCACTGGAAATTATTATTGTTGCATATTTTAATTTAGTAGCTTCTTTAACTTTAGTGGCGCCTGATTTTACTGCCACTTTTTAAAAATATTGCTCTCAGAATCTGTCATAAGGTAGGTGTGTTTTAATTTTGATCTGCAAATGTGTAAAGTAATTTAACCAAACTATGTCTTTATAACGTGCAATTAAGTATAACGTCTTTGCTTTTTGAGCCTGCAACCATTTTTCCATTTATCTTGGTCCTTCAAATCAAGGCTGCAAGTTTTTTGTTCTAATTATAGAACAACAATCAAATATTTACTTTGTAATTTAAGTTAAGGATGCACTGTGTGCTTTTGTTGAGGTCAAAAGTCAACTACATGATTCGGTAGAAATAGATAAAACCTTTCTGAATGGAAGATAAATATGTTTTAAGCCATAATGTGGAAAAACTTCAGCTAAGTAATCAGCTTCATCATGGAAACAAACAAACAAACAATGCACCAAATATAAAAGCATTTATGCAACGGTAAATTATTATTACTCAACCGTACCCTTTTGTAATTGATCACAACAGTAATGACTGAATTTGTAATTCGATTAATTGTACAGCCCTATGATAAAATTAATATTTTTCAATTTTTTTGTTGTTGTAAATCAAAAAGTTAGAACTCTATTTCAGGGATCTGTAACCTGTAGCTCCCCAAAAGATTTTGGATCATACATATTACACTTCATTAATCAAATTGCATTTATTACACGCCCGTGTCTGTTGTAAATGTATATTTAAATTCTTTTTTTTTTCTATTTCTACATGGATGTTTTCACATAGGAATGTTCACTGTGTCGTCACATGTTCGTTGTTTGTCAAAACATTTAAAATGTAATTGATGGTGTGTCTCTAAAGAGCCTACAGCAAGAAGAAAGCTTTGAATTTTGGCAATTACGGAAAAAAAACATGGGAACTGGTTTTGGTTCTGCCCACCAGTCAGCAACCTTAGTCCATATTTTGGCGTCACATTAGCTTGGTGAACATCCCATAGGACTCTTAAATAGTTTTGCAAATGCAGCTAAGTTTGGAAAAAAAGTACCATTTATACATTTAATGCCAAATTGTACTAGGAAAAACTGGTTCTTTCTCACCGTCTGGCCCTATGACATCATCATATTCTTGAATTAAATTGAACCAAACCAGGCTCCATAAAGCCAGGACAGAGTGATCGTTTTACCAGTGTCTGTTGTTTGTTTGTTTACAGACTTGTCTCAGGAGGATCATGAGGAGTTTTGTGAAGACGTCCCAGGCCAGGACGCTGCTCCACAATAAGTTTGTGGTGGTTTTGGGAGGATCAGGTGAGACACAACACAAGGCTGATGTACTTTATCTACTCAAATCTGTCTGTGTTTACCTTTCAGAAAAATGTTTGACTGTGGTTGGCAACATTTCAGAATTTTGTAATAATGCAAAATCCTCAAGTTTATTAATCAGATTTTTTCTATGTCTAAGTTTTTATGAAATTGAGGAGAGTTTAGAGAGAGTTTTATCTCCTGTTACTCCAGTTTCTCTCTCATGTGTGACTCTTGTGTTTCCAGTGCAGCGCTCCATGTACAAAGACCTGGTGCGGCTTCTCCGAACAGACAAATTCTTGACTCTGTCCCAGCTCAAGACCAAAGTAAGGCCCTTTTCCTCCTCTCTAAATCCCATCGCAGCTCCTCAGTCTGCCTCTGCGCCTCTGTCCTGCCTCTGAATGGGAAATAAACAGCCTTTTTAACAACCACAGCCGTCACAAAAGGCGCCATTAGGATGCAACATTGTGCCTGGGTAATTAACATAGAAAATAAACTGTGGCCTCAAGAGGTAATTAACAAAAGTAAATAGTTCTCCAGTTATTCCGAGCCAATAGGTTACTGCAATTTGGATTTAAATGGAAGTCGGTGCTTGTTTTTGTGCCGTTGCTGTTTGTCTCTGTGGAGCTGCTAATGTATTTGGGATAAAAGAACCGTCTTAAATTATGCACATTATGTTTTGTCAGTTTTACTTTAACTGTGATGTATTACAATAAGGGATGGGACCATTCTGTTTAGTGTCAATTTGATTCTTGTCTCGCTACATTGGTCACGATTTTGATATGTTTTTGATTTGGTTAAACACTCAAAAGGACGATGAATCTCCTAAATCAAACCTGGCTTTTCAATAAATGACATTATTACTGCTTAAATGTAGTTTATAGGGAATTGAGTCAGGAGTTTATTATGATACTGTAATAAAAATGTTCATATTTCAGTCATTTATGAAACCATTTTTGTGAATCAAAAAAGGACAGAATGACAAAACTTACCTCAGTAAAGATATAACGACAATAAGCTGCTGGTTACTTCCTCTGACTGAGAAATGACAGTGGAATAAAAATCTTTCCTGATTGCACAAAAATTACAAAACAGAGCTATCCACCATATTTCGCCTGCCACTCGGAAGTGCACTTCCAGTCAGCTCCTCCTCATTCATTTTATTGGTGTAACCTGCTTAAACTTGCTGCAAAATAATATTTCAGGTAGAATAATTTTCCAGATAGGCTATGGTCATGTGCACCAACAAATAAGCAAGACATAATTTCTCTGGGTCACTTGAAAACAACCATTAAAGTGTTTAAATAATCGCTTGCCAGTCGGATCGCTGCGATAGACCGCGGTTAGCCTAAGTACATTAGCCTCAAACAAACATCTAGTGTTGTACTGATCACACACAGGGAATATACACGTTATATATACACACCTTGTTTGAAAGCTTAGGACCTAGAATTCAGTCGATGGGTTTGTTTTAACTGTCAGTGTAGCTGTTTACGATGAGCCTAAAAGATAGCGCAGCGCATCTCTTTTATGACACGTCTGAAACACTATTTATTACACCAGCACTATTTGTGTGATTTAACACTCATGTATTTCACGTGTATTGTCGACAGCTGATGACAAAAAAGGCACAAACTGTAAAACAGAGTAAAAGGAATAAACAAGAAGGTAGCTAACGCTGTAGCTGCGCCATCTTGTAGGCTAATCACAATAAGATACACTGAGAGTTAAAACAAAACTACGACTGAATTCTACAGGTCCTAAGCTTTCAAACAAGGTATAGCATGTGTATATGCCCTGTGGGGGGAGCTAAGACAGAATGGTTAATGATTATACTATTACTAAATTAGCTGAGGATTAATTCAATAATTGATTAGTTGCGATTAATCGATTAACTTGTTGCAGCCCTACTGTACATAGCAAAACGCGACAGGTCATTTAAATGTGATCTTGTGATTCATCTCAGAATGGGAGCTTCTCATTTGCTTCATTCTCTCTAAATGTTTAAATCCTGATGTTGTCGTGTTGCATCTGCAGGGAGAGCACTCGTTTGAGAATGACCAGCTGGTGGAAGGGGGTCGTCTGGGTCTCATGTCCAACGGGATCGACTACAGAGAAGTTCGTCAGTACCACACGGACCACCACCTGCTGCGCTTCTACTTCATCACTCGGGTTTACTCTCCGTACATGCAGAGCGTCCTGGAGGAGCTCAGACAGGGGCTCAGACCGGACTTCATCATCGTCAGCTCCTGTGTGTGGGACATGACTCGGTACTAACACTCTGTACACGACTGTTTGGTTCATCGTTGTTCTAAGACTGAGATGATCAAACCTAAGGCCAAAACAGTTGGCCAAAACAATATTCATTTTAGCATATTAGCATATTATTTTTTTAGATTTTCCATGGTTAACATTTTACATTTGTTGCAAAATGGCATGCTAAACAGAGAAAACATATAAACACTTTTTATTCTATAACTCTATCTGATGGATTCAAAGTTCACGGATTTAAAATGGTTAAAATGCTGTTTCGTTGTCAACTGTGACTAGGACATTCATGTCTAATGTTAGCCAGACCTTATCCAGCTGTGCAAGTGCAGTTTGATGTTAAAATGTATCTGTTTTAGTCAAAATTCTGGCTAAAACTGTACTGTTTTCAATCATTCAAGTTATGCCTACAAGACCTTTATTTCCTGCAGCTAACAGATTTTCAGAGCTGCAAGCAACCAAGCCTTGGACAAAAAGACCAAAAAAGCAACTCTAGTCCAACAAAATTAGGTTAATAATAAAATAATTACTAGTAAATGTTGTGTCGTCTATGCAGCATTAATGGGAGGTGCACACATTAGCACAGAGGTGGCGAACTCGAGGCTCGCGAGCCGCATGCGGCTCATGGCCAATTCCAGTCCTCTTTGGCTCATTCAGAAACATTTTGCTCCTCCTCCTCTCTCTCTTTTTGTGTCCTTCGGAGGCATGCGACTGTCAGAGCAGTGTCACAACAGAGCTATTTAACAGACAGATGGTTTCTCTGCGAAGCATTTTGAACAGTGATATTCTGTTAAACTGGAGGGTTTTTGATTTACTGACTTATGTCTTTTTAATTATAGTCAAATTACATCACATAATGAAAATATCACATCTAAAACTCACCAAAATGCAGGAAATTGCACAGAAATGTAAAAATGTAGTCTATGTAATTCAATAAAATTGTTCTTTGCCCCCTGGTGGTGGCAGTAGGTCGACTCATGGTGTGGTTCTTGACCGATGAAAATTCAGCTCTTGGCCTCTGACCAGTTCGCCACCCCTGTATTAGCATATTTAGCTTCAAGAGATGAAAGAATCGTTCAAATACAGCATTTTAGCCACCACTACTGGGACAAGCAAAGTAAAACGGACCTGAAACACCTTTTCAGCCCCGTGAAAGCGCAGATCCTGATCCTATGACAACTCACACAAGCGCAGATCAAATCCTTCCATATGCCAGAAGTAAATCAGCTAAGTAGTTGTCAGATCCCACAGAGTAAGACACGATACATATTCTGCAAACAGAACCTGACATTTTTTCTGCATTTGTGTTTAAAAATGTCTCCTAAAACGTGCTAGTGTCTCTGGCTAATCTCCGCCCACCAGAACTCAACGCAAAGTTTACAAACATGCAAAGGGTCTATGTATACATATTAAGTACTTTATATCAAACAGATCAATATTGTGCAGCCCTAGTTTCTGCCTTCCTCCACATCTTCTTGTTCATTAGAAAACAATACACCCCAGTAAAAGCCATTATCACAGTTTTCAGTCCAACAAACACATGAAGCTAAAGCAAACATTTCTCCTGTCGTTGTTCCTCTCTCCAAAGCTAAAACGTGTCTAACCATCGCCGCAGTGTCCTGTTCCTGCTGGATTAGCCTAGCCAGCGCTCTTATTATGATGCAGTCGGAGCAGATGATGTTGCTAATGCGTTATCCCTCGACTCTCCCAGCGCTGCTTTCCATCCTTTTCACATTAACTTTGTGGACGATGGCGAGACAAAGTGTGCCCCAGTGAGCTGCGTTTCCTCGTTTGTCTGTTTTCTGTCCACGTTTAATCAGACAAATCCTGCAGAGGCCCGGGGAATATTATAAACCCATGTAAACGGGAAAAATGACTCGTTAAGACAAGAGTGGAATGTTGGGAGAAAATTGCTTGGATTCACTTTTCATTAACAGCGTAACATAAACATCTATATACAGTAGACTTCCTTCTTATAGGTGGTAGCTTATTTTAACTCTGCAAACACGATTTAGGTTTTAAATCTTTCTTTAAAAAATCCATCAACACATGGTTAATAACAACATATTTTCATCTTTGTTTAGAATTACGACTTATAAACTTATGAACAACAAAATAAAGCTTTAGTGGACCATCCAAGCACAGCCAATCAGAGACCTGCATTCTGCTCCTGATCAGAACTAAAAAGCTTTATTATTCAGTCCAGACAGTGCACAGTGGTTCATGAACTTTTTAGTGAAAAACACAAAGTTCACCAATTTACAACTCAATAAGTTAATTACCCTAACTTTAAAGGGATCATTTTATTTTCTATTCCAAATGTGCTTCCTCAAATACACGGCTGAAGTTTTGTTTGTGAGATATCTTTTGTTCAACCAAAAACACTGTTCTGATTGTCATAGTTTTGTGATGTCACAGATAGATCTCTGAGATCTTTCTTTTTAATCCATAAATCATCCATACTCTTTTTGAGCAATTTTGCAGCATTAGCTTATCAGACAAGATGAGTTTGATTGTTTACCTTGTGTAGTTTCTTTTGTAGTCAGTAGATGGAGCTCTAACTCCATTTTTGATGTGGCAAATATATGACTGTCATGTGTTCGTTAATGGTTCCTGGGATTTCAAAGTGGAGGTGCAGGTTTTATGGAGAAAAACAACACAATAGTTAAAGTCCACTTTATTGTCCCTGTAGGGAAGTGTGTCCTCTACATTTGATCCAGCCGTCAGTGCCTCTGAGCACCACAGTGACACATCTCCACATGTGATTCTTGCTAGACTTTGTCAGGACGACAAAGTGCCCAGAGGAAACCTTGCCTGACCAGCCAGCCCCTCCTTCTTTTTGTTCAAATGCAGAAAGGTCTGGAATCAAAGTCAATCACTTCATCGTCCAAAAATAGGACGATCCAATCTCAAACGACAGCTCCCCTCCCCCACCCCTCGTCAATTTCAAAACTTTTTGTTCTAACCCTTTCAAAATATTCAAGATGTCAGACGTAGCTGATTATTTCTTGCTTTGGTGTTGAACAAGTAGGAACATATAAATTCCTTAAAACCTGAGCAGCAAACTCTGATGAGAGGCTTCAGACTGAAAGAAATCCTTGCGCTACATTTTTTCAGTAACTTCAGGTTTAGTGTGTTGCTGTTTCAGTGAAATTTTCCAGTTTTCGGTGGATATCTGAGTGTCTGTGGGATGCCTCGTAGCGCCTTAGTGCTGGTGATCGTTTTTATCCCAAAAGAGCTGTGAAAGGAAGCATAATGTCTCCTTTTCTTGCTTCTTCCTAACTTCACTGATGAGTTCAGACGCTCCTTGTCACGGCACGTCGGGGTCACTGACAAGGAAAAGAGCTTTATTAATGGAGTCAGATTTACCCTGTCAGGTCAAGACAAAGGCCTGTGTTTTGTTAACCTTAACTTGAATGTCAATAGTGCAGTGGATCTTTCAGAGGCCTGGGTCGTGTGGGAGTGAAACTCTCAGTCTTGTTGCTGTGAGGCGAGAGTGACAGTCACTTTTACCGTGCAGTCAATTAGAAAACTGGGCGAAAATACAGTAGCTCCCCTCCTGAACAGTCCATTTGTCACTATTGATTCATTAGGCCTGTGCTGTGCATGACATCCACTGAAAAAGGTGAAAGTATGACTTTTTTCAAATCCAAATGTTTTTAGTAACGCTAAATATTGATTGGAATTATATAAAAAATATCTTTTTTTTTTCCCTCTGTTTAGAGCCCTGTACTACAAGCGTCGCTGAACCTGGATACGTTTCTCTTACGCGGGTCGACTAAATCGGAAATGATCTTCTCTGGATAAACTGTCATACGTAACAAGTTCACAACTCAATTTGTTGACCCTGGATTTTCTCAATAAAGCAGAGCGTGTTCACAGAGCAGGGGGCGGGGTTAGCGCAAACTGACCAATCAGAACAACTGAGCTGCAGACTTTAAACGTGAGGAATCGTCAGTCATGAAGGCGAAGTATACTGAAGTTATTATGTAAAATCTAATCACAGACACAGGAGTTACGCTGCAGAGTTCATCTGAATTTCATGTATCGATATAACCAGACTAAAACACAAATGTGCAGAACTCACTTAACATTTAACAGATCGAACAGTCTAGTCTGAATGAGCTGTGTCTTTAGCTCAGACAAGTCTCTTTTGTCTGAGTCAAAGTGATGCGTAGTTATTCACAATTTCTTGACCATGAAAGCATTTTTATAATCATTACAGACAATGATTAGACTGAACAGTAGGATTCTTCAGTCTAGTCACTATCTACATATAAAATCTCATGGCTCCTCTTTATAAATCATCGCATTCATAGCCTAAAAAAGAACATGCCGCGGCTTTCGCATTTCTCTTCACTGCCCTCTCTCTCGCTCTTTTACAAACCCCTGAATTCTTGTTTCTGTTTGCCCAATGACGTGTCTTCTTAACTTATTCGGGAACTTATCCTGATCTGAAGAAGGTTGTGTGTTTGCAACATGTGGCCATAGAGTTCTTCTGCCCCAATAGGAAGTAATCCGGTTTTGTAGGACCAGGTTTAACCCAGAACTTACCTTGCTAAACCTTAAATCTAGTTTTGTAGTACAGGGCTCTGGTGAAGACCATTTAATAGTTATTTGATTATTAAATAAGTTGACATTGCGATTAATTATTTTGTTGCAGATTTTTTTATTTATGTTTTTATAGGTACGGCCTGAACTGTCTGGAGAATTACAAAGAGAACTTGCACCGTTTTTTTGGCCAGATTAAAAACGTGGTGTGTAACGACGGCCTCATCATTTGGACCCTGGCGATGCCTCTGGCCAAACAGATAAAAGGAGGTTTCCTGGTGCCGGAGGTGAGTCGTGTGACTGTGAAACTGAACCCACACCTCTGTCTGTCGTCCTCTTTTCATCAGAGCCTCACACGGTTTAAGTGAGAGGCTGATTGTTTTCTTTATTGCGCTGCATATCTGCGAGACTTTCTCATTTGTGCGTGACGATTGGTCTTTTATCACAGAAGGCCGGTCTTAATGAGTTTTTGTGCTCACCTTTCTCTGTTACAGCAGCAGAAAAGGAAACTTCAAACGCAGACTGTTCTCATGAATAAGATCTGCTGCAGGTGTATTCATATTGTAATAGGCTTCTGAAGATCGCCAGGGACAGAGGACGACGTCTCCTTGTGTTAGGACAAGTTTAGCAAGTGTTATTTTAGAGTTTGTACTGCATTTAAATGTGTTTCCAATTGTCCTATTGACAGTTTCAGCCGACTTGGAAAACAGCTTCAGACTCACATGCAACAAAATCCAATCGTAGATGTTCATAAATGATGTAGAGAAGTGCTTCTCACACCATGTACTACTTAATATAATATTTGGGTCTCACTAGATCAAAACTCTGACTATATTAAAACTAAATATAGAAATATAAAGGCTTATATTGCAGAGATGTGACTATAAAACCTAAAATGCACTGGGATACAGCAAATTGCAAACAATTTACCCCAAATGTTCTTGAAATGTTACATTAGGTTTATAGCCCAATTCCCATATTTGAATATAACACAGAAGGACATTTATATGTGGCCTCGACAAACTCTGGCTCTGTTTGAGTTTGAGTTTCCTGGTCTGAAACAAGGCCATAGGTGAGGCAGTTCTAAAGAACGTTAACCCCAAAGAGGACCAAAAACATGAATAGATTTGTCACTAAATAAAACAAATTTACCAAATGTACCATAGTTTGAGAAACACTGATGTAGAGTGTAGATGTGACTTGTATTAATGTTAAATGATGAGGAAGAAGCCTGAGGAAAGGGAGATTGTTAAATTGAGCTGTTCTGTTGTGGATTTCTGTATTTCTTTCTGACTTGACTGAAGCTGTTGTGTGCAGGTGAGTCACCTGGGTCCCTCCCTCTGCTACGACATCATCGAGGCAAACTTCTACGGCGGACACTTGGCCGACGCCTACGGCCTGGACACTTTAGACCTGCACTTTCACTTCAGACAGAGTCTGCAGCACCGCATGCCTGATGGAGTGCACTGGGACTCTGTGGCTCACCGCTCCATCAGCACTCTGCTGCTGCTGCACATGGCCCAGGCCTGGGGAGTCGCCCTGAAGCTGGACTGTGCCTCTGCAGCCTCGTCTGCTCCACCTGCCCCTCCTCCTCCACCGCCTCCAGCTGCTGCGTCTGCTCGACCAGGTGAGTCTGAGTTACCCTCATAATGTTACCACATAACTCTGCTTAATGGTGATGTTAATGTATTTATTGTATATTATATGTTTTAATGTTGCTTTTACTGTGTTCTTTTAAGCAAAGCGCTAATAAAAAAGAGAGCCCTGAACTCTCATCAAGCACTCCTTTCAAAAAATAAATAATAATCATCATCATAATCTGAAGTAGAAAGGCTTCAAAGTTGTCATCTAGTGACTAAATGACTTTCAGATGAGAGTCGAAACATTTTAATCTTCGGAAATGTCCAGATGATAACTTTGAAGCCTTTCTACCATAGATCACCCCTGGACGAATGAAGGATTACACCGTCCATAATAATCTGAAGATCTTTTTTCTTTTTTGTTCTCCCATGTTTAGTGCGAAAGAGGAAACGACGTAGAGCCAAAGTCAAACCTGCTCCTCCCCTTCTGATGGGCCCAGGTCAGTGACTCTGTCTGTGGACTTTTCACTTTGTAAATGAAAGAGACAATAAGCTGGTATTGTTTTGTCTGGCAGGACCAAGAGCTGCTGTGTGGTGTCCTCAACTCAGACCTCCAGGTAACACACATCACACACTGACCAAACACTTTCATCTGGAGCCTAAAACTACATGTCTTTGTAAGACATGTAGACTTTGCTTTGTAAGTGACACCAGGCCTCAACAGAACAACTCTGTTTTGTGATTAATGCTGTTGTGATTCATGTAACCATCTGCAGTCCAAGTCTAAGCTTTTAAAAGGTCTAATCAATCCACAAAAGAATTATTGATGACACAATTTGACTTGAGTGTGATGAGATTTTCTAAATAGAATTGTCTTTAGAATACATAGATCATAAGTTTATCATCTGATGCTATGTGAAATATATTTTTCTAGTTATTTAATATTCAGTTTAATCTCTTTTGAATGTCGTTTTGATAACTGTTTAAACTCGGCAGAGGTGAGTAGCCAAAAAATGTGCTCAAGTAAAAGTACAGTTACTCATAAATGCATTTACTCAAGTAAAAGTAACAAGTAGACCTAAAAAAATGACTCAAGAGTAAAAAAGTGCTTATTGAAAAAAGTGCTCGAGTACTGAGTAACTGTTGAAACGTAACATCTCGTTTATTTTCTTGTTTTATTCAGACAATAAAATAAATGGTGCAAATTGTTTTCAAATGAACTTGACCGATTATAAATGTGTGATTATGATTTATGAACTTACCGCCACGTGTTTCCTCAGTTTTGTAGTTTTTGTAGTTTTTTGTGTGTTTTGGCAAACAAGAGAAACACGGTTTGAATATGAGGCCACGGATGTTTGTGTCCTTTTCTTCAACGCAGACATTCCCTTCTGCCATTTTCACGTGTTTACTTGTTTTTACCTCAGCTCGCGCTCAACAGAAATAAAATGTTATGCTTCCGTGTACCTCGCCGAATGGTTACGTCTGATAGGACAGGTAGAGTCAAGCTCATCTGTGAGGAGAAGTGTTTGCGGGGCAGAAAAAACAAATGTTGATAAAAAGAACGGGAACGGGTCAACTTTTGCCAACCGTAGCGGGGTAGGAGTAGCGTTATTTGGTCATAAATTTACTCCATGCAAGTAAAAAGTACTCAAAAAGTTACTCAAGTAAGTGTAACGGAGTACATGTAGCTCGTTAGTACCCACCTCTGAAACTCGGTAACAGTCTGCTCCTTGTTGTAAATCCCTTTATAAAATGATTCCTCCTGCATCATTCTGTATAATTACAGTAGCTTCTTAAACTATTCCAAATACACAGAAAAAGCAGACAACATTATGATTGCAGGACGGCTTTAGCTGGTCATAAATGAGATTGAATGTATTGGACGAAAGGCCCACTATTCATATGTTTGTCCCTGAGGCCTGCCTTCGACTCGGCGCACAAGCCTTTTCTGAGCCGTGTGGGGCAAATAAGCAGCCTGCGCTCGCTCTAAAGCCCCCTGAAGACCCTCCCAAGTCTCGTAGACATGATTTTTACATTATTGCTCAGTGAGGCTTAAACACAGCTCCGCACATGCACACTGTCTCAGAATATGAATGATTAAAACGTATTCTGAACAATGCTCCGCTCGCAACAACAGTCGAAGAAACCCAGGGCTGAACTTTGGCAAGGTCACCTCCGCGTCTCCCGTGCACTTGGCAATCAGGCCGTCCTTTCACTGGGATACATGATTGCATCGGGATGGTAATCAGCGGTTATTCACTCAAGCCCCGCCCACTTGACTGTAATTGACAGGAGGCCGCCACCAGGGCTAATCAGAGGTGGGCCTTTTCGTTCTATTCTTCTGTAAATGCATTGTGTGAGGTGGAAACGCGAACAATGGAGAGACTTCGGTCTTTATCAAGTTGTGTTTTTCGTTCACATGAAGGAACATTATGGACACCTGTCATTGTCTTTCAGTGTGAGAACATCACCAAGTCTGGTTTTGTGTTAAGTACTTATTTTTTTGTATTGTCCAGGGTTTTTGTAAAGCTGAAGTAAAAAAGAAGCTCTCACTAAGTGTCTTCATTTAATAATGAAACATTTTCTCATTGGGCTCCTCCCTGTCTCTTTACTTTCCTTGTTTATTCTCTCCTCTCACTGTGCCTTTTCCTTCCGTGGTATGTCTCCTCTCTCCTTGTCATGTCTCCTCTCTCCTTTCCATGTCTCCTCTCTCCTTGTCATGTCTCCTCTCTTCTTGCCATGTCTCCTCTCTTCTTGCCATGTCTCCTCTCTCCTTGTCATGTCTCCTCTCTTCTTGTCATGTCTCCTCTCTCCTTGTCATGTCTCCTCTCTCCTTTCCATGTCTCCTCTTTCCTTGTCATGTCTCCTCTTTCCTTGTCATGTCTCCTCTCTCCTTTCCATGTCTCCTCTCTCCTTGTCATGTCTCCTCTCTTCTTGCCATGTCTCCTCTCTCCTTGTCATGTCTCCTCTCTTCTTGCCATGTCTCCTCTCTTCTTGCCATGTCTCCTCTCTCCTTGTCATGTCTCCTCTCTTCTTGTCATGTCTCCTCTCTCCTTGTCATGTCTCCTCTCTCCTTTCCATGTCTCCTCTTTCCTTGTCATGTCTCCTCTTTCCTTGTCATGTCTCCTCTCTCCTTTCCATGTCTCCTCTCTCCTTGTCATGTCTCCTCTCTTCTTGCCATGTCTCCTCTCTCCTTGTCATGTCTCCTCTCTTCTTGCCATGTCTCCTCTCTTCTTGCCATGTCTCCTCTCTCCTTGTCATGTCTCCTCTCTCCTTGTCATGTCTCCTCTCTTCTTGTCATGTCTCCTCTCTCCTTGTCATGTCTCCTCTTTCCTTGTCATGTCTCCTCTTTCCTTGTCATGTCTCCTCTCTCCTTTCCATGTCTCCTCTCTCCTTGTCATGTCTCCTCTCTTCTTGCCATGTCTCCTCTCTTCTTGCTATGTCTCTTCTCTTCTTGCTATGTCTCCTCTCTCCTCACTATGTCTCCTCACTATGTCTCCTCTCTCATCACTATGTCTCCTCTTTCCTCACTATGTCTCCTCTCTCCTCACTATGTCTCCTCACTATGTCTCCTCTCTCCCCACTATGTCTCCTCTCTCCTCACTATGTCTCCTCTCTCCTCACTGTGTCTCCTCTCTCCTCACTATGTCTCCTCTCCTTACTATGTCTTCTCTCTCCTCACTATGTCTCCTCACTATGTCTCCTCTTTCCTCATTATGTCTCCTCTCTCCTCACTATGTCTCCTCTCTCCTCACTATGTCTTCTCTCTCTTCACTATGTCTCCTCTTTCCTCACTATGTCTCCTCTCTCCTCACTATGTCTCCTCTCTCCTCACTATGTCTCCTCTCTCCTCACTATGTCTCCTCTTTCCTCCTTATGTCTCCTCTCTCCTCACTATGTCTCCTCTTTCCTCCTTATGTCTCCTCTCTCCTCACTATGTCTCCTCTCTCCTCACTGTGTCTCCTCTCTCCTCACTATGTCTCCTCTCCTTACTATGTCTTCTCTCTCCTCACTATGTCTCCTCACTATGTCTCCTCTTTCCTCATTATGTCTCCTCTCTCCTCACTATGTCTCCTCTCTCCTCACTATGTCTTCTCTCTCTTCACTATGTCTCCTCTTTCCTCACTATGTCTCCTCTCTCCTCACTATGTCTCCTCTTTCCTCACTATGTCTCCTCTCTCCTCACTATGTCTCCTCTCTCCTCACTATGTCTCCTCTCTCCTCACTATGTCTCCTCTTTCCTCCTTATGTCTCCTCTCTCCTCACTATGTCTCCTCTCTCCTCACTATGTCTCCTCTCTCCTCATTATGTCTCCTCTCTCCTCACTATGTCTCCTCTCTCCTCACTATGTCTCCTCACTATGTCTCCTTTCTCCTCACTATGTCTCCTTTCTCCTCACTATGTCTCCTCTTTTCTCTGTAAACTGATGACTCAAGGACAGGAGGAAGCGAGGACAGAGAAATGAGATTGGGCCAGTCACTATTTTGACCTGAAACTTGCACATTTGCACTAAAATAACCACAACCCAGTGCTATTTGAACACCACACACACAGTTAAGCAGCAGAAAAGTAGATTTTAATGTCACTTTGAGGAGGTAATGATTGGGACCAGCTGTATCATGGTTGAGCCAGTCTTAAAATAACTTTTTGTAAACAACAGTCTCTTTGCAGCCAACACAGTCTCCTCCTCTCTTGCATCTGTCTGAGTCGTGACTTTGCACAATTCCCTAAACTGCTTTTAATTTACTTTCAAATGCCTCTCACTTCAATTAGCTTCAGTTTGAATTCAACACTTTTAGTCCAAACCTCGGTGTTTTCCCTCGAGCGGCTTCACTGTGAATATCAAACGGGCCTGTTCTATATAATGTGTGCGCTCGGGCTGCGTCTGTCAGTTTGTGAATGGAGTGGGTCTGGAACATGGAGACTGTCTGAGGCACTGGGGCAGCCGTAGAGTTAGTCACTGCAGCTCAATCGGTTCATATCAACGAATGTCAAATATCAATAATGTGACTGGTCAGGGACATGTTTATATGTGAAGCGACAAGTGTTTGTATTAGTAGTTTTTCACCGATAATTGTCTCACGGTAGTTGTTGTGGAAACCATCTAACTGCACTATTGGGGTTGTTTTGTTGCACATTTTGCTGAATGGACAATTGCACTTCCTGGTTCTTGAGAACTGTGTGCTGTTATATGATGTCTGACGTAGCAGCTGAACTGAAATGAAAATGACTGGAGACACTATTCAGGTCATTTCATTTTTTTTTGTATAGCCCAAAATCACAACAGCAGTGTATTTCATGATTGTTGATTTAGCAACAACATTGTCGGAAAATCAAAGAATGAAACATTTTTGGTCAAACAGAGGCAGATTGTCCTTAGACCCTTCTCCCATCAAGGAAAAACTTAAAAACAGGGTCAGAAAGAGAAACCTTGAGGAAAACCACAGTGAAGGAGAGATCCACTCCCATGGAGGGACAGGCTTTAGATGTGACCAGGACTGATGCATATCCAGATACAATTAGGACTTTTAAGTTAGTGGAGCCAGAAACCAGTGGCAGAGGGAAGTGATTTATCTACAGTGTTGGGTAAGTTACTCTAAAACTGTAATATATTATATATTACTAGTTACAGGGAGAAAAATGTAATACATTTGTATTACAATATTACTGTCTTAAGAATGTAACTGAGTTACACTTTTAGTTACTTTGAGTTACTTTGAGGTAATCACGCATTTGTTAAGACATTGTACAGCACTAATCCTGTTACATTTACAATTGTTTACTGGTTAATTTGTGGAAATGTGATGTCACAACATGTTTTCCTCATAATATTTGATTCACCTTTAAGCAACAGACAGTATTTTAGTGGTGTTTTGGTCCTGAAGTGTCATTTTCAATAGATTATAAAAGCAATTAATTTATATAAAAGTAACTTGAGTTACTCAAATTATAACTGTAATATATTATCAACATTTTTATAAGTAATGAGTTACACTACTTAGTTTCTGAAAAGTGGAATATATTACAGTAACTAGTTACAAAAGTAACTAGTTACTCCCAACACTGTTTATCTAGTAGTGCGAGGGTGGCCAATACTAGAGAGGGAGGTGGGGAGAAATCAAAGTGTCCACACATTATGACTTTTGAACCAGACTGTGTGAACTGGCAAAGGCAAAAGCCGGGAAAATAAACAAAACACCTGTAAGACGGTGTAGTCCCTCATTCATCCAGGAGTGATCCATAGTAGAAGTCTTCAAAGTAGTCATCTGGAAGATCAAGACGTTTCGACTCTCATCCGAAAGTCATTTTCAATTGAAAACACTGTCCAGATGACTAATTTGAAGACTTCTACTATAAAACACCCATAACAAAAAAAAGTTAGCAACTTAGTTTGGGCTGAAAAAAGTGAAATTATACAGTCCAGTTGATGTTTAGTGTGGGGTCTAAGTTAAATAAAACTTGTATTGAGCTTAGTAGTCTATAAATATGTACATGTCAGACTTGACCAGTATTTAGTTAGTACAAAAGTTCATTTTAATCTGACTTTTGACTCGCGTCAGCTGAAAGTAGTGCACTTTCGAAAAACCAGATGAATGCGTGCAGTCACTAGTCACTGAACAGGGCAGGACTGTAATGGTTGAGTGATGAGGAGTGAGGACGTTTGGACACAGCGAGATTTTCTTTTGTCCAATTTATGTGACCTATGTAGAGGTTAATTCCACAACTGTTACCTGGCAACCACATTGTAAATTTGGGTTGAAATCCACATACATGAAACAGATGGTACAAATTGACAAATAATAATATTTTATTACACTTTAATGTTGTTAATTCATTGTTTTGTCTGTTGTGTGTAAATTGTCTTTGCATTTTGGTGCTTTTTGACAAAGTATGTGGCGAGATGTTTTACAACTGTAATTGTATTCTGTAATTTTCAACTTCTATTTCTCAAATTCTTTAAAAAAATTGCAACTTTACTGCTATAAAACTATAATAAATATTTACCACAAGGACTATCACACCAATTTAGAGTAAAAACTAAAGGTATGTTAAGGTTAAATGACAATCACTTCAGCCTGAGAACAGAATTTGTACAGTTTCTATGTGTCCCTGTACATTCTCCTGCTCGTGCTGGAGACTGTAAATGCGTGGACCCCCTGAGCAGCAGCAGCAGCAGCAGCAGCAGCAGGTACAGTGTGATGGAGAGAGAGAGCGAGAGACTCCTGCTGGGCCTGTTTCCTCTGACAGACACGCTCGATCTGTAAGTGTGCGGCTGTCGTGTGCGCCGCTGAATATTTATGTTGGCAGGATTCACTCGCTAAGCCTTAAATGTGTTCTCTACTTAAGACACATGCTTTGTTTTTTTAAATAGACGTCACCAAACATGGACTACATAGACATATTGTATTAACTCCTGAATATTAGCCCAATTCTACTTATTCTACGGGCTGGGTTCATCTGTTGAGCTGAGAAAATGCTGTTCCAAGTTTGTGATGTCATTACTTGGTGTTTGTGGACACACTTGCGTTTTTAAAGTTCACTTAATTAGAACTAAAAGGCAATAGGAAACAGTCAAGTGAATATACTGTATTTTGTCAATACTTGTCAGAACAATCACAGTTAAATATATTTTCTAAGTTGTGCAGGCCTAATATTTACATTAGCAAACACTCAAGATGAGCTTAATTCAGTAATTTATAATAAGTTTAAAGGCCATATGGCAGAGTGTCTTCTGTTTTATTTGCACGGCATAATGTTTACCTAGGGATGTCTGTAAACTTTAAAATAACCCACAACATCAGATATATTAATATTTTTTACTGGGATTCGCACAGGAATTTTGAATGTCTGTAATTTTATGTTTTAGAGAATTCGGAAATGGCGACAGATGATTTATGGCAACAACCTTTTACTTCATTCTTGTGTTTCTTGTGTTTTTGGTTTGTTTTAACGTGAATTATCTGACCTGAGCTGCGGCAGCGTAAATGTGGCTCCTAGTCAGGTTGAGTTCGTTTTTCAAAATCACATCCACAACATCAGACTTTGTGTCATGTGAATAGGACATTAGTTTGATGTGATGGTCCTTGTGTTGTGCAATTATGAAGAAATTGACAAATAAAAGTAATTTCAGAAAACAAAACAATCTCTCCACAAATGTTGTCAAAAAGCACCAAAATACACTCGAGGAAAAAAAGAAGCGCAACATTTTAATTTTCGAAAATTCCTTCGAAAACGTATCATGATTTCAGTCCATAGTAAGCTGAACACAGGTGAATAAATTTCTTGGTTTGGCTTGACTGATTGTGAGAACAATAAAGAGTGCATTACAGGATCGTTTATTCACACAAACTCATGTTTGAAACTCAGAGATGACTTTTACCGCTGGTTAACTGTGCTCACCAGAATGAAGCCAAAAACACACTTCTTCATGATGCCAAGATTGTCTCAACCAGAGAGGGATGGAGCTATTGGCAGCTCTAAGCTGGATGGTGTTGTCTTGTGTCTCCAGGGTGTTTGGAGTCACCGCTCTACCAATAGTCGTCTTGTGGAGCGATACCAGGCCACTGGTTCCTCTAACGACCGCCCTCGTACTGGTGGCCCCCGTGTAACAACCACTGCACAAGACCGCGCCAACCGCCCCGCACATCTGTGACAGTGCTGCTTACCCCCCAACATCGCTGAGCTCGAGTCGAATGGTGCACTGCACATCCTCGTTGGACTTTGCAGAGGTGGTCCCAAGTCGTGTTCAGTGACAAATAAATGTTCCAGTGCTTCAGAGCAGATTGCGGAGATCGGGTGTACAGGAGACGCTGGGACAGGCAGGCTGAACCTTGTGTGCGCCAAGTGAACCGGTGGGGTGGTCCCAGTGCCATGGTTTGGGCAACCATGTCGGCAATCACCGGACAGACCTGGTTTTCATCAAGGAAACCTCAATGGTCTCCGTTATCGAGATGAGATCCTGAGGCCTGTGGTGCTCCCTTTTCGGGACCAAGTTGGGGCGGGAGCTCTGTTCCAGCACGACAATGCGAGACCCCATGTGGCCCCAGCCATGAGTCCGGACTTAAATCCCATTGAAAATGTCTGGGATCTGCTCAGTGTGCGCGTCCGCTGACGTGAGCATCCTCATGAAACTCAGCAGCACTGGTGGAAGAATGGGCGGCAATTCCACAGGATTAACTCAGACACTACTGCCGATCCATGAGGCGACGAATAACCGCTGTCCAGGAGCCAACGAGGGTCACGTGAACTATTCACAGTCTGATGAAATTCCTGTCACTTTTGGTTTGGGGGTTGCTCTATTGTTTGGTTGTGTTATTGGACTCGAAAATGTGTAAACGCCACAAGAGTTGGCCTGAGGATTAGACATGGATGTAAGGTTCATATGAAACAGGCGGATCTCAAAATAAAATTATTCTTGCCTCCAAAAACTCAGAAAACCGAGTGTTGCGTTTCTTTTTTCCTTGAGTGTACAAAGGCAATTTATGATTACATTGATAGGTGGTTGATAGGTAACAGTGGTGGAATTATTTGCTGGACAAAAGGCAACTCTGAACCTCATAGAAAAAGACAAATTAGGTGAAAACAAGGTAAATGTTAAGTGAAATTTTAAATGTTCATGCTCACTATGTTTGTCATACACACTTTAAGCTAAAATATCACAGCGGCCAAGCACACAAGGTTCTTATTAATCATTTGTAAGAGCGGCTTGTTTATTCTGTTGGTCTTGTTATTTTTAGACGCTCCTTTCTGTGGTCCGAGGCTGCACTTCCCTGAACCTGATTTTAGAATGCACCCCTTCCCTCGCCCGCTGTTTCCTCCGCCGCCGCCGCCATGGAGACCGATGACCCCTCCTCCACCCATGTTCAGACGCCCACCTCCAGGTACCACACAGTTTATGAGTAGTGAATGTAGAGTTCAAGGTAGAATTTTGAGGTACTTCTGAGGCTTTAGAGTGACAGATGTATTTACCAGGAGTGATCAGCAGTTTATCAAATTGTTTCAAGGCTCTTTTCTTTAGTTTTTGACATTGTTTTGTTGATGTATTTCTGAAAAATATTGCATCGAAACATAACATGAACTGTGCATCAGACCAACAGCTTTATCACTCACTGCTCAACAACTACAACATTTTTCAGATTTGGCTGTCCTGAATATTTGTTACATTATGTTGGTCTTATTTCAGTTTGGACAAAAAAGAAGAACTTGTTAGTTTTGTGAGTAAAATAGAGCAGAAGCTTCCTATTGATAGTTTTATAATTATAAGAAGTGTGTCCGTTTCATCTGCAGTGTCTCTGCTTTAGTCAGGCTGGTGCCACTGAGTGCCTCTGCTCACAAAACTGCAGACAGTTCTCAAAAACCAGGAAGTATAAATGGCCTATCAGTGAACAGCGATGAAGCGGTGTTTTGGTCAACAGTAACTCGAGTTGAGAGAGGAGACTGTATTCTTCTCCTTTGACCTTGTGTCAACTATTAAATAAAAAAAATGCAATGATCTGATACACGTCGTCATGTTTATCGCCATGGTTGTGTTAAAAAAGATAACCTGCAAAAGGTGAAATCTGCAAAGTCGTTATCTATTTTTTATTTATTTTTAATTTATTACAATAATTTCAGTAGCCATAGCCTACTGCAGGCCCATTCAACCTAAGGCCCGAGGGCAAAATTGTCCCTCCAAAGATTTGATCCGACCCTCACCCATCTGCAATTATATCTATATTTCTTTTTTTGTAGGCTTAATTCTGATGGTGTACCTTGTACTCAATTTGGTCCCTTTTTAGTTTTGTTGTAACTCTGCTTTAGACCTGACTAGCAGCCTAATGTCAGTTACTCCTGGGTCAGACTTGGTTAATTCTGGTCTCCTGGTTTAATTCTGGTTCAGTGCTGCTTTGGAAATTTTGTAGAACAATACAAATCTAACATTACTGAAACAGGATTTTGTTCAACCTTAAATTTTGGCCACATTGGTCACTTGAAGTGGAACTTCCCAGCCCTGTAGCCACCCCCACCTACTAGTGCGAATGATCGTCAATAGTACAATGTCAAACTATTTCTACTAAATGAAAGTGGCTGGTGCAATAACCTCTATATGACAAGTTTCAGTTTAGATTCCTCTTCCTGCAGTAGTCGTAGCTGCTGACGTCAGGTTCACAGTCTGTTCACTGGATTATTGAAGCGTCTCCAGTGTAAGACATATTTTAGTGAGTATATTCTCTCTCTCAGCCTCGCGCACACTTTGTTCTTCCTCTTTCTACATTCACTATCAAAAAAAAAAAAAGTCCTGCCAACACAACCAGCTCCTCACACTTTCTCCTCCAAGACAAATATTCAGTCCGTTTCAACTTCCACAAACTCAAGGCCAGTACGGAGAAGTAAATGCAAATGTATGGAGATGAGTTTGGACTGGGGAAACTTGATTCACCTGATTCTTGTTTGATACTTAAAGGGCCGTTAGCTTTACTCACACGGAATTAGTTTTACCTGGAGTCGTCTGCAAAATGGAAATGATACCAGGATGTGTGAGTGTCTTTATGTGCGCCTGGACGAGATCAGCAGTGTCAGCGATTTACTTCTTTGTGCAGACTTTATTCCAAACTCCTTCTATCTGCTCGCCCCTCTGTTGCCATGGTTTTATTGTATCACACATGAGTTAGGGGTTGTTTTTTTTTCTCAAATATTTGATCTCCGACTCATGAGCTGTTTACATGTAAAACAAAGCCACCCTAAGGCATGAAAAGATTAATTTTATCACGCATGTTCTCTTAACCCTCTGTTCACCCTAGGGCCTAAACGTGGCTTTTGACATTTTCATTTTTATGTCATTTTGTCTGTGTTTGCTGGATCGAGCTGAAAATGGTCTCAGCCAGGTTAATCATTTTTGAAGACGCTTATTTTGGCTATTTCACTTTTTTGAAAAACACTTCCGTTGCTGAGATACAAAAAAAGTCACACTCTTATCCCTAGAGGCTGTTTTGTGGCCTTTTTTTTAAACATCCATAAAATGGTCATACTTTCATCTTTTTTTCTACTTTAAAAACTCAGATTCATAGAACTACTTCTTCTTGACGCGTACATACCAAATATGTGTAATATTTCAAATATTTTTAACCCTTTATTGTCCAGTAAACATGCAAAACACAGCTGTACAGCTGATGAAAAATCTAAAAAATGGAAATAACTTTAAAAAATCCATTCAAAATTGAATGAACTCTATATGCTCATTAGCCCTTGTCATTGGTCAATAATTGGCAGTGAAATTATTTTTTCCCAGTTTTTTAGTTTTTCTGTAAAGGGTTATCCCTAGGGCCTAAACGTGGCTTTCTTGTTTAAACCTCCTTAGAATGGTCATATTTTCATCTTTTTTTCTACTTTAAAAACTCAGATTCATTGAACTACTTCTTCTTGACGCGTACATACCAAATATATAACATACTTTTAATAATTTAACCCTTTATCTCCCAAAGAGCAAACAAAAATCAACTATTTTATCCTAAAATAAATAAATAATAATAATTGGTATTGCTATAATAATCAGAAATGCATCAAATTGAGTAAGCTTTATATATTTATTTAGCCCTTGGGGTAGTTCAAAGATTGGAAGTGAAAATAATGTCTTAAGTGTTTTTATTTTTATTGTATTGAGACATTCTGTACAAAAGTCACACTTTTTCCACTAGTGGCCTCTAGATGTACTCACCTTTACTCACCCATAAAATCAACATACTGTAAACTTTTTTCTACTTCAAAAACTCTGATTCGTAGAACTACTTCTTCTTGACACATTCATACCAAATATGTTTGTGGTTTTTATTATTTTAACCCTTTATTTCCCAGTAAGTTGACAAACGTCTTCAATTATTCCACACTCAAAAAGAATACCTAAATAAACACTGAAACATAGATTCCAACTTCGATGAGTTGGACCTTTTTAGTAAATCCTGACATGGGACAGTGATTGGTTGTAAACTGTTTTTGAAACATTTATGAATTTTCTGTTGTGGCAAATTAAAATTAACTAAATATTTTTACATGAAAGCTTCAAATCTGTGTTTATTGGACGCTTTCAAAAGTCTACACATAACTTCTCCTTGCAGTTGGATTATTGTGCAGAGAAAAAGTTTTTAGGATCAGAAGGGTGAAAAGTTGAGGGACATGGGTGTGATTAGACCCACCACAACATTTTTTCTTACTGAAGAAACCTACTGAAGTCTTCCTCATCTAATTCAACTAAAACACAACCTGCAGAATGATTGTAAACACATCAGTGTCGTGTTTTGGTTTTCCTGCAGTCTCCTCTGGTCGTTTACACAGGTGCACCTCTGCCACTGAGGTAGAAATAAGAGCAGTAGGAGAGGGACAACATGTTTCATTTGGAAAGAAGGCAAAGTACAGCAGAGAGGATGTCAACCCTCACCTTGTTCCTCACAGTCTAGAAAAATGATTGGAGCACATCTTGTTGAGAAGTTGAGTCCTCCTCCTCCAAATCACATGATTATGTCTAGAGCTTCCTCTCTGCTGTACTTTGCCTTCTTTCCAAATGAAACATGTTGTCCCTCTCCTACTGCTCTTACTTCTACCTCAGTGGCAGAGGTGCACCTGTGTAAACGACCAGAGGAGACTGAGGGAAATCCAAAACACGACACTGATGTGTTTACAATCTATGTTGCAGTGTTTAGGTATTCTAAATAAACACTGTGTGTGGAATAATTGAAGACGTTTGTCAACTTACTGGGAAATAAAGGGTTAAAATAATAAAAACTACAAACATATTTGGTATGAATGTGTCAAGAAGAAGTAGTTCTACGAGTTTTTGAAGTAGAAAAAAAGTTTACAGTATGTTGATTTTATGGGTGAGTAAAGGTGAGTACATCTAGAGGCCACTAGTGGAAAAAGTGTGACTTTTGTACAGAATGTCTCAATACAATAAAAATAAAAACACTTAAGACATTATTTTCACTTCCAATCTTTGAACTACCCCAAGGGCTAAATAAATATATAAAGCTTACTCAATTTGATGCATTTCTGATTATTATAGCAATACCAATTATTATTATTTATTTATTTTAGGATAAAATATTTGATTTTTGTTTGCTCTTTGGGAGATAAAGGGTTAAATTATTAAAAGTATGTTATATATTTGGTATGTACGCGTCAAGAAGAAGTAGTTCAATGAATCTGAGTTTTTAAAGTAGAAAAAAGATGAAAATATGACCATTCTAAGGAGGTTTAAACAAGAAAGCCACGTTTAGGCCCTAGGGATAAGAGTGTGATTTTTTACACAAAATCTCACTTTACAGAAAAACTAAAAAACTGGGAAAAAATAATTTCACTGCCAATTATTGACCAATGAGAGGGGCTAATGAGCATATAGAGTTCATTCAATTTTGAATGGATTTTTTAAAGTTATTTCCATTTTTTAGATTTTTCATCAGCTGTACAGCTGTGTTTTGCATGTTTACTGGACAATAAAGGGTTAAAAATATTTGAAATATTACACATATTTGGTATGTACGCGTCAAGAAGAAGTAGTTCTATGAATCTGAGTTTTTAAAGTAGAAAAAAAGATGAAAGTATGACCATTTTATGGATGTTTAAACAAGAAAGCCACGTTTAGGCCCTAGGGATAAGAGTGTAAGTTTTTTAAAGGGTAAACTGAGGGTTAACTGAATAAGACAGAGACAAAAACAGAAGTTACATTTTTCACTGTAGTATTAATAGATTATACCGTTCACAGTAAAAACATAGACCATTCTACAACCTGTTGCAGAGGTGGAACAAAGTCTCAATTGGCTCTGTCACCCAATCAGAGTCAGTACCAAATTTGAGTCAAAATTCAATGTGCGCATGCCCAGATGCTTCTGCACAGGCGCATAAACGGTAGTGTTAGATTACAGCAGCAGGCAAACAGGACAGACAAACATATGCTATATTTATCATTTACTTTTTAATTAGGTTTATTTTAGGCTAAACAAATAAAAGATTCAGCAGTGGATTTTTTGAGAAATCCCACCCCTTTTGGAAAAACTAGCCAATCAGAGCCAAGCTGCCGCACAGATCTGTTGAACAAAGTTCTGCTCAGCTGATGTGTCAAGAACAACCTGCACGAAATGCGGAACAAAGTCTGCAAGAACAAAATGACGTCAATTTGTTTTTACAAATGACCGGACGTCTGATGAAGTATAAATTGGCCTTACGTCTTTGGTCTCAAGTCATTGATCTTCAAGTCCAAGTCAAATCCAAGTCGTCTTTTCAAGTTTTATCTCAAATTACTGAATATATTTTGTAGTTCTGCATTTTGCTTTACAATTGATCTAATTTAAAACACCTTTCACCAAAATAAAAAGAACTGAGAAAGAATATGTTCCAGTTAATGTGAAATTACATCAAGATCAAGTCGTCTCAAGTCACAGAGCTCCAAATCAAGTCCCAAGTCATTAAAACAGTTATTCAAGTATGACTCAAGTCAGAGTCACGACTCGCAAAGTCACATCTCTGACCCATAGTCCAAGCCAGCACCAGGCCACATCTGAGAAAAGAGGAGCAATGTCCTATTGAGCTCGCCACAGATGGATGCTCGATGCGATGGCAACCTCAAACCACAGGATCGACCACTGTCCAGTCGTAAGAAATGTTCACTCTGTACACAACACATCGTGCATAGAACCTCAGAACCACAGAGTAAAAGACCATTTGAGAATGAAGAGCTGGATTACTGTAAAATATAAAGGGGAAACACGAAGCTGAGCAGGAACAAACTTGTATGTTTTCATCACACACAAGGAAAACTCCTTATGCCAAGCCCTGCAGAAACAAGAGCAAGAAAAACACTGAGCTTATCACTGGGGCTTAACACTCGAAAGATGATGACTTCAAGAACACATCAACAATTCACTTCAGTTGTTCCTCTGTGTCACCACCAGTGTTCTAGTAGTCTCCCATCAAAATACCAGCCAGGCCCTGTCCTGCTTAGCTTCAGAGACATCAGACTTTGACAAACTGGTATGTCCAGTTTAAGATCATGCTCACAGTTGTCTTGTGGCTGCTATCTCGTCTCACACTGGACCCTGGAATCTGACAGAAGAGAGCACCACTACACTATATTCACTTTTTTAGTTGAAGGGAGAGAAAAAATACTATTTAATTGGAGAATGATCCATGAAAAATAGTCTGAACTAAAAAATGTAGAAATCAAATAACCTTTCAGTGTTGCTGATGGGCTGTGTTTGGTCCTGTGTGCAGATTGGGGTCCAGGCTGGGGCGCAGGCTGGGGTCCGGTTCGAGGAGGCTGGTCCGACTGTGTGAGGTGGAGACGACCCAACAACAGGATGCACCCGTACTACCCCCCCGCCCCCAGGCCCGTGTGGGGCTGGTGAACCACATGTTTGAACACTGTTAATATGAAGATTAATGTGAAGAGAATAAACAGAGGTTTTCTAATATTCCTAAGATGTCAAGTCTTTCCTCTTCTAAACAAAGACAAGACAAACGTTTAGTGGAATCCTGTTGATGATTGTTAATAAATAAAGTATTATTGTTGGAGTTAATGTGCTGAGAACAAAGATGTGAAGTGAAATTTAATATGAATAAAAAACATAATTTTATGTAATCAAATTTTTGTGTGTTGGATTATTAAGCAACTTTAAAGAAGAGGTTAAACTTAATGCAATTTAACTGATCTGAAAGTGGAGCATTTTTTATAGAAGGTGTCACATTTCCTGCTTTTATCTGCATTTTCTGCATTGCAGGCCTGCTCAGAGTAAAGACACAACAAAAACATCCAAGTAAAAAAACAACAAACAATGCTTTTGTTCAAGTCTGTTTTTTCTGGCTAAAAAGTGACACTATGTATGTATCGTTTAAAAAAAGCTTTGTAAGGTTGAGTCCTACAGAGTGCCTCAACGCCTGGTGAAGAAATTAAAATGAGGTGGAGGAAGTGATTGTTCTGAAGAAAGATGGATCTCTTCGCATCTGTGTAGGCTTTCACAAGATTAACGCTGTGTCCAAGTTTGATCCATACCCAATGCCTCGGATTGACGAGCTACTGGAGAGGATTGGCAGATATAGTACATCACCACCTTGGACTTGTACAAAGGGCACTGGCAGGTATCCCTAGAGAAATCCAGTCAACCCTATACTGCATTCCGGACCCTGGCAGGCTTGTTCTAATTCACTGTGATGCCTTTTGGGCTCGCCGTTACTGAGAATACTGTGGAGCACGCTTCCCAATCCACTGTGCCACGCAGCCCTCACCTGACCAGCCAGTCCCTACACGCTTTGACAGACACTTTACAAAGACGTGAGGGTCTGGAATCAAAGCACCGGGGTTCAATTTCGAGGACGGAGTTTCCAAGCGTGGAGTCAACCAATCACAGAAAACCTGGAAATTCCACCGAAACAGCGAGACGCTAATCCGGATGTTATTGTAAATCTGTAGCACAAAGATTTTTTAAATAGAGCAGTGACCTATGTGAAGGCTCTCAACACGGTTTGCTGCTCCGGTTTGATTGATACGTTCCTTATTGTTCAAAATCGAAGCTAGAGCCAAAAACAATAATCTATCAGCTACGTCCGCCATCTTTGAAACGGTTTGCAAAAAGTTTTGAAATTGCGGAGGAAGGGGGAGGGGGTCGGCCGTTTGTGATTGGATCGTCCTAACTATGGGCAACGAAATCATTGGCTCTGTCTTCGGTTTTCAGACCCTTCTGCATTCAAACTGAATGTAGGCGGGGCTGGCTGGTCAGGCAAACACAGCCCTGCGCTCTCCTGTATTTATCACATGCATTTCAAGTATGTTGGGTTATTCCTATACCTTGGTTTCACTGGTCCCAATCCACCGCTTAGGGCCCATTTCACATCTCACACACGCATCGACCGCCCCCTGTGATAATCCATTTTCATGTTCCGACTTGGGGTGCACACAGTGTCCAGATGTTGCTCAAAACTTTCCCTCCAAATCCGTTTCCACTTACATGTTTCCAGGTGACCGGCCAAATCGAGCCTTTTTATACCGAGTTTACAAAAGTCTTGTGATATGCAGATATAAATGTGTATCTATTTGGGTTTTCCCCGTCTTCTCATGTATTTAATGTAGGAATATAATCCAGAAATGGGGAATATTACAAGGCACAATAGTGTTGTGAGATGAAAATGACGTTTTTTTAAAGTTTGTTTTGTAGAATGATGTAATGCCCGTGGGAGGGGCTTGAGATTTAAAGGGAAGCCATCACGGGCCTTCCAGTCAGTCTGTGTTTGGTTGCAGAGGGGACAACATGAGCACTCTGGGAGTTAAGAAGGCATTCTCTTCAGTGATCCCACAACAGACTAGTTTTCTGTCAACAAAGCTTTAATACTGCAGCCAGGTTAGCGCCACCTCGTGCCTCTGCTCCGATTCATTTTAGAGGCTGATACATAAGGCTACAGAATTAATAACAATACAATTATTCA
Organism: Mugilogobius chulae; assembly: GCA_038363315.1. Taxonomy (NCBI): domain Eukaryota; kingdom Metazoa; phylum Chordata; class Actinopteri; order Gobiiformes; family Gobiidae; genus Mugilogobius; species Mugilogobius chulae. The sequence continues at coordinate 32,469,446 of CM076404.1, forward strand.
CTCTAAAATTGTGACTAAGAGTTTTAAAATAGGCACAGATGTATTGATATTTTAAGTGCTTGTAGAGAATTCAGTTATTTTCCCCCGCTGTCGTCTCTAAAGGCACAGACATGTTTCTGTAAGACTGGTTTGTGTCAGAGTAAAACCAGGAGCTGTGTTTGTCTGTATTTCGTGGTCTCTTGGTCCACAGTGGCCTGATTTGGCCCTTGTATTGCTTCTGCTCTGGCTCATATCCATCCACTCTGTGCATGGAGCCTCATCCCCATCTTCAATTACATCCCATAAATGTCAGGCCAGCGCTCGGCCTCGTGGGGCAGCGGCCGACGTGAGCAGAATCCCGCGTGCTACGTCTGTGCTCACATTCGATACACACATGTACACACACTTTACACACAGTACAATGGCTTGATTTTTGGATTTCAAGATTCCTTTCAGAAATGTTGACAATTTTAGTATCTCTTTTTAGACTTCAGTTTTTTTCTCAAGACATTGCTTTAAATTATAGCCAAATTATTTGCAAATGGAGCTCAAGAGTTGAACACTAGTTCCAGAAGCATAGTGCCCCATTATGAACTCGAAAAATTCATAGATTGACTTTTTCACTGCCAGCCTCTTTCACGGGGCATAGATTATATTTAACCCTTCAAACATGAAGACACAGTAGTTTTATTTACTCTGACACTTTTGGATTGCTCACAGAAGAGGAAGTTTCTAGACTCGCTGCATGTGTCGTTCTCCTCAGAGCCCTAGTCCAGTAGGATCGTCTTTTCTTCATTATAAAAATCAAATATCTGCTCTAAACTAACTCAACAATGTTTTTAGTCTAAGATGTTTGGCCTGTATCCTGTTTTATAAGAAAGCTGACCTCCAGAAACAGCTGATCACGTAAACACGTCTTTAATGTCAACAAAAGAGGCATACCACTTTCTGCTCTACTGCGCTTGTCCTGTCCAGAAAGACGCTGTCCATCTAGTTGACTGGGCAATGGGGGATGAGAGCAGCTGTTTGGATCAGGTCTGAACCGGTCTGACAGACGTCTGTCTCCTGAAGCTTGAGACAGTGTTTTTCTCTTTTTTTCACTCACCTGAATGTAACTTTTATGTGTCGTAGGGTCGAATTTCATTCACAAATGTTGATTTAGCAGCAGAACTTTTGTTTTTGCACAGTGATAAACTTTTGTAGTTAGCTGACAACAGCCATGGTTCGAGTTTTCGCCACAGCTTGTGTTTATCAGCGATGTTGATAAACAAATATTCCCTCTATAGGAAGAATGAGGTATTGCTTAATAGTAACGGTTAACAAAACAAATACAGTGAATTGCCCCAGAGTCATGGAAGTATATCATAAGCCCAGAGTCTTCCATGCAATAACCTTCTTTAGAAACAGCACAAAATACTGCCGCAGGTGCAGTGAGTCTGCAGTTCTACACTTGATAATTGAATAACACAAATTACACAAAAATCTTTATCAATGTGGTGGAAACTCACCACCTGTACTTTTCTGCAGATTACGTCATACTCATCAAGGCATTTGTAACTCGTAGCTTTTCTCTTGTGCACATGAGGTTTTTCCACCAAATACAAGTAAATATCAGGCCACTGAATATCAAGGCACTGATACACATTCAGTAACTTAACTGTACTTGGATCCGGAGTCGCTTGCAGTTTGTTAAAAGAGAGTTTCATGATCTTCTTCTGACTTGCGTAGTTTAAAACGAATGGGACGTCTTTGTTTACTAATAGTAAATGGATCCATTAGCAATTTTGCTTTAGTATTTTAAGCCAAATTGTCTCAAAACAGGTCAGAAATGTTTTGGAATCATTTAATTAGAGTACATTAGTAAAGCAATTCAATCTCATCCAGTTAAACCGAACTAAATCTGGATTAAAATTCTGAATCCTGGTAGTTTTAAGCAAGGCTAGATGTATATTTTTTATAGTGTGCATAGTCTTTACACAAACATTACACACATGTACACACTCTCCACACACACACAGCGACACAGGGCTGAGAAAACAGCAGCAGCAGATTCACCAACATGTCAAAGAAGTGAAGAGAACCGTCTATTAGAGCTAATGACTCCTGATTAGACGCTGTGGATTCTGGAGCGTGAGGCCGTGTGTCCGTCTGTCTCTGCCTCCCGTGTGAGCAACCACAGCTGTAATTATCGATTTCATCCTTTGAAGGCGTCAGGGAAAGTCCACTGCACCAGATCAGAAATAGAATAGATCCTGTTGAATTTGAAATGTAGATGCTATCAAATTCAACTAAAAGTGACAGTAAAACCCTAAAATCTGCCCAGAACTTATCTGTACCCAAAAAGAATGTTTGAAGAAGGTTTTTTGTTTCTATTGAGTTAAGCAGTTGACTTTTCACCTCTAGACAGTTACACAAGGCTACTTTAAAATAAATTCTCCCCCAGCACAGTTATCTTGTTAAAGGAGGCCTATTTATTTAAAGGAGGCCTATAAGTTTACTTTTTACATACAGGGTACTAGATTTTTGACCTTGTTACGGCAGAGTTCTCTCATCGTTAGTGTACCCAAAGTTATATTTGGATTGATTCCTGCATGTTTGAGTAATCTTGTATTGCCCTCTTGTCTGTATTACCCAGAGGAAAATTTTGCTGCTCAAATGTGTCTATTTTAAAGCTCAGGAGACAAAATTGTGATTCTCATTTTAGTCTCAATGTAGTTTTAGGTTTGTCTGACTTCTTTCTCATGTGTTTCTCCTAAAATTCACTAGGAGCAATAAGTGAGACAACAAATGGAGTCCTAGTTGAGACATTAGTGAGACATTGTGGAGTTGCTCATTTGGAGCTACTTACAAGCACTCTATGAGATACAAAAGAGAAATACATTTAATTTAAAAAATGCTCTTTATTTAACCGTTGTGCTCAAACATATACATATCTGAACGCACAAAATAAATATTTAAGGCATCTTAAAGTTAACAGAAAAAAACATATGTTACAGTAATGTCTTGCCTGTATGTGGATCAGCAAAGTCACATTAGTGACGTTAAGAGTCAATATGGCAACAGCTTCTTCTCTTTCTCAGCAGATTTTCAAACTGGTGCTTAGTCCACATTTGAGGTAAATATCCAGCTTTTACGAATGAGTTTGTAGTCCTCACAATGTTAGAAAGACAGATTATCCTCACACTCTGCAGAGTTGTTTTCTATCTGTAACACACAACAGAAAAACACACAGAATTGGTCAACTGTTTTTGTAGTGTTTATCTCGAATTAATACCCCATAATAAAAGAAATATTGCAAAAGGTCATACTTTTATGATCTTCAGTTCATAACTGAACAGTTCAGTTCAGTTCTCAGGGGACTGCTGCTGATGGAGGGCAGGACCTTAGAATAAACTGACCTGAAAATGACAAGGGGAAATTATTAAAACAAAACTGATGCAAAGTCAACTGTATGATTCTGTGAAAACAGAAAATAAATTATAAAACATTCTCTTTGGGAATATAAATGTTTGATCAATATAATAGAACAGCTAAAGGAACAGAGAATCAAGCAGGTGGCTCCTCTAGTAAACCTAGTGATGTAAAAACACAATTTAATAATACAAAATAAATACAACAGGTCAGTTTAATTAACAAAGCAAATTCAACTGTACTTGAGATTATGAGCTGTCAAACTATGTATTTCATGTGTATTACCTGAATGTATCTTAAAACTATAGATACAGTCGGTAACATTTGGGAGCGTGGCCTGCTGAGGGGGAAAGTATGGGAAGCTAAATTTTTTACCTCTTTTAAGACGTTTTCTGGCAAATTAAGTGAATTTTTAGCACAACTAATTCAAGTCGAGTCAATGGAGGTAACTGATGTTTCGTTATGACAGAAAAAAAAAACAGAAAGTTAAAAAAAAAAGATGTTAAAACACGGCAGGCAGCGCTAGCATCATGTTAGCATTTAGCTTGCAGCTACTGTTAGCATTGTTGGACCCTGGATCACTTTATTTATCCCCATGTCTTCGTGTCTATATTTGACACAATATATCTCCTAAAGTCCATATTTGTTTTTGAGCAGTGACTGATAAAGCTGTTGTTCTGATTCACTCTCTGTGTTAAGTTTCCTGGGCGTGCTAGTTAGCATGTTGATATCAGCCTGACATGATTAGAACTTTAATGCAATGCTTCCAGCATGAAAATGAACTTACCTGATTGTAGCTGGGGACAGATGTACTTTCCATGAGGAGAAAAGTTGATTTAGAAGTCTTTTGCTGCTCGGAGCAGAGCTACTAACAGTTCTTCCTTGTTGAGTTTGAAAAAGCAACAAATCAGAGCTGAGCATTTCAAAGAGAGGACCTAGAGCCAATCACAGGCAAGATCAGTTTGAAAATAAGGCGCCAGATCCAAACTGACCAATGAGCTTCAAGTTAAGTGGAGTTCAAGTTGAGCAGCATTTCAGCAGCAAATGAGAAGAAGAGAGGATCCTGAGATGAGACGAGTTTCAGCAGAAAATGAGCTCTACAATCATGTGACCAAAATGTGAGATTTATTTAAGATCATTGTGAGATCTCATTCAGATCTACATTGGAGTCCAAGCTGAGCTGTTCAACGGTCTATTTCTCTGGAGCAAAACCTGAGAAACAGGAGCAACAGGCCATAGGCTCAAAATGATCTTAAACAAAGCTCAAAACTGTCTAGGAGAAAGACTTGAGACTGTAGTGAGGTCTCTTTTTGGAATACTCTTTCCTCTTACTCAAGAAATTAGGAAATTAGGTTTAAAATAGTCATATCGACGTTTTCCAACTAAAAAGGTAATTATTAAAGATAAATTTTACAAAGAAGAGGCGGAGCTTATCAAGAGGTCAATGGACCTGTTTCTGTTTCTAAGTAGTTATAACTCATTTTTGTGTTGTTTACAATGAACAAAATGTGAATTCTTGATCTACTTATGTCATAATTTCTTTCTAAATAAACAGAAAAAGTACTATAGGTCTCCTTTAATGTATCTATTCAGTTGGAAATTAGTCCACAATGTTCTGACTAAGTCTAATAATGTACAGTTTGTTCACCAAACTCAGCATCTTTTGTATTTATCATTGTGGTCATTGGGATACCTGCACGTCTCACTCTTAACAGCTGCGATAAAAGCTTAAAACACATTGTGGTGAACAATTCAGAGACTCAGAAAGTATTAGTTAAGTGAGCCAAATATGTGACTGATGTAGGAAGTGACAATGAATTATTTCTGTTCGGGTATTGTACTTTTAAAATTTGTCACCATCAAGTTCAATTCACTTCATTCAGCACTTTTCAGGTTTAGCTGCGGTTATCCTAATGCCTTGTCCACACTTGTCTAAGCTCAGGCATTTCAGAATATTTGATCTAAACCACACATTGTCCACACGAAGCACGAGTTTCAGGACACCGAAAACGAATCTTTCTGAAACCAGGTCCCCATTTTGACATCACTGCTATTGTGTCTCTTCTGCAAATTGTACTGACCTTTATATGATGTTCACTGTGAAATTGTGCGTCTCATTGCATCATAAACCACAAAAACATTAAATAAATTCACTACAATCTCAATTAAATCCATTTTGAAGCTTTGTCAAAATATTCTGAAGCATAAATCTACTTTTCTGTGTCTCTTCTTTTAGTTTTAAATCCACGTTGTTCATTCAGATTGTTTGCAAAGTTTAAAAGAATTCTCCGCTAAGCGTCTGTTTACATTGAAACTTGGCGTCAATGTCAATTCTTCCCCTTGTATTGTGACGTTCTGTGTCAGTGTCACAGCGCCACACTCTGGTCAGTTACAGGCATTACACCAGCTCCAGGCTGGTTCACTGATTTGTGTGGACGCTCACAAATCCTGACCGCTCCATGTTTATGCAGATTGTTTTTAAAACTATCCTTGTTTTGTCTTTGTGTGGACAAGGCATCAGTTACATTAGCTACAATTAAACCTCAAACGTTGTTATAATTACATACAGTAGCTTGTTTTAAAGCTTTAGCCCTGTACAATTCACCTGCCATTGCCCACAAAACAGACAAGCTAACATGTTACGTAGCAGAACTAAACAGGAAGTGAGCGCGGTAGAACCATCCTATACAAAAACACGAGACTGGGAGTCACTTTGTATAAAAAAGTTTATGTAACAATTCAAAAATCATAACACGCAGCAAAAAGACATTCAACTGAATATGAGCGAGGGGGCGTGTCCTGTACCATGTAAACAGCGCTGTGATTGGCTCGTCTCCTCCCAGTACAGACAATAAATTATCAAACACAGGATTGTGGTAAACACTATGGCATTTTCAAGCATTTTGGGAATCAACCCGGGTTTATGTATGAGGACAGCTCTTTGGCACAGAACATAAATTATGATCAAGAAATTAACTTGTAAACAATACAACAGTCAATACAAAATGCAGTTTTATACAGACAGCATTAACGCAATATAAAAAAAACACAAATTCTTAGAAATGATTTGGCAAATGTGAGTGTCCCCCAGTGGTTTCTCAGTCTGCAAGGCCTCCGTGCAGAACCGCGTCGAGTGTCTCTGCTCTGGATCAAACGCGACAGAAGAAAAGTACGAAACACTCCACCTGCTCCCTGCTCCGTTTGAGAGTTTTAACAAGAGACACTGAACCTGGAAACTATAAGCACACTTAAAGCTATCAATGTTAGCTCACGTGAATGTAAGAGAAAATGTATTTCATAATGTTTTTTGTATAGAAATAAGGCCTTTTGTGTGCAAAAACAACCAAAAATGCACATTACGTGATCTGCAAAACAAGAAAAATGGACAAAGCCAAGTTCATTTTGCTGACACATCCAAAGACTTTTACTGTACGTTTAGTTTTTGAGTAAACTAGATCTGACTGAATGAAAATAGCATAAAAATTCACATTTTGACACAATTTTTAGACGTTAAACCTATTATGTAAACTCTACTTTTCCGAGGTTTTAGTCTTGTTACATCAGCGTACCCAACGTTGTATTTGGATTGATTGATTCATGCATGTCCTGGAGCTGGTGCTTTGAAAATCCCTGTCTACACCTACCACCTATCCACGCCCACATGTCTGTATTTAATTACCAAAACTGTTAAGTAACCACTTTCCAACAATAGAAAATGGTCTATTCGTACACCATTTTAGATCATTTTGTATGTCTTACAATAAATAAAATGTGAATATTGATCTCTATATGCCATAGTTTCTTCCTAAATATACGAAAAAAATCACAATAGGTCTCCTTTAGTAGTTAGATATTAACAAATTCTTCGGTAAAAACCTTCAAACTCTTGTTCAGGCCAACACTGTAACGTTTGGCGAGTGTAGGAGAGCGTGAGGGTGAACCAGTGGCAGCTCCTGACTAGTTTCTTTGCAGGTGCTATGGTCAATACATAACCAGTTATCAAAGCCCAAAACCCACAATCATATTCTTTTATCAACCATTCTAATATTAGCCTATTTTACACCTTTATATGGCATTGACGTTGATGTTTCCACATGAAAGTCAATATCCTAAGAGAATACAAAGCCTTGCCTTGGTTAAAGGGCCTATACTTCACAATTGTATTCTTCTTGTTTCCTTTAAACGTATTTAACACAAAGGTCCTGCATGCTTTCGATTCATTTTTTCCTCTAGAAACTGAAAACCTGCTGTTCCACCTTGTGATGTCATTAAGTGCTAATACAGAAATCACTTTTCTGTGTTTTTAAGCTTCACACACCTTCACTAGAATCATTCAATCTGAATTTAAAGTCAGGTTTTTAACATTGTACTTTCCACTTTGTGTCTGCAACAGTCACATGATTTATATTTCCAGATTTCTGTTCATACATTTGAATTCCCATTTTATCACTGGAAGCAGAGAAGTTTGACCTCTGTGTTGAAGTCCTCAGTCAACCAGAGCCTCAGGGCGACAGCGCCTGAAGGATTCAGTCTGGATCCTGGTCAGGACTAGTTTAGCTCTAGGATTTTGTCTTCAGAGGTTTTGCACCAAGGTCATTTGGATTGAAAACTCCTCAACATTCTGACTGAGGAAAAATTATACAAATAATTTTTTTTGCTCAAATGTTTGTTTGCTAAGATTTTGTTTCTCAGTAAGTGTCAAAATGGAAATTGAAGGTAGCTTCTCTGTTGTCGTGGTGACAGCGCAGAGCTTAGCTAGGTTGTTTGCTAACAGCTTAAAGCTTAAAACACTTTGTGGAGAACAATTTGGAGGCTCAGAATGCCTTAGGTAAGTGAGCAAACATGTGACTGATGTATGAAGTTTAAAATGAATTATTTCTGTTTGCTTACATTTTTAAGGGAGCAAAAATGGAGTATGGGACCTTTAAACGTAATAATAGAGTTCATATATTTGTCTAAACCAGGGGTGCTCAATACGTCGATCGCGAGCTACCGGTAGCTCTCGGAGGCAGGAGGAGTCGATCTCTTTTGTACAAATGAAGAGAATAATGCGCTGATGTGATCTACTGTGAGCTACAAAAGCGTGAGTCTTTTTTATGACCGCTCCAGCAGGACAGCTTGGTTTTGAGGTGCTATTATGCATTTTCGCCTGTTCTGCTTTTGGCACTGTGCCCGTTCTGCTGCGCGCTCCACATCCAACCGCGGGGACACGGAGCGCACGAGGTCCGGAGCCGAGACTCACAAGTATACACGCGCTCCACATCCAACCGCGGGGACCCGGAGCGGGGACACGGAGCGCACGAGGTCCGGAGCCGAGACTCACAAGTATACACGCGCTCCACATCCAACCGCGGGGACCCGGAGCGGGGACACGGAGCGCACGAGGTCCGGAGCCGAGACTCACAAGTATACACGCGCTCCACATCCAACCGCGGGGACACGGAGCGCACGAGGTCCGGAGCCGAGACTCACAAGTATACACGCGCTCCACATCCAACCGCGGGGACCCGGAGCGGGGACACGGAGCGCACGAGGTCCGGAGCCGAGACTCACGAGTATACACGCGCTCCACATCCAACCGCGGGGACACGGAACGCACGGGGTCCGGAGCCGAGACTCACAAAACACGCACTCTCTGTAATGTTCCGAACTCTAGCAAAGCCACAACACACTCCCCATATCTATACAGCTGTGAAATACAAGCGCCCCAAACCAGACAGACGCAGCTACGACTCCGAGCGCTCCTCAACCAACAGCGGAGAAACAAAGCTCACGCGCTTTAAAGCGGACACACAGAGCTCACACTTTCTGCAGCCAACAGCGGAGACACCGAGAACACTTACTTGAAACAGGGACAAAGAAAAGCCGCGGGAGGAAACAGGTAGAGCCAGAACAAATCCTCACGAGTTTGTTTTTAATGCGAGCCAAAGCTGACTTCAAGCCCCTCCCCTGAGCGTTACCATGGTGATCAAAACCAGAGTTATTAGACAGTCGAGGTTAGAATGAAGTTAAACAGAAAACAACTAGATTAATAATTAGCGTCATTGTTTTCTTCCAGATTATTTTACAGGTTTAAAAATCCTACATGTTAATTCTTCTAATGAATGTACTCAAGTAAAATTAAGTTCTTGTATTATACAACTGATGTTTAATTAAAAAAAAATCTTATAATAAAATCTTATAATTTTAATTAATGAATAATCGATAGGTAGATCTTTGGGCCTTGCCTCAACTAAAAGTAGATCGCGAGCTGGAAAAGTGTGAGCACCCCTGGTCTAAACGTACTAAAATGAGTTGAACACAGATTTATAAAACTAGATGCATAAGACACATTATTTTAGGAATCAATAAAAGAATCGTATCGATAAGAGGAAACAACAAAACCGTTGATATTAATAAAATCTTGACTTTGGGAGGAACCTGCAAACTCCCAAACGAGCAGAGAGCAGTGGAGTGTTTTTTGTCTGTGTGTTCAAGGCCTTTTCTGTCGGGAGCCGGGCCGTGACGCGTCCTGTGGTTGTGTCTCCAGGTGTAACTTTGAGCTGTGTCCTCCGCTCGCTGCTCTGTCCTCGCCCAGCCAAAGTCTCTTTAGTGCAAATAGGCTGTGAGCTGTGCGGCCCCGCTCTGAGTGGAGGCGGGGGGAGCAGAAGGTCATTTTCGCGGCGGAGATGAGGCTGTGTTTGGTTTGGCACCTGGGGCCGGTCTAAAAAAGGACACAGGGAAAGAAAGGATTGTAAGTTATGTTCACAGCTAAACGGTTCTTTGAAGAGATGAAAGACTGGGTTTTACATAAAGGGATGAAGAGAGCCATTTACATGGAAAAGAAGCCACTTGTAAACAGTGTTCAGATTTAATCAGCAGAGGTGGGACCAAGTCATTGTTTTGTAAGTTTCACATTTTTGACTTTAACCCTGGATGTACACTGACTGTGAGGCGGGTTCGGTTCAGGACACGTGTGGGTTTCTTACAAAGTGCCTGTTACACCAGATGCTGTCAACTGTGGTCCGGTTTTGTCCAAAGCCACACGGATTCATGTAAATTCCCGCAAGAGTGCTTGTATAATGAATTGAAAGCTGCATGAGACCGCTGCGGTCTCTGGTAAAGATAGACTTCATGCGGATTCTTTCCGCAGACCCGCGCAGATCCCCCACTTGCATCCGCACTCGTCAGTGTACACGGGCGCATTGGTTTTAAGCACTTTCTAAGTTCTGCGGGACCCGCACGGATATTGACCCGCACCAAACTCGCAGTCTGTGTACATTCAGGGTAAGTCAGTGTCAAGTTCGAAGTCAAAGAGAGACAAGTTTAAGTCAAGTCCCAAATCAAAGATAGACAAGTTCGAATCAAGTTCCAGGTCAAAGCAAGCCTGTGGCACGTCCTGACTCGGGGCTCACACTTCATCCAGTCCAGCTCCAGTGCAGTCACTGGAGCGGTGTAGTTTTGGTGGGTGACTCACATTAGCAGTCCTGCTGCAGCCACAGGCTCTACTGCTGACCTCGCCAAAACGCAAACTCGCGGGGGTTCTGTGATTGGCCTCTCGTCGTCCATGGTGTTAAATAACTTATATGAGGCGCTACTACACACTCTGTGACCCCGTGTCAGCGGAGATGATGTAAGATTTACACCACGGTAAAAACACAGACAGTAGTACTGTGAAAAATAGATTTTATTTTGAAAAATTTACCGGATGCACGTATATGATTTCCTGTATACGTCATTTCACCTTTAATTTCCAACTTCACAAAAAAGGCTCCGGCAAGCTTCGGCGTCCGGGACCGGAGACACCGGACTGGACTGTACATCGTGTGAGTAACTCTCTGACCTTTCAAGTTACGTAAAGGTTCTAGTGGCTGCACCATAGTTGTGATGTAAGCAGTGTGAGCCCGGGATCAGTGAAAGAGAGACAAGTCCGAGTTAAGTCCAGAGTCAGAGCCTCACAAGTCTAGGTCCAGTCCAAATACTCTGCTTTTAGCTTCAAGTCTTTATTCAACTTATCAAATACAACTTGTCTTTGTACGCTTTTGTAAAATTAATCTTTATTTTTGAGGAGTCGTCTCAAGTCACAGAGCTTAAGTCCCAAGTTCATTTTATCATGTCAAGTTTCAAGTCACCAAAATAGTGACTCGTCTGACTCCAAGTTACACCTCTGTTAATTAGTTTATTTTAACATACGTCAATGTGGCTGGTCAGACATTTTGTTTTTAAAGAAAGCCAGAAGCGCATCCTTTGCTTTTTATAAATATCAAAATAGCTCATAAATGCAGTGGCGGAGCATTCAGGGGAGTTTAGGTGAGGGAGGCAGCAGAGGGAGAGAATACATGCTTCACACACTGGTAGTTCGTTTTCAACAACAGCACATCTCTGCTGTGAGTGAGTGTGAGAGCTGAGACTTACCTGAGTACTCTGAGAGGGGGCATGGCTGTGACTTTGCCCATAGGTTTAGGCCCCACAGCTGGAGGCATCATGACCTGCAGGCCTGGGGAGGGTCTGTTCTTCACTGTGGGTGAGACTCCCCGCGCCGGGCTCAGGTTCACTGTGGGCGAGACCCCCGCGCTGGGCTCAGGGGGAGGGGCCTCTGAGGGGGGAAGGCCGAGTGTGAGGACGGCAGCTCAGACACCAACTACAGAGAGGAGAGAGACAAGAGACAAGGTCAACCTGAGCAGGATGTTGGATCTCTGTGGGTGACAGACCGCACAGCCAGCATAAACAAAAGAGCACAAAGTGATAGAAGAGGCAGCACCAGTCAAACTCTATGGAGTCTGGTAACTGGTAGCATGAGGCACATAATCAAATACTCCAGACACGATATGGACCCCAAAACCTGTTTTACAGCCAGCCCAGATCAATTAGACACTTTCAGACACTTATTCGCTGAGTTGTAAGCACAAACTACAAATGAATAATATGACATCTGCACATTCAAATGCACAAATCCCTGCAGCGAAGCCTGGCACATCTTTGTTTAATTCTTCTAGAAGCCACACAAAGCCTTACAAAAATCAGATCAGAATGTGTTTCTGTCCTGTGCGAGCTTCTGCACACTTTGTATGTGAGTTCTGCGGCGGAGCAGGTGTGAGGAGACCAGAGGAGAGTTCTGACCAGTGTCACAGGGCAACACTTTCATCTATGTGAGTGAAAACACTGTATGTGCAACACAGTATCACAAGAAAGTGCCTATATAGCTTATGATGAGAATGATTTAAGGCATTTTTGTGTATATATTACGCCACAGTATATACTGCACGATATGAAAAAGCATTAAAAAACATGATATTTCAGAGTGTAAAAAGGACAGAAGTTTTTCTTTAAGTTTATTTGGGTAGGTTGAGGCTTCAAGTTACTAAAATTGGTACAATTAGGCCTGGGTCTTGAGATAGGTTAAGATTAGGATAAGAATTTTATAAAATATACATAAATAGTAACACTTTTTAACAACCACCATAGACATGAACTAGGGCTGCAACGCGTGTCATATTTACGCAAAAATCATACACACTTTACGTGTCATGAGTGGGTTAGTACGGGCTACAGAAATCTTTTCTTCTTAATTGGCTATTAAACAATAAAATACAAATGTACTGAACTAATCAAGTTTTGAGCAATAGGGGCAAAAACTGCAATAAAATGTTTGTTCTTATTCTCCCAACTATTTGTTCAGACATTTTTGCAGTGAAAATGATTTCTCAATCATCTAAAATGTATGAAAAAAAAGTGGGCCAGTACACCTATATATTTCCCGCTTGCAGAGGGACCCTGGATGCCACTGGACACAAGCCTTTCATTCAACCATCAACCTACAAAAACCTACTACATCTTTGTAGTTTATTTCACCCTATTATTGATTTTATTTTATTATTATTATTACTACTATTACAATTATAATTCAGTTTTTCTATGTTGCTTATTAGTACCAAAGCAAGTTCCTAGTTTGTGAATTTTGTTCACATACAACAGCAATAAAACGATTCTGATTCAAAGCTTTTTAACACACACATTCTCATTGTTTAAAGCTTGTTGTGTGTGGGCTTGCCTTTTCACAGATCTGAACTGTCATGTGATGTGATCTACTTGTCTCCATGGCGATATGTTGGCTGTATCTTTCTGTTCACCACAATTATCAGACAAAGTATAGCACAAGTAGAAGACGTATTACTAAAGCTTCCCGGGGGATTCGTCGAAAGCAGAAGTGAGGTTGTCCCATTTTTCCTTTGACTTCCACAGAGACAAAAAACAGTTTGGTAATTTGAATCTATGAAGCTAAGTGCAAACCCTCCAGCCGCGTCGCTCTGTAGGACACATAATAGACGTTGTGCTTATTACGACGAGGCCTGCGCTGATTACGTCCCATTGTAATATTTGATTGCCGTCTCTGAGAGTGACTTCTTACTGAACTCGCCGCGATCGTTTGGTTACTCTGCAGGTGCCAGCTGTTTTTACGCCGCTCTCAAAATATAACTGCTCCCAATGCAACCTGGGATATCAAAGAGGACTATCAAAGCTGTGTTCTGCCCTCGGGGAAATCCAACTTTTACCAACTGTCATCATATTTCTGCTGGATGGAAGCCGCTAAAATGTGACAGGAAAAGTAATGCTGAGGTAAAGTGGAAAGAGGCTAAATGTGTCTTATTCTGCACAGCGTTGTGTCATTCAAACGGAATTAAATGATGTGTAATATTAGGCTGTTTAATGTATCTGCGGGGTCTTAAAAGATAATACATATTAAGTAGCTGAAATTAAAGTTGAAATTTAAATAAAATAACTTAACGTCATTGTCAAAAAATGTGTTGATAATAGGCGTTTTTCTCCCTAAATCCTGAAAGTAAGCTTTTGTTAGCATAGCACTAGCCTTCAGTGTATAGACCCAGCCTAACTCTGGCTTCTTAAAGTTGTGAAAAGCAATTTGAAACTCATCATAGTCTGGAGGCTCAAAATGCATTAGTTAAAGAGAAACTAAACCCAGAATCAACTTTTTTTCACTGACAAGCATACATATAAGAGGTCAAAATCGAATTATCTACTATCTACTGTTTCCAGTTTTTTTTTTTTTTACTTTTTTGTGCAAACTCGCTCATTTTACAGTTATGTGTGCAAAAACTGTCTGTGCATTTACAGTTCACGCCCATGTCACATTGACTTGACGCTGTAGCCGAGCTGTCCAGGTGGGTTATAAAAAACTCCTCCCTGAGAATCGCTTTTGAGTTTGAAAAGTTTGAAAGCGGTCACCCGCTGTGTAACATCATCGGTTTGAAGCTTGTCTCAGTGTTTTTGAATTTTCAATTTCAGAAAATACTTCATAAGCTCATGTGCTTATGTAGGCTAAAGCAAAGGTTTTATACTTATGTCTGCAAAATACTAGATGTGCAAATAAGCAACTAGACTTGTGCTGTAGCCTACAGCCTCACAGCTGTGAACTTCTCCGCACGTCAGGATCGCTTCGACACAAAGCTCACCAAGCTCGCTGTCCATATTTGGTGCTATCAATCTGTCTGTTCACACCCACTGGGCGTCTGTTAAAAGGCCTCCGGGTATATCCCACTTTTGCGAGTCTGTTTGAGGTGCAGTTGTGGGCGGAGTAAGTCTCTGATCACGTGTTTAGCCTCACTATAAGTGAACAAAACACCTGACAGTCGAACTTGTGACGCGAGTTTTGTGTTGGAGGCTGTGCAGGTCTAGTTGCACGTCAAGATTTTTTTGCAGACGTGTATGAAACCTTACCTTTACATAAGCACATGAGCTCATGTGAGTATTTTCTAAAATTGAAAATGAGAAAACAAAGACTGAAAAAGAACTGTTGCGAGAGTCAAAACCGCGACCTTTTGAACTGCGCATTATTTCTTTAAACACCTAATCTAAATTTGTGATGCTGACGTTACCCAGTGAGTGAGCGCTTTACAATTTGCCACAGCAGCAGTGTCAGAAGGAGGAGTTTTTTTTAAAGCTCTCTTGGGCAGCTTGTCGCGTACTGAAAATACACTGACAGCTTTTGACCAAAATGAGCAAATTTGCACAAAAATAGGCCCCTATAGAATTCAATTTTGACCCCATACATGCACTTTGACAGTGAGAAAAGTTGATTAGTTTCACTTTAAGCACTTCACAACTTTCAGAAGTTAATCGAGTCGGTATGCTAACCACAGTTAGCCAAATGCTAACAACAATAGGCAGACTTCATGATTTTTAGTGGACAAACTAAAAAAATTTAGATGTAGACAAGACTCTGCAAACACATTTTCATTTGAAAAGGCCTACATTAGTGCTGGGGGAAACTGAACTGCTGTTAGCAAACAAGCTAGCTAAGCTCTGCACAGTCACAGCAACAACAAAAAAGTTACTTTCAGTTTTCATTTTGCTGCACAAAGCTAATTTCTGCTTAACAAAAGTTCCATAGACAAAAACATTTTATCAGGCGTTCTTCAGATACTTTTGTTGAGGAAACAATGTCACTGCAAAGCTTCTATAGTTATATTTCTATTCATAGCAACTCTCTTACAAAGTCTAAACACTTTATCTCTGCGATGACGTTCACTCCAGAAAACGATTGTTTACGTATGTAAACACGGTTCTATGAATGAAAAGTGAACCTGTAACCATGTGACAGCAGTCCTCGGATCAGGAGTATTATGCCAAATTACCAACACCTGCGTGCGCGTGCCCACGCAGTATATGAGTGGCGCGTGCGCGCAGCCTCACCCTCTATCTTGACGACTGGTCAAATCCAGACAACCACGGACGTGTGACCTGAACGGTTACAGGTTCACTTTTCATTCATAGAACCGTGTTTACATACGTAAACAATCGTTCTATTTCACTTCAAGTGAACCTGTAACCATGTGACAACAGTATACCAAATCAGTCACACGGAGGTGAGTTGGCACCGCAGGAAAACATCTGCAATCAATTATCGCAGAAACATACATTTGCTCTAAAGCAAATATAGAGTATACAAAAAACAACAGAGATACCACCTATCACTGCCCTCCAAAAAAGGCAGTAAAGACGGTGAATGCCAGAAAAAGCTTAGCATTTGACACATAGAGGAGGATAACCACCAGATGCACGACATGACTCCATCAAAGGCGCACCCAGCGCCCAGTATACATTCATACACCAACTAGAGATGGCGACCTCTCCACGCAGAGGAGGCTTCCTTAAATTGCTGTAAGACAGCTTTAAAATATATTAATCAAATATATGGTGACAGCTGCAAAAAGGCCTGTACCAACTCTCAGGGGCCCTCATCAGACTCTGAGATTCACATTGCACAGCAAGCTCAGAAGAGTGCTGCAAGGCTTGGTTTACAACTCTGTGGCAACTTCTTTGGCAGGACAATGTAGTTCAGCCGCAGATGACCCACAGGAACAATTTTCCAACATGAAGGCACCAGCCGCAACCGTGCAACACAAGCATCTTAGCCCATGAAATGGCAGGGGGAAAAACTGACCACCTGCACGGTCTGTGAGTCCTTATACAACCTGCTCTAATGGAGGAACCCATGTCCAAAATACCCTCTACACCAGATATTCTGAACTGTTGGGCCGGGGTACAAAGGTAGGCCACGAGCCCTTCCTTGAGGGCATCATAACCAGTAAATACAATACATTTAATGTGAGATTGGGCCCCAGGTCACTTACACATGACTATTTGGGCCTCGGGGTCTAAAAAGGTTAAGAACCCCTACTCTACATGTTCCAGGTGGCACATGGTTGGCACCATAACATTGCATCAACCAAAAACCTGCAAGGAGATGTGATGCAGAGGTCAACCGATCACGCTGCTCATAAGCCATAGAGATAACTTCAACTGTATTGTCCACCAAAGTGGAAATTTGCCTTTGTTATAGAAACAGTCTGAATAGTGAATCTCGGGCATCCCCAGATCAAAGTCGCTGATGGAGAACAGAAGCAAGACACGTAGTTCATATCTATCCCATGACATCAACTCATACACACTCCACCTGTATACAGGTGCAGAGTGAACAGGGCCATGCCCCTACGGTGATGCCACAGGTAAACTCACTTATAATTATAAGCAGCATTGCTGTCCTAATGATGTCCTAGCTTGCAAATTGTTACAAGCTGTGAATACCTCATCATGGACCGACCCTGGGACAGCAAGTCCATTTCCGCTGGAAGGTGCTGCGGCCCCTCGTCACGTATCACATATGGCCAGCTGAGCAAAGCCAGGTGGAGAGATAGCAGGGAGGGTGCAGAAACCTGTCTCCTTGACCCTGCCCTGAGCAGAACCGGAGGCCAGCCATAGAGAGATCAATGACCCTTGTCTCCTAAGATCTGACTAAAGTGGTACCACAGTTGGCTAGATGTGGTGCTGTGAAAGGTGAGAGGCTCCCAGAACATGAGATTTACTTTTGGTTTAGAATACCTAAACCGGCCTTGGAGTTGATAACTGCAGTGTTGGCAGTCCTCATCACATGCGGGCCGTTTGCAAGGAAGAATACTAAGATGCAAGTCCTCAACTTGAGGAATCTGATGCCCCAGCACTCACCACTGGATTCAAGCACCCTGAACATATCTGCTGTACTACACAGCAGTTTAACCTGTCAGGGAAGCATTGGTCTTTATAATGACTGTAGAAACTAATGCTCAAAAGAGAAAACTCCATCTGTAACTGCCCCCGAGCAGTATGTGAGACAGAATCTGTTCTGACAACGGCCCACAAGCAAGTTAGGGCCTGGTTATTACTTGGATGGGAGACCACTGGAACACCAGGTGGCACAGTGGGACAACAAGAGTGGAGTGTTGTTGTGTCCTTGGGCAAGACACTTAAACCACATTGCCTCTGTCTGCATACACTGGATGAGTGGATGCTAGATTATAAAGCGGTTTGAGTGCCTGGAAAGGCGAAAAAGCACTATATAAATAGACCATGTTTAACATTACTTCCCTGCATCGTAGAGACTCTGGCTCATAGACCACTGCTTAAGCAGTCTTGTGTTCAACAGACATGCGGAACAGCTTGACAACGCCCAACGTGGCAGAGTGCATTGAGCAAATAACCCTACTCTGCACTCCCAGGTGACAGACAGGTCCTTAACCTGCTGAAGTTCAGATTGAACCTCAAATATTCCACCAATATGCTTAGCCCAAAGGGACTTCTCTCTGTACTTAGGTAAAAAACCAGTGCAGGCCCGACGTAAAAGAACTTTTATGTTTTTAGGAGTAATCAACAAATTGTTGAGGTAATCTCCAGAAAGGAGCCAGCATCGCTTCAACGTTATTTAATGAATGCCTGTGGCGACAATGTCGCACAGATCTACTGTTGTGAACCCAGTTGCCTGCTCAAATGGTCTGAAACTATTTATAGTTGAACAACAATGATGGGAGAACATGTTACAAACAAGTCTCAGAATGAGAGTGGGAATAAACCCACTGGTGCATCCTTCAATTTGTCAGGCTGTGTAGAACCAAGCATGTGGAGAGCGTTAAGTTTGTAGTTGACCAACACACCATGAGGAACACTGGGGCAACCTGGAGAGACTCCAGCCCTTGATTTCGATTAAAGCATGGACCCGCTGGGGACATTGATTTGTCTACCACCTCAAAAACTTGAAGGAGACTGTGGGACACCCACAGAAGCCTCTAAGGCCAACATATTTCTGTGGGCCTGTCCAAAAAGTCCCTGATGGCGAATAGACAGGGCGCCTTACGGGCTACAATCAGCCTCTACCAGGTCAAAAACATCTGTAGTAAGGCCAATAACAGCAGCATGACAAAAGTCATGGCTCAAAGTCAGGCTCTGAATCAGCACCAAACTGCAGCCGTAGACCAGCAGCATTGTTTGCTAGACTTAGCAGTCTGCAAAAAACTAACAGTCTCTGCCATGACTCCTCAGTGACCCCGCTTCCTCATTGGAACGGTGAACAGAACAGCTTGTCTTAAAGTGTATGAGCTGCAAAATGTTTCTCAACATGCAGGATCACACTCCCTGAAAAGCCTGATAAGTGCATTGCGGGAAAAACAAATGAGCGCCTCCTGGAGCTCGGAAATTATCTGAATTCCAAAGGCCCAGGTGGTTCCAGTGGTCCAGTGCATCAGCCCTGGGAGATAAAAACAGGGAGATCTGCCATAGCAGAAACTCACGCCCTCCACCAGGCAGAGGATCCACAGACTAAACTGTTGGTTTCAACCAGAGTGCTTGTATTTGCAAGTAAAACCCCATCAGAAAAGCCGAGCAGGGGGCGCACCCTCCCAGAGGAGGGGATCCTAACCCCAGCGCAGAGAGCCCAAGTTTCCAGCTTAGGACCGAAGCGTCTCTAATGAAGGGGTCCAAAGGCTCCAGCGCAGCCAGCCAAAAGTTTCCAGCCGAAGAATGTAAACTCACTACTGGAATTGCCCACTGAATCTAGCAGATGCTACTGAGCAGTTGCCATGACAACCATGGTCTTACACATAAACGTCATAAAGCACCAGTCTGCCCTCAAGAGGCACCCAGACACAGTCCGTGCACAGCCTTCAGCTGTGATCAGAGACATCTGAACAGCTGCCATGGCATTCATGGTCTTACGCATCTGAACAGCTGCCATGGCATTCATGGTCTTACGCATAAACATTCATAAAACGCCAGTCTGCCTTCAATAGGCACCCAAAAAGGCGCTGATCTGCCTCCAGCTGTGATTGGAGACTGTCCATTCCGGTGTCATTAGTCAATGATGGACAGTGGAGCATTCTCAGGGACACAATCCACGTGAGACCAAAGCCATCAGGCAGCAGGAGATCCACCTCAGGGAAGGGCAGGAACACCTTGCTTACCCAGAGTAAGACACCTGCACTCACAAGCAAAAGGATGTCGAATATACACAACAGGTTATATTAATTTCAGTAAATTACACAGCGCCTGAAATCACAATATAATTGTGTCAGGAGGCTGCACAAGATTGTTCATAAACAATCATATGTCATCAACAAGAAAACGCTTTTTACAAAAAATAACAGCTGACACAGAAAACGAACTTCAGTGAACAACAATAAGCATTAGAAGCTTATTTAAGGAATAAAACAAAGCAGACATACTGACAGCGTGTCAAATCAAACAATGAAGAATCATGACTTCATTAGGAATAATAAAAAGCACACGTGCAAACCGGACATCGGTAGTCAAAACAATGAACAAATCATTAGCTTCTTTAGAACAGTAGAAGCAAACATAATCAATCGTTTGAATCAAACGCTGGGACACTCAGTAACTTCTCCCTTGAAATGACAGAAAACGGATTTAAATTCAAGCCAGGAGGCGACGAAGCGCACTCGCAGTGGCACTAGCTACACAGCTACAAACATAGCTAACATAGCATAGCATAACATTGCATGTGCAACTAGCCGTCGGCAAATGTACCGAAAGCACTATGTTGGTGATAAATACTCACGGAACGCCGCGGGGGTGCCGGGATAAACAGCAGCCCAAATCAGCGATAATCCGTGACGAAAAAACGGCAATATTCTCGCCGAGGCAAAACTCCAGTGACCAGGAGGAAAGAAAGAGGGTGAGGCTGCGCGCACGCGCCACTCATATACTGCGTGGGCACGCGCACGCAGGTGTTGGTAATTTGGCATAATACTCCTGATCCGAGGACTGCTGTCACATGGTTACAGGTTCACTTGAAGTGAAATAGAACTAACTTTTTCTTCTACATTATCACAGATGCAGAAGCTCTCCTTGTCCACTCGGCGCGGTCCATTCCAATCTGAGAAAGCGCGGCGGACGTGTCAGGCTTTGTGCGTATGAAAGATGAAAATGTGACAGCGCGTAACCTCTCCAGTTGCCGTGTCACAGTTTTGCAGAAGCCGAGGTGCGACGATAAGAAAGCCGAGGCGTTTGAAATGCATGAAAAGCTATTGAGGAGTTGAGTGAACCTATCAAAGTGTGCATCGGTTTGACAGCAGTGACTCACAGACATGGCAACGTCTCCACAAACACATGAGAGAGAGAAAGATGTTTAAAAGTGTGTCATAAATAACAGACTAAAGGCTTTTCTGGTGCCGTGTGAGGTATATTTAACACAGCCGGCTTCCTTTTTGCATTCACGTTACACAGAAGTCGTGGATCAGTAGAGCGCGGCTTCTGGTTCCTCAAGTAACATTCGCTTTCAGTTTTTGTATGGGCTAAGAGAGAATATTATTAAGTGTTGAAAAGCTTGGTTCAGGCTTATCAGTTCTGCAGTAACTCATGGTCAGAAAGGATTCTTCTGTAAATCTAAATAAAAACACCATGAATTCAGTTTTAACTCTTTCCCTGCCAGTCCTGTTCTCACTTTGTCCCTCCTTCCCTGCCAGGCCTTTTTGCTCATTTTAAACAATATTCACAGCTCCACAAAAAACTTTGTGTAACTGGAATCATGACATGTTGTACATCAAATGAGACCTGCGAGTGTCTACTTTTATTAAAAAAAAGAATTGGTAATCTACATTAATCAGTACATTTATTATAAGCATTTGAAATTCCTTGTTTTTATTAGATTTCAAAATTTAGCGATAAACTTTGGAGATAAATTGGCTTTTCTAATTCAAACTTGACAGTGTTATTATCCTCTGTTCTACTTATTGGTGAAAGAGTATGAGTCACTACAATTAGGGATGGGACGAGATCTCGTGCCGCGAGATCTCGCAAGATCAAACTGTCACGATACTGTGCGCACACGTACTGAACTGTCTCGTGAGATTTTTCCATGGCTATGAAATTAAGTTTTGTATCTTTGAGCAGCTGTAGTAAATATTCTCCTCCACACACAGACTTGTAGCGGATTTATTCTGACAGAAAACTGTCTAAACTCTGTCTCAGTTTTTATTTCGTAAAGATAGGACCAATATTGACAGAGATAATTGGTCCTAAACATTGTAAAAGTTAGCGCGAAAAATATATAATCGTCAAATATACGCACGGACATAGCGGGACCAGCGCGGTGTTTTTCACACTTAAACATAGTTTAAAATAGATCCACAAAGAGATATTTTGGCCTATATCATCAATAACTGTAAAAAAGAACGAAAGTCTCTTCATCTGTGTGTGTCTGGTCCACTGACCTCTGGTCCCTGTCAGCAGCATGGAAGAATCAGCGGCAGCGCTGTGAAGGAAAGGGGAAGGGGGCGGAGCCTGAGCCACACACGGGGAGCGGATCAGTTTCAGTCAAAACTCATATCGTTGAAATAATAAAAATTCAAGGTGATACACATAATGAAAGGTAAAGCTAAACTAAAAGAATATAAACTAACAATAATAAATAATACAAATCATTTTTTTTTTATTTGCCTTGTTGAAATTCTAAATTGAAACAATTAATGCAAATTATTTAAAAATCTTGTCTCGTCTCTATCTCGTGGACCCAATCTCGTGGCTCGTCTCGTCTCGTGAAAATTCTGTCTCGTCCCATCCCTAACTACAATGAAATTATGTTTTTAGGAAAAATCATATGAAGTTTACATGATTAAAACAATGAGAAAGAGTTTTTTTTTTCATCTTTAAACCAACAAAAGCTGTGTTACAGGTGAGAAGGCAGCACAGCAGTTCGTGCTTTTCTTCATTTTAAAGATCAAATATCTGCTCTAAACAATGTTTTTAGTCCAAGATGTTTTGCCTGTAATCCGTTTGAAAAGAAAGCCGGCCCTTTAGAAGCAGCCTATCACGTAAACACAGCCGACTGCGCTGTTTACTCATGTGACTTCCTCTGGATCTTTGTGCTCACACAATCATGCCATCTGCTGGTGAATCTGTGAAACTGCATCATGTATTTGACTGCAGACAAAGTCAGCAGGTGCATCAGAGAGCCTGACATCGCTGCATAGAATAAAAAGTCCACAAATGGAAATATCCGTTCTTGGCAGGCAATGGTTGGCCGCAGAAATAAATGTTTTTGATAAGGTAGCAATGTTAGAATGAGATTAAAAAACTAAAGCTGAAATAAAATATACGAAATTAGTTTTTATTGATATAGATACGCTTTGTGCCTCAGTGTGGAATACTGTCACTAAATGAATGATATTTCCATGGAAACAAGCAGGAAGAAGCCCTCCTCCAGATTATTCGCCCTATTCTCCAATCCAATCCAATCCACTTTATTTCTATAGCACATTTTACAAACAGTTGTTTCCAAAGTGCTGCACATAAAAAAAGTGAAACAACTATAAAAAAACTAATCTGTCCCGCCCACTTTCCTTGACAACTCAATTGCTGTTTAGCTCCGTTCATGTAGCTAACATGCCTCGTAAGGCAATCTCAAACAAATACAGCAACAGCTAAAATGAACCCGAAAACCTGAATTCTAGAGGAAAACTGCAACTAAACCAGAAATACTGTATGCTACCAAGAGAAGAGGCTTGGTAGAATAAAGTGAATAAAAGAGTTTCATTTGGAAGCCCACAGAAAGTAAAGACACATATTTTTTACAATGCTTTTAGTCAAGTAAAAAAACAAACATGCTTTTTTTTTTATTTTATGCGCATTCTTCGAAAATGTAAATATTTCTGGGGGAGAACCACCAGACCCCTACCAACACTAATAGTCTTGTCTAGGGTGCCAACATGTTACAACCTGTTACATCAGGACTACTAGGATTAAATTTGTAAAATCTTACACCGTCTGATATTAATTTAAGTGAAATGAGTAGTTCAACCTGTTATAGCCACTTCAAACCCTCCTCTATGACGCTTGTAAACACATTAGTGCTGTTATTCTGATGCACAGAAGCGTTCTTACCAGTGGAGAGCGTGTGGGGTTGAGGGGCAGAGGTTTCTTGGGTGGGCTGAGTCTCTGGGGTGTGGGAGGGGTCTTGTGTGGGGCTGCTGGAGGTTTGCTCACTGGGAGAGGGGGTCGCACCGCCTTAGCCTCCCGGGTCGCTCCCTGGGGCGACATGGCGGGTCTCAGCGGGCGCACTATGTTCACCGGCTGGGTCCCATTGGACACGGGGCCTGGTCTGAGAGGCAGCATCTCTTTACTTGTGTGAGGCAGCTGGAATCAGAGAAAAAGTGTAGAATTATTTGATTGAGGAAGAACAAAATTGTGCAGGATAAAATTATTTGTCTGACAGTCGCAGGAAGATCAGAGACAGAGACATGCAAAGTTCAGAAGCGACTTTCCACAGAGGCAAGCGTCACGTTATCCAGACCAAAGCTGTAGTCTTTTCACACTGGTTGTCTTTCACACCAAGCCGAGTGTTGCCCGTCTGAACCAGTAGGTAAAGTCGGTGTCGCCAGTTGCCGCAAATGCAGCTGTTTGATTGGCCCGTGGCCATAGGAGAACCAGCGAACCAGTGCGCAGGAATATAGTGTGGAAAACTGAAAATAACGCTTACAGAAAAACAGTATTTAGCCGAGCATGGATTGTTGTTATTTACACGGGGTCAACGGGACGAAACTACGAAGGAGAATGGCTACTATTTGGATCGAGGAAAACACGGGGGAGTTACGGCGACCGCAGTACGAAGGCTGGACTGTGGAGGGAAATACGAGTTGAGCTTAATCCGTGAGGTAAGACTAGAAACATCTGTCTGCCGTCAAAGTTTGACAACTACTACTCGCGTGCAACTTATGTTTCGTCATTTTCGTCAAGCGTTACATCACGCGCATGCTCACTCGGCATTTGTTTGATGACTGTTGACTGTTTGGATCGTGTTTGTCTGAATATTCTTTCACATCGGTGCGCCCCATAGAGACGTGAACAGACAGTGCGTCGCTCCTCCCTACCGACAGCGACTGGGGTTTGTGTTGGTGTGAAATACCCTTTAAGATTACTCAAATATGGTTCTTGCAGGTTTGAGTAATGTCCTGCAGCTGACGGAGTGCTCAGAAAAGCCCTTTCCTCTCCTGCCCTGTATTTAATTGTGATTATTCCAAATATTCAGATTCACGGTGATACATGTGTGGTTCAAAGTATTCACAAAGTCACATTACAAAAATAAAAAATACACATTTATAATCTGCTACTTGCTACATTCAAATCTTACAATGAAGAGGTGGGCTCTTGTCAGTTCTGCAGTTTTGCAAAAGAAGTGAAAGGAACTTTTTCAAATTCTAAACTGTTTCGATGTAAATTACTGATCTCCATACAAAATTATAGTTTATGTCCCCTTAAAAATATTCACAGTGACTCCAGAGACATGACGAGTGAACATTTACTAACTGCAGAGACGCTAAACTGGAGTTTTTAAATCTTTTCACTCTGGGACCTGGTTTCATAAACATTTGTTTTGAGTCCTGAAATCCCTGCTTCATGTGGACGATGTGTGGCTTAGGTTAAATATTTGTTTTGAAACACTTGAGCTTCGCTTCGTGTGGACAAGGCATAAAAGACATGTTCTATCAACGAATTAGTCAATGGAAAAAGAAGTCTGGCAAAAAGTATTTTCTTTATCTGACCCAATCTGAAACGACTACAAACTGAATGGAGTTTATGCAAAAACATCTATTTATACAGAGTATGTTTTCATGTACATGTTGACTTTTTGTCTCATTATCTCATTTCAAAAAGGAAATGCATTTTTATCTGTAAGTTTTCATGTTTTTACGGACCCCAGGAAGACTAGCGACCACAATGTGGAAGCTAATGGCAATCCAAATAAAGAATGTATAGGAAACAGTGGATTTATATGTAGTTAGGCAGAGCAGACCAATGATTAGGTTCTAAATCTTAAGCTGATTTACATATTTTCTTTGTTGTTCAATAGAAATTCTTATAATCTACAAAAAATTAAGGTCGACTAAGACTTTCATCAACTGTTTAATCGACTAAATGGCAAAAGGACTTGTATTTGTTTAAGTATTTTATGTGCAGTTTGTAAATGTCTGTGAAAGATGCTGTATAAACAAACTTTGCTTACTTATGCTGCTTAAAAAACCTTGTCAGTAAAAATAATGCCCACTTAACTCCTCTGTACAGAAGGTAATTAGAGTGGGCGTGGCTTGTGCTTGGTTATTGCAAAACGAGGAGGCGTGACAGCTCCATTACTTTTGAGCTTATTAAACATGTGCTATTAAAACCCAAATGAAATCTCCTCTTTCTTACACTATTGTTCTCTCATCCTGCTGCACTTCGGCCCGGCTCCGTGACAAATGTGTCTCGAAGCAGAGCAATTAGGTCTGTGTGAGAACGGCCTAAAACCAGTGAGTGGGTGAAAGTGGGAGGAGAGCAGATCTAAAGTGGTCAAACACTGGAACAAGCCGGAGCCCATTAAATATGAAGGTCAAGCTGCTGGTCAGTCCATTATAGACTAAACGCCTCTCAGTCACTTCTGTACTTGTTGTTATGTAAAGAGAAGGCACAAGGTTGTTTCTGCTCACGTCACAAGTGAAAAGTCAGATCTGTGGAAGAAGTGTGTCCGCTCACTGAAATGAAGCACTGTTTTTTAGCAACAGTAAAATAAATGATAGACATGCTGCATGTTTAGTGCTGTACTAGTGAATATTCAATAAAAACATCCTCACGAAAGTACGAGAATTATTACTTGAGCCACATGTCCTGAACTCATAAAGGGGCACATCAGGGTGAAAATCGGGCCAGAACTTTCTAGTGTGTAGAAAGTTTTACCCTGCCCAGTGGTTACACTAGACTTAATTCCAATCCGTCATCGTGCCAGGGTCCCAAAAAATCTGTCATGAGGTATTTTTATTCGTCATAATTTTGTTCAGTAGGTTTCTTGCTGCTAGAGATGTCCCGATCCGATCACGTGATCGGAAATCGGCCCCGATCTCCTGGTTTCAGACTCGATCGGAATCGGACGTTATCTCCCGATCAGGACTCGGAAATATTTATTCTCATTACTTTAAAATCATATCTAGTTAGGCGGTGGCACAGTGACCCTCAAAGCAGTAGCAGCGCGTAACTGCAGCAGCACGTCATATACGGCCGTCATACACGCTGGAGTCGCTCAAAATGGAATCAAGTCTGATTTGGTTCTAACAATTTACAGCAGCGGTGTGAGACGCTCGTCTGACGGCCGTCAATACGCTACGCGTCTTTCAATAGATCAGACAGACTTCTATCATTATTATCAGCGTCAACGCCGCGTCTCCCGGACTTTTTAGCAGGAAAAACACAGGAAAAAGCCGCGCAGAGACAAAATAAAGTTCCGATGCTCTTTCAAAATACGTCAACTACAAAGATTACAACCATTAAAACAACATGTACCGAGCCCAGAAGCTCCGTGAACGACCATAAACATCGCAAACTTTCCGACTTCAAACACCAAGTTTAAATCACGTCCTTACAAGGCTCTTTTCTCCACGAATATGAGTTGGACTGCTATAAACCGCACATCATTTTACAGCTTAACTTGTAACAAACGTGTTTGTGAAGACAGCGCTGTTCCTTCTGTTCACAATCGCTTTATATGAGCCGTTTAGTCCTACCTGGGTTTCTCCTGCCGCTGCTCTGCTCGGCGCTGCGCATGCATGTTTGGGTGCTAAGGCGCGTGCACGTGTATGAGAGAGAGCGAGAGGTTGCCTGAATCCTACACTATTAATTGCGGGACGGGGTGAAAAATAGAAGGAAAATTAAGATTCTTAGTACAACGTGAATAGGTAAAAGAGATGTTGGTTTTCAACCAGGAAAGACATGAACTTTCTGTAAAATGAAAGCTGGAGAGTGCAGTGCAGTTCCTAAAAGCACTTTACTTGCCTTACTTGAAAACACTGTGGCACTTTTGTTTTCTTATGCCTGCTGGATAATTTAAGTTGATGCTGTTTTTTCATGTTAGACCTTTTTAATTTAATATCTACTGTTGCACTAAGGTCCAAAGTGAAGAATTTATGCATTATTTGATTGTTCAAGCTACGTCACAGAAGTGAAATGTTAGAGCTAAATGTTAAAAAGGTAAACAAAATAAAAAATAAAAGTCATCTGGTTTGTTTATTTTGACATTTAATGTTTTATAAAAGTATCGGATCGGGACTCGGTATCGGCAGATCATCAAAATCAAATGACTCGGACTCGGACTCGGCGGCAAAAAAACCTGATCGGGACATCCCTACTTGCTGCCTATGTTTTTACAGTTGTTTTCTGACACAGAGACTACACGGAAGTGCACGGGCCATGCAGGTCATTAAATTAGAAGACTATATATAAAACGACAGCTCAATTTTCAATCCATCCATGACAAAGAGACTTGGAAATTTTCCGTCAAAGCAAAATGCAATCTGTAAATGACAGAAAAATTGTCAGTAATGTAACCTCTGCCCCTGCTGTACACTAATTTCGAGTTCTGTGCGGGTCAGAACTCGTGCGAGCCCCGCAAGAGCTTAAAACCAATGTGCTCTTTTACACAGACCTCTTAGCGGAGAGTCTGTTTTTCACGGAAGTCGCAGTGGTCTGATGAAATCATATAATCGGCATTCTCGCGGGAATCTATGTGAATCCGTGCGGAAGTGGACTGCAGCTGATGTACAAACTTGCACGTGTCCCGAACCAAACTCGCCTCACAGTCAGTGTACGGGAGGCGTTAGTCTTAAGACCACTTAACACCGGGGCGCTCTGCCAGGAGGTACAATAGGCGCCTTCATTATTTTCTATGACTGTGTACAACCCGGGCGCATGTCTTCACACATCAATCCTGCTTTGCTGATTTTGTCCCTGCTGTCACCCGTACTTTCTTCTTCTGTGATTTAGAGAGCACATGAGTCAGCCACTTTTTAGATAATCTTATCATGTTTGTTGGTCATTACGACTATGGCTTGTTTAAAAATGAGATAAAGCGGCACGGCATTAACCGTTGACCTTAAGTGTACACAGGACAGATGTGAGACTCACCCCCTTGTGAGCGCTGGCCTTGTTGATAGGTCCCACCACTTTGAGGTGAAAGGCTGGGTTCAGGTGTCCGTTCTTCCCTTTCTCCACCGAAGCATTGCTCCTGAGACACACAGAAACACACAAATATCACTGGAAGTCCACCTGTTTTTGCAGATTTACACCAAAACTAAAACGGGACAAAATCAGGTTTGAGGTACATATTATCTGCAATATTTCGAAGATGGTTGAGGGACAGATCAAATCTTTGGAGTGTCAATATAGGCCTGCTCTATGCACGAAACGTCTGTCAGTCTGAGTGGTAAAAGTTACTTAAATACAATTGAAAAACCCCCATAAAAAAAACAAAAAACATTGCCTAGTTTATTCTGAATATTCTCCTTTAGATCAGCCACAGTAGAAACCCATGTGCCTGATTCAGTTCTTTAATCAGCCGAGTCTCCTCCTGTCTCCAGCCTGAACTGTGAATAAACTCAGCCTCCCACTGTGAGACGAGCCTTCGGTCACACGCTTTTGTCCCACTTACTCTGCAGATACATCAGATTGTGTCGCCGTGGCTCTTTTATTTCCTCAGTTACGGTAAGCTCGGGCTGCGTTTAGCGTCTCCGTGGGCGAGGTCAGGAGCTGTGGGTCTGTGCGGTAAATCAGACGACACATTCTGCTGTTATGAGAGCTGTCAGCGCCGGTGAGGGATAAGA
The DNA here is from genome assembly GCA_038363315.1 of Mugilogobius chulae. Classification (NCBI taxonomy): domain Eukaryota; kingdom Metazoa; phylum Chordata; class Actinopteri; order Gobiiformes; family Gobiidae; genus Mugilogobius; species Mugilogobius chulae. Next base: position 32,499,277 of record CM076404.1, read on the forward strand.
CAGCGCTCGTAAAGGACGCGCACGCATTTGTACAGTTTTATGGGGACACGCGGCAGCTCTGTGGATGTGATGGAGCGCGGTTTACACAGGCCGGAGCGCAAAAAGATTCACTTTTAATCACTGCTTCTGTTTGAGTGAAAATTGTTTTATGTTTAGAGCTCCAAGCAAAGAGAAATGAGTTGAATTCATTTAGAAAAGCATTTAGGCCACTGATGTTTGATTGTTTTTTGGAGAGGTGTTTCACATTGCACGGTAAATGTGACTCAAATCAGCTTCTGTGTGTGAATCCAACAACCCTGTAATGGACAAGACACAAGTTAAGGTTAAAGTTAAGATCATTTCTATTGAATTCTATGTTTTATGCATATTTTTGACAATGCAAAGTAAGTCATTTTAAAGAACGTATATTTTAGATAGTCCCTCATTTTGCTCGACAGCCAATTAAAATCTTGAAGGATCAAACTTGTCTAATCAAAAAGAGAGGAATCAGCAGTTTGAACTCTCCCTGTCTCTCTCAAGTAACTTTTCTGAGAAATTGTACTTTTAATATGAGGAAGTTTTACTCAGCAGTGTTTGGGAGTAATGAAGTTTAAGAAGGTCCTATAAAGGCGTTAGTAACATTGTTATTTTGATGAACAACATGTAATCTAAAGCCCTGTGCACACTACAACAGTTTTGTCCAGGCGTGGCCAGAGTAAGGATTTTCAAAAGATATTTTTTGTATTTTCTCTCCTTATGTCTGCACGTCGTTATAGTTACTGTCATTGTATTGCAGTTCATTATTTTACTGCAGTACTTCTAAAATAGGGGGGGCGCATAACAGTCCACTAGATCGATACTCTCCAACCCTATCGGTCCTCCTATCACTCCTCAATCAGTGCGTTTCATAAAGTCTGTCCCGTTCACGTGTCTTGTCTGCCCGGCTTTGATCGTGGTCCTGGTGTCGGTACATTTCCGCGTTTGCGTCTCTCCGCTTGTGTTTGTGTGCAGCCGTCCGGGCTTTTTGCGCACCGCGCCAGACACACACAGGTGGAAAGAACGGCCCCGACACCGCGCGCTCGCTCAACCGGGACAGAGCAGAGGTCGCGTGTCCAACTTTAATCCACACAAACGGTATGGCTCTGTTCACTTGTAGAATAAAAACAGGGCCACTTTCAAAGTCTTTTCAGTTCAGCCTGTGAAGCTGACTACACTGTAAAAATAACACTGCAAAAATATTAATAAAAGATCATATAAACTTAGTTGACTATTAATTGCTTTTGCAGTGCAAAGTATAAATGTAGGCTACAAAATAAAGTTAATATTTGTTGAAATTTGCAGAAGTTGATATTGATTTTTTTCTATTGTTTATGTTAAAAAGGATACACTTTTAAATATAATAATTTGATTTTTAGTCACCGCGGCGAGAAGGGGGGGCACGGAATATTTTCTCGTCAAAAAATAATTGAGAAGCACTGGTTTACTGTGATCAGAGCTGCTGTTGTCTCATTCACAAGAGTCATGAGACAAGCTGACGAGTTTGTTTGGGGAAGAGAGAGTTGGAGAAGAGGCAGTGATTGGCTACAATACATAAAAACTGTGGAAAAAGCATAAAAACAAACAGGTAAACAAATGAAACATAGTCAACTGAAACTGCGCTTTCTTAGTTAAAAAATAAGAAAACATTTTTTTAAAAGACACATTTAGTCACGCTGTCTTTTATACAGAGATAAACTGTACCAGAGGCGAAAAGTCTCAATCTCAGCACTGTTTTGTTTATAGCATTTAAAAAGAAATAATAAAATTTTTCGGTCCATTTGAAAACACACTGACAGACTAGACACAGAACAGATCTTACTTGCTGCTCTTGCTCTTGCTCCGCTGTGAAAGCCACTTGTGGAAGTACGAGCTCTTGATCCTGTAGCAGTAGAAGAGCAGGACGACTCCAGGCAGAAGGACCAGGAAGGCAAAGAGCAGGCCCACCACCAGCCCCACCTGACCTGCACACACAGATGACAGATGTGAACACATGCAAAACTTACATATCGAGTACAGCATTTATAGCAAAGACATTTTAAAGTAGTGCAGCCTCCCCAAAATCGCAAAAGGGCACATCGGGCTTAACAAATTGGGTCAAAACACCTTTTTTTTTTTTACTTTTTTTTCTGAATATAATTATGTACATAGGCCTTTATCTATTAATGTGGAAGGCAAGGATAATATTTGAATTTATGAAAGAAAGGACACAATTTCCTATTGCAATATTTTTACCCATTAATGCACAGGTGTCAAACTCAAGGCCCTGGGGCCAGATGCGGCCCTCCACCTCATTTCATGCGGCCCTCAAGGTTTTATAAGGTTTACTTTAATTTTATTTTATTGCCAGAAGTTATCTGGATGTCTTGATCGAAAGAAACAATTTGTCTGAAACTTGAAGAGTATAAGTCATTTTTCAGACTAATGCAGATTTATATTGTTGTCACTTCACTAAACATAAATACAAATACAACTTTTAATTGTAGTATATCAAAGATGAGTAAGGTTAATTTCAGTTACAACCGGCCCTTGGAGGAAAACCTTGCTGATGCCAATGTGGCCCTTTGTCAAAATGAGCTCGACATCCCTGCATTAATGCATCTTATTTTAGTTTAGTTTTAGTTTATTTGTATTTTTTTCAGACATTCAGACATTGTGTTGAAAGGCAAAAAAAAAAAAAAAAAATGCACAAAGTCTGAAAAAGGAGTAGGCTGAAGCCGAAGATTTTGATGCCTGCCCCTTGCACAGCTACATTATAAACTTAGAGATATAATTGTTAAATTATGCATAATTTTGTACTATTATGTGTAGTACAAAATCACTAGTATTTTAATTGTTTAGTGTCCCAAATTATACTGTGGCCCCAGCCCAGTGCTCCTTCTACAACACAGCCTATCAGCTTCATCTTCACACTGGCTTGTGTGAGGTCTGACTTTTATTGTCAGAACAAAAACCCTCATGACTTCTACCACCATGGTAGTTTACGTGATTAAATTTGCAGTTCTATAAATAATTCACTTTTTGTGGTTATAACTCAATGAATACGTGTCCTATTGAGACGAAATAAAAACAGCTAACAGCTTATAAGTTGTAGAACGTATTTACATTTTTGTTAGAGTTGCAATTTGGCGCCCTCACCACTAGATGGCACCCTAGACAACCGCCTAGTTTGCCTATGCCCATGGCCGGCTCTGGCGAGTAGTTCTTGCATAAGCCTCTGAGCTTGTGGTCTTGTGAGTGTAGTTTTCATCTATTTATCTACATCATATTGTTACAACTCTAGTTAAAAGCACATGTTTTAAAAAGTGAGATTACTTCTACTGTAATAAAGTGACTCAGGTGTACCACAGCACCATCTGTTGAACAAAACCACGTACTGCAACTTCACATTCTTCCTTTGCGTCTAAAAGCAGATCGAATCAGACGAGACCACAGTTCCCAAACAAACACGACCTCCGTACACACAACATTTATTATTTACATCGCCTCAATCAATTCTCCTGAACAAATTGAATCCACAGCTTCCCACAAGACGATTTTATTGCTCACAAACATGCATCACTATCGACGAGCTCATATTTCACCACCTACATAATCCATATTCATATCCGCAGTGGTAAACAGCAAAGTCAGATAATTATCCGGTTTGTGCTGATTTTAAACCTTTATTTTCGCCTGTATTTTCTCGGTGGGATTGAGTGTATTTACAGGTAAACAGCCCCGGCAGCAGGGTCCAAGGACACACACTTGTCTTCTTCACAACACAATAGAGTGTTATGGAGGCGTGGGACAAATCTATTACAATCTATGGCTCCTGGCAGCGCGCTTCATCAAACACGGAGGTCACTTTGGTCACAACTTCTCTAAATATGGACGTTTAGAAGCTTAGAATGCCCAATAAGACTTAATTACAGATACACAGCTCTGAGGAGACGCAACACGAGATAAAGACTTCATTATGTTATGTTGTTTGAAGGAACACTATATGTAATGTTTTTATGTCAATTTATCCATCTTAACGTTTGGTGAACATTTAGTTCTCAAGAGAATTATCCAATCGAAAAACAAAATGAGCCTCACATGACTCGTTTGCATTGACACTTTGGCTTTTAAAGGCTTCTGCACACTACAGTTTTGACTTGGTTTTAAGCCCGATATTGACCTCTACAAGTTTGAGGAGGTGTGGCCAGAGTAACAATTTTTTGTAAGAGATTGTTTGTTGTTTCTCTCCTTATGTCCCTATTTGTCAGGAGCATCATGGTGAGGTTCACATGTTGCACAAGCATGGAAACCTTTATAACAGAAGCATCTGGTGCATCTGCCTTGTGACGGTGGCTCTTAAAATGTAAAAGTAAGAAGAAACATTGCCTCATCATCTGTAAATAAATGTAAAGCTTTGTGTTCGTAGTCAAAGTGCAAGATTCTTTTTTTACGAGTATTATTATGTTATATCCAATGCACCTGCTCCCTAAAGGATTAGCAAACACAGAGCTTGTAGACACTTTTTACAGATCCTTACCTCTAATGACCCTCCGCTCTCCTGTGACTTTAATAGACCTGCTTTAATCCACTGGGGTTTCATCATTGTTGTTGTTTCACTTTTATAACAGTTATAACGTGACGCACACACTGTTCTCCTCTCACTGCTGCTCCATAAGTCTGTGTCGTCTTTGTTCTTCTGCCACATGAAGCGACTGTAGTAGTAGTAGTAGTAGTAGTAGTAGTAGTAGTAGTAGTAGTAGTAGTAGTAGTAGTATTTATTTCGGTCAAATGTACAAACATAATTCCAAAAATAATAACTGGAATTACAGAATGACCGAAAAGGTGTAGGCTGAAGCAAATGCTTGTTAGGCCTACCCTTTTTATCCTAACATTATAAAAAGGATGAACTTACAATACACAAAGCATAACTCAGTCATTTTCTAGGACTCTGAAATATTTCTACTGAGAATTAAACGTTTAAATGTTCTTTTCAAGCAAAACAATGTGACATAATTTAAGTTCATCTGTACAACTGTTCCAGAGAACAACACCTTTTACAGATACACAAAACTTCATAGTATTTAATCTAAATTTCTTTTTACTAAACATTTCTGTTCCTCTAAGTTCATATGAACTTTCTCTTATTTTAAACATTTTCTGTATTGATTTTGATAGGAAATTGATTTTTATTTTATACATGAATTTCAAAGTATAAAAATCCATTAGATGATAGAATTTCAATAATTGTAGATTTACAAACGATGCATTAGTTGGATCATTATAAAAAGAAAAGATGATTGTTCTTATTGCCCTTTTTTTGCAATATGAAGATAGGTTTTGTGTTAGACTGTGAGAATAATCGTTGTAAATGTTCTTATGTCTGTGACCTGTTCTGTTTTTGGCAAAAAATTGCAAAACATCTTAAACTCCTCTAGTGTGCAGCCAACTTTAGAGAATGAAGCTGATTTTGAACCACGAGTCATAAACATGTTTGAGTTTGAACCGATGTTGACACAAACACAACTATCTGTGATGGGCTTATGAAGTTGTTTCCACACAGTTCTCATTGGACCCCAGTCACTTTGTGATTCAACAACTTCTTAAAATCGAACCATGACAGAGAATCAAGTGTCTGGGAAAATGTGATTACCATGATTCAAACTCCAGCTGTTTGTGATCGAGAAGTAATGTTAAAACAAGATTTATTTTAAACTAAAGCAAAAGGTCATTTGTATAATGAATGCGTCATTTAAGATCTTGTTAAACATTGTATTAATTACTATTTTAGGCACAATTTCAATCAGCTAAATTAATAAATACAACTCCATTGTAAAGTTAGCAGACAAATCACTATTCTTAATATGATAATAATTGACCAAAAGACACAATTCATTGAAAAGTCCATTGAAATTAAGCATTTCATCTACTAATGCAAACATACACCAGATGCATTATGCTAACATCCATTATCAGACACATATTAAATAAAACGACCCTTCAGTGGTTTGTGGGGCAGGTGCACAGAAGGTTCAGTTCGGTTCGCTCGGACGTCACCTCCATTAACTTCTGCATTTCACGTCTCAGCAAATGTCCAGTCATTAAAACACTATTAGAGCTAATGTTAATTATTGTCCGAACTCATCACATGTGAGGGTTAAGCTGAATGTAATGACCACAGCGGACTGCACGTAAGGTCAGCGTTTGTGTGTTTTGTGTATAGATGTGTGTGCTGTGGGATCATTTTTCAGCTCTGGAAATATAGGATTTAGATTGGTCCTCTTGTTTTTTTCACGTCTTAAACAGTTGAGTGGTTAAGAACTGTGCATTTCTGCGTCCATGTTTGAGTCAGCTCATTTCCTCTTTCTTGATGTTTTCTGATCCTTTATCCTACTCCATCTCAGACACATTCTCTTCTCCAGTAGTACTTAGTTTTATTCACATCATGGTTAATCCATGGTCCTGACACTTCTCAGAGCTCTCCTCCTCCTGACCTCTCCTCTGCTCCACAATAGAGCGCGCTCACGCACACACGAGGCACCTTCTGGCTCACAAAGACAGAAAAACTCTGAGTGTTTGTTCATCAGCTGTTTTTGATTGTAACTCCAAGAATAAACAACAGATTAACCTGAAACAAAGTCAGACTGAGAGTTTATGGGATGTAGAACATGTTCCAAATGTCTCAAGAGCCACGCCCCAAAACAGCCATTGTTCAATTACACATTGTTAATAGGGCCTGTCAAATCTTGAGCTCCAAGCAAGATGGTGAAGCGATGTGCCTACGGTTTATGTAAAATGGACAGTAGATACCCCGAAATATTGACCGGAGGAGTTGTGTTCTTTCCATTTCTAAAGCCCAAAACAACAGGAGCAGTGCCTACAATGGATTAACCAGTGCGGGCAGTGTGGCCCCACTCCAGTTAAATATATCGAATATAGTGGAGCTAATGTCTGCTCAAATGTAAAACTCATGTTTAACTATAGCTATGGACTTACTGTGTTGTTATAACTTAACCGGCAATGCAAAAGCATGACAAGGCTGTGCTTGTTACATTTGAGGTAAAGGTCGTGGGATTTCTCTGATTTAGCTTGAGATCAGTAGCATTAGCCTAGCTATGTCCCTTTCGTTGTGTATTTTAATGTTTTAAATAAATCCCTCCTCTACATAGTGCAATCCTCTTTGCCTCGATCTAGAGGATATTGTGGAGGCATTTTCCAAAAAAGGTCACTAACACGAACCGGTGTATTTCTCTCTATCATAGAACTCTAAAGATCACTTTTAGGTGAGTCTACTGCCCAAAAGTGGTCAGGTAGACAATAACACATCCATTTCCTACTTTGTTCAATAGAATCAATGGATTATCAACTTTGCCTGTAACATATATATATACTGTATGTATTTGTCTAACTTACTGTCGTACTGGATCGGCCCACTGTCCACACTTCCTCCCAGACCTGGTTTCTCACAGAATGGCGGCGCCCAGCCTCGGTTACAGTGACAGTTGCCATTACTGTTGCACACCTAAACACAAAGACATGCAAACATATGGTTATTCTCAATCAAATTCAAAAATGTTATTAGCTGAACACTTTCTCTCAAGTTTCTTTTAACAAATAAGTGAGCACTTCTTCTTTGTTGAGATAATCCATTGCATTTTACAGATTAAACAGGAAAAATATTACTCAAATGCCCCCTAGGCTGGCCACAATAAAAGGACACTCTAAAATGTTCAGTTCAGCTCCCAGCATGTGTGACCTGAGCACAGATGACTGAGCTGCTGGACTGAACATTCATTTATTTACTTCACATAACTAAGCCGTTCCTAAAGGCCTTTCACAGAATTCAAACTCATTGAATTGCCAAATATATAAGTGTAAGGTTCTGAGTTATTATTCTCTCTCCATCACCTTCATGCTAATGTTAGAAAAATGTACATATTATGTTATCTTCTATTATTTTATGTCACAAAGTGTGATTCAATCATTGTTGTAACTAACCTTTTTGCTTTGAGTTACAGAAGGTTCTGACCTTATCTGCCTGTGTGTGCAGGCAGGAGGAAGGCAGAAGTTAACTCATTGAGATAAACAGATGTCTGTGTTTGTGTCTTATTTGAATATAATGCATGAACTCTGCTTGCCATGTATAGGGCAAGCAGAGTTGATGTAATCAGGGCTCTGAAAACTGAATAAAAAGAAAGAAGAGCGTCAGAGGACCAGGGCGCACTGAGAGTGAATGTACTCAGCGATTGTAACTGGGTCTCTATCTCTGTCCACTCTCCTTGCAAGTATTGTACCTTAATAATCTGTCTTGTCTTTCTTTCCTTACATAGTTGCAGTATTTGTTAGATTTACCAGCATCCAACAATGCACATTACATTTTAAAGGCTTTGTGGAAGAAAAAAACATTTCAACAACTGTTTGTTGTTCTGCTGCTGCTCATGTTCCACTGCCCAGTGTCGCCTCCGTCACTATCACTGCTTCAGCAACTTACTTATCAACATTTCCATTGACTGGCAACAGAAATAGTAAAAAAACAAGGCATTCTTGTCCACAGTTTATATATTTTTATGATTCCTTTTCTGTTTACCATAACCAAAAGGCTTTTACAAATCTAATTAACTGTTTTTGATCAAGTTTGACAACAGTGAAAATCCTCCATACAACCTTCGAGGCCCATCATTGGCCAAAAGTGATTAATCTTTTATTGCAATCTTTCCATCAGTCTCTTTCAATCGCTAAAAGTAATATCTCACTGGACTTTTTGTTTTGCAGAAGTATCTTCCTGAGGGAAAAGGTTGAACTGCTCCAGTTCAAGAACATAATAGTGTTTTATTTTTAAACCTGGTCTGTGGAGTCCAGAGTGGACTAGTTCTGATGGAGCTCCAGGTCATTGTAAAACAGGTCATAAAGGACACGTTTTGTCCTGTTTATGTGATGTTTTGTAATAACATTGGTTCAAATGACGGTCTGGTTTTAGTATAATTAACTCCTTCCCTGAAAATTTCTGTCATAAACCTTTTAATATACAGTTTGTGGCGATAGCTTTTGTTGGTTTAAAGATGAAAAAGACCTCATTGTTTTATGAAGCTTGTATTTTTATCCTAAAGACATTATTTTATTGTAGTGGCTCATTCTTTCACAAAAAGTAGAACAGACGAAAACAACATTGACATGAAGTTTTATTTAATAAAAAAACCTTATCTCAAAAGTTTCTTGTCAAACGATGAAATCTAATGACAAGGAATTTCAAATGCCTGTAAAAAGGGAACGGATTAATGTAGAATAACAATTCTTTTTTTAAATGAAAGCAGATACTTCTAGTACTAGTTCTCATTTGATGTACAACATGTCATGATTCCAGTTGCACAAGTTTTTGTGGGGCTGTGAATATTGCTTAAAATGGAGGGTCAAAGCCTGAATAGGGCTGGCAGTAAAAGAGTTAATAACACTACTCTAGTATGTAATATATGCACTGAAAACACTCATAACAAACAGCTGATATTTATTTTACTTTTACTGCTTTCTGCTGTGATCCGAAGATTAGATGAAACATTAAAAACGTGCTGATAAGAATCTCCAAACACATCCTGCCCTTCATGTAGCCGGCTCTAAACAGTTCTGTTAATCACTGATGTGGATGTAATTAGAGCAAAGCAACAGTTTCCTCCTTCGTTTTAAAGAGGAGAATCACAGCCGGCGTCTAAGGAGATATGAATCATGTTTAAATACTAATCTGTGCATCGCAAGTTTGGTAAAAGTCAATGAAAAAGTGCCGAGGTAAATGAAGAGGCAAACTTCAGGTCTCTTCTCACTGAATCACTGATGACTGTTTTCTCTCACATCAGATTATATAGATTACTCTGCTCTGGGTAAAAGCTCTGTTTGTATGCAGTAGTTGCAATATTTAAATTATACAGTCAGGGTCTCATTTATCTGGCCTGACGCATCAGCCGGGTTAATTTAACTTCGTAGGAGAAATCGCCTGACATCGCATCATTGGGGCTCGTTTGCTTTACAATAGGCAGGGACTTTTTTATTTAACCAATCACTGCTTTTTGTCCAATTTGTTGTCTGGGAAGTACAACATAAACATGTGTGTCGGTGATTGCTGCTTTTTCTATGTGATAAACTAGCAAATTTAAAGGTACAATGTCATATTATAGGTTGATATTTGACTCGAGGAGGAGAACATATTGAAGGATTATTTGTTTATCAACACGGGTGATGCGCGCACACCTGATATACAGAAAGAGCCGCCACTCATTGACACATGCCGTGGAAACAAGTCGAGCCAGGCCTGTTGTCAGCTAACTAGGTTTATCACTGTGTGAAAACAAAAGTTATGCTGCTAAGTCAACATTTGTGAATGAAATTCAACCCTACGACCCTTAAAAGTTACATTCAGGTGAGTGAAAGACTAGTTAATTTATTAGTTTATTTGACAGGGACAATGTACATTAATAAACATTTCTGTAAATGTACCAGAATTAGCCCAAATGGCTATTTTTCATCTGCTGTCCCTGGACAGGTGTTAAGTAGTCACCCTAAAACAATTACAATATTATACATACAATTTAAAACTGTACATTCAATATAGTACAATAAAGAAATATATACATACATTTTCCAAATTTACAAGTGTGATATAAATATATCTATAGATCATGCTGGCAGTTTTGATTATTAAAAAGCCACTTTTTCACATGTAGTTTAAATGTGTTATATGTAGCCGATTCATACCTGATCCTAACAACTGCTCTCGTCCCGTTTTGTTGTTTTAGTCAAAGAAGTTTCCCCAGACAACCTGATGGACAGCATTTGTGTCGGCATAGAGCATGTGCAGTTGAGCGGAAAGTGACGTCCACCGAAAATTCCCCTATACAGTTAACTCGAGTTGATTCTGGCCACCGCACTTCATCTTGTACTTGTACTTTCTTGTTTTGGGGAACTGTCTGCAGTTCTGCGATACCTGACCTAGTAAAATTCAGGACCCACCTACTATGTGCTAATATGGCTGTTTGGGGACCATATCAAATAACAGTATTCACAGGCAACAGCACAGAAGCTCTTAGAAAACATTAGGCAGCTTCAATCAGGCAGGAGGAGCTGACCTGATCAACATGCTCCAGACGTTTCTCCAGGTGAGGATCTTACGCTGTGTGGTTAAGATGTGTTTATGACTGTGTCGATAACGTGGCTGCTCCGTGCGGACAGAACGCCACTTTTCTTCTACTTGTCTCCCACTCAAACCCTCTGAGCATGAGGCAGACAACCAACCAAAATAGTAATACAGTGCACTTTTGAAACAGTTTAGCATCTTGAGTGTATAAAAGCAAGGCTGAAAAATGACTTTTAATTGGCAAAGTTAGTATTAAACTTAGTGTTAAAGTTGCCGGGGCAGAAGCAGCTCCTAAAATAGAAACCCATTTCCTTTAGTCTGACCTGCTTACGTTTGCTCAAACTGAAATACCCCCGTCTCACAAAAACAAGACAAGGGACCGAGGGAGGAGCTGTCAGACCTTAAAACCTTAAAGAGAAAATATTCTAGTTTAATTTCCTTCACTCCGCACGCTACGCACATCAGAAATATCATCTGTCTGCGCGGCTCTGGCCCTCAGCTATCAAAAAGCTATTTCCTTGGACATTAAACTGCCAATTGTGTAACGGCGCGGATTGGGCTCAGACACCAGCGCTCACTTTTACATATTACTGAGCTGATTGTGAAGAACGTGTGCGTGTCTTTTGTGTGTCTGTGTGAAAACAAAGATTCAGCAGTGATTCGTGGGGCTGTCACCTCGGGCTGCTGTTACGTCTGAAAACATCTGCCACCAGGCTTTTAATAAAAATGTCACTGCACTTTATCACCAGGTTCAAAAAGCAACTCCAAAAGTAACATCATTTACAATACAGTTGGCAAAAGTTGTGGTGGAAATGAGCAGGAGTTCAATATTTCAACTTTGGTTTATGTAGTTATCAGTGTGAAACATCTGCTGTAGTTTACTCACACACATAAGAACAAATGTCTGTCAGAGTCTGTTTTTTAATGTGAGTAAAATGGCCCAAATCGCCAAAACAATCGCACTTTTACCGGAGATTAAGACTTTTGTATTAATTTTGTTGACAAATTAGATATGCTAGTTTTGGATTGGATTTTAGATTTTTTAAGCATTTGTTTAGCCTTAAAACATTTAAAAATGAAGTCTTAAATTAGATCTTTTTAAAAATGACAATGTTCCAAAACACTGTGAATGAAATGGACTAAAGCAACGCTTTCCCTGCCAGGGAAAGAGATTTCATTGACTTTTTATTCTCTGCGGCAATGTTAGGACCCAGAGGAGGTCACATGACCAGGAAATACATGTGCTCCTTGTTGACTTTGGTTCTAAAGGGTCAATTTTCTTTTCAAATGAATTACAGACAAAACATCTCGAGCTAAAAACATCCTTGAGTAAGTAAGTTTAATGTCTTTAGGATAAAAAATACGAGGTTTACATGATTAAAACAACAAGGACAAGTGTCTTTTTCATCTTTAAACCAACAAAAGCTGTATTACCGACTTTCTGATGCAGATTACAACAAAGAGCACATGTATTTCCCGATCATGTGACAGTCTCTGGATACTTGTGCTCAAACTACACTCCCTCTCCTGGTGAATCTGTGAAACTGCATCATGTATTTGACTGTAGACAAAGTCAGCATCAGAGAGCCCAACATGGCCGCATAGAATAAAAGGTCTATGATGGAAATAAACATTACTGGCAGGCTACGGTTGGCCTCGCAATGACGAATTTTTCCGTCATTGGCAGGGAAAGAGTTAATAGACCCCTTTCAGCCAACGTCATGGTGACGTCACATCTCTAGTCGGAGGGAAAAAAAACTAAAAGCTTTGAGTTGACACATTAAAAGCTCGAGAATTTATTGTCGCTAAAATACAATTTCGTTGTTAACTTAATACATTTGTGTCTGATGTTAGCCTGACGTTACCCAGCTGTGCAAATGCAGATGTTAAAATGTGTTTTATTAGAGTTCGAGCTAAAACTGTACTGTTATCAATCATTCAAGTTTTGTACAGAATACCTTTATTTCCTGCTTCAGCAAAACCTTTTTTTCATAGCTAACAGATTTCAGAGCTACAAACAACCTAGTCTTGGACAAAAAGACCAAAAAAGCGACTCTAGTCCAACAAACGTAAGCTAATTACAAAATAATTACTAATAAATGTCGCCTCTGAAGCACTAACGGGGGTGCACACATTAGCATATTTAGTATTAGCTTCAAGACATGAATGAACTGTTAAAAGACAGCATTTTGGCCTCTACTGCGTCTAGCAATGTAAAAAAAAAAGTAAAAATCATCTCTTCAGCCACACACACAAGCTCAGACAAAATGCTTCCCTCGGCCAGAATTAATTCACCAAAGTTTATATCAGGTCCCACAGAATAAGACATGATACATATTCAGACAGTTCCAAAGAAAACCTGCTCTTGTGATTAAACCCCCCCCCCCCAAAAATGTGCTAGTTTACACTTTTAAATGGATGCAACGTCGTCGACTCAGCTCCTCCCAAATGAATTCGACAAACGTTTGCAAACATGAAAAGGGTCTATTGATCAACTTATTGCTGCTCTAATAATGAGATCCCTTTAAAACAATGAGAACAAGCCCTGGATTGCCATGGCTAAAAGTACAACATAACACAGTATTCCTTCTCTACACAATTCAGTTAAAAAATCCATCCACAAAGAGCGTGTGCAAACCCAGGGTCATGTTTTATGGAGCCATAAGCCAATATGAATCGAGCCGAATCAGAGCTGCGACTGCGGAGGTCAAATCCACATCCACTGATAAATAATCTTAATCTCTAATCTGCTCCTAACAAGTGTTTATGGGGCTGAACAGTGCGCTCTCTCTTAGCCTCATAAAGTATGTATAGTGCTGCCTTATCAGCCGCGGGCAAGCTTGTACCGCTACAATAAATACTTCATCACTTCACTTGGTTTTGTGTTGGCTGCGTTTTTACGGCGGAGCTGCTTTTGCCCAAGGACGCGGTGTGACAGTGAGATTAGGCCCTGCTGCTGCTGAGGCTGGTGCCCGGGAGCGAGGGGCGAGTGCCTACCCCGTTGCCGTGACAGCGGGCGATGCAGGTCTCCAGCTCGGTGAAGGAGGCGTTTTGGCAGCGGCGGTCTCGACACACCTGCGGAAAAAGCAAACAAAGAAACAAACACGGTGAGATCAGTGCGAGGTTAGAGATGCTCCGCACGCGCTCAGGCACACAGCAGGGGATTGTGGGTAAACTGCAGCAGATGGAGCGTCCTGCCTCAGGCCCATAGTTACAAGACTTCAGCTCTCATGATTCTTGAAGTGGGAAAAACAGGTTAGATCACATTTTTCAATAAAATACAGTGAACATGATTATATTTAAGATTCCATTGAACATTTTGCTTATTTTCACTCAATTTAGTTGTTTTAATGAGACTTTCATTCAGTCATTTGCTGAAAATGCTAGTTATTATTTTTATAGTCAAGCTAACAGTTTTCTGTCAGTTGTAACCTTAGATTGCTAATCATATAATAAAACTACAATTTATTTAAAAAAATTGAAATTGATTATATTTGATTAAGTTGCACACTGCAAAAAAGAAAAATCTAACTTTGATAAAATGACTTGAATTAAACAAATTAATCTTAAAAGACTAATTTTAAGTTTTTTTCACTTATTAAGTGAGTAAATAGTTGACTTATTCTAAGATATTCTATCCTAATTTACCTTATCTAGATATAAAAACTTATCTTAAGCAAATTTGTTTCTGTTTTAAGCCATAATTACTTGAATCAAGAAAAAAATAGCTTAAAGATCTTGTCAAGAGAACTTGAAACTAGCATTTTCTGCTCAAAACAACAAGGTTAGTCAAACTTTCTTACAGCACTGGCAGATTATTTCACTTGAAATAAGGACTTTAAAACCTTAAAATAAGCAACATTTTCTTATTTTTTGAAAGGCCTCTTTTGCAGTGCATTTTTCCCTAGTCGTGAAAACATTCAATTTAACCTCAAAGTTTCTCTGTTGGATGAAGTTTACTTACAGTTAAATATTGTGTTTTCACAAATGTTGAGCGAATATTCACTTAATACAAACATAATTAAAAAGTAAAGGATAAATACAGCATATTCTATGTTGTTTGTCCTTAAGTAACCGTGCCGAGCTCTGGCCCAACTCGTCCAACTGCGCCAGAGTCAGATCTCAAAATGCCGCGTCTAAGCATGATGCATTTGCACTCACACTGGACAAAAGAATCGTGCTTTAGGGGCTTCTGGGCTTGGGCATGGTTCCATTCAGGGCGTTTACATGGAGGCCAGGAAAACTGGATAACTAGCCTAGTCTGACTTTTTCAAAAGTGCATGTACTGTAAACCCGGGCAGACCTGTTGAGGAGCTGTAAGCTGGTTTTCGGAAAACCAGTTGGCGCACGTGGTCCCGACCGATTGTAGTCTGATTTCAGACTCACGTAAACAGACAGTTGGTCTGTAGCTGGACAAATGCAACTGAGCATGCTCACAACTCCAGCCCACTGCACATTCAGCATGAAAGTTAACTTTTTACAACAAAAAACCTCCCAACACAAAGTGGCAAACACAGCCACATGTTTAACACTGTCTTATATGTTTAAAACAGTCCTACATGTTTCAAAAAGATTAAAGTGTAATTTTATAGACAATATTACAAACAGTTAATAATAATAAACAATGTTTAGGTAACTCAATATAACACAGTCTGAATCATGTACACCCGGGCAGACCTATTGAGGAGCTGTAAACCATTTAACTACATGTTTAAAACAGTCCTCCATGTCCCAGAAAAAACTGTATGTCATTTTACAAATAGTTAATAATAATAAACAACATTAACAATGTTAAAGTAATTCAACAAAAAGCCTCAATCATGCAAAAGTGAGGCTGACACAGCAGGACCAGTCTGTCCAGGCTAATCGGTTTACTCTCTCTAATGCAGGGGTGCCCAAAGTGGGGCCCGGGGGCCAAATTCGGCCCGCCAGATGGTTCAATTTGGCCCGCGAAGGCTTGTTCAGGTTTGTTAGGACTAACTGTTTGATTCCATTTTGTGCTGAAAAGACTTTCAAATGACAAAATTCATGTGAAATCTCTTACAACGTGTTAGTAAAAGGTATTTTAATCTTCATCTCTTCTCAAAATGTTTTTTTTAATGGCGAACAAAATTATGTTTGGCCCTTGGCACTCTTCAATGCAATACATTTTGGCCCGCGAAGAAAAAATTGGCAAATTTTGGCCCACCAAGGAAAAAAGTTTGGGCACCCCTGCTCTAATGTAAACAGGAGCAAAACTGGTCTGACCGGTTTCAGGAGAAAACCAAATAAAGTCCGTTTTTTTAGCCTAGTCTGATCGTGTAAACGCAGTGATTGTGAGTGCTCCCACAGTCCCAAAAAGCTGACTCTTTTATCCCACTGTGCATGTGTCTTATACATTTTGCAAAGCTACAAACACATTAAACTTATTTCATGTTTTTTGTATTTTCAGAACCTTGTATGTCAGCCTTCTTTTACTTTAGCATACCTTGAATAAACGCAAACTTGCACTCTCCTTCACATTTCCTTATTTTATTTTCTCAATTGTTTTTTTTCCTCCGTTGAATGTATGTTTAGTCCGTGCTGGAGCGGCCTTACTGTCTCCCCGCATGATTAGAAACGGCTGCTTTATGCTTGCCGAGCGTTTATGCCTGAGAAATGGGCCTTCAATATGATGACTCCAAATTCATCACGCTATATGGCACACCACATTCTGCCTATTTATAATATATAACTGCCTCCGCTCTCTCCGCGCGCAGCACAATGGAGCAGAAGTGACGGGAATGAGGCGCACACAGGAGGCAATATCCCAAACAGAATTCAGCGCTGGAGAAGATGGGCCTGCGCGTGTTGCACTGGGAGAGTGTATTTTCATATATATGGATTTGTTATACATTATTCAGCAGACGTTTTGCATTCTTTGTATGCAAGCGACTTTTCCCCCAAACTAGGAATTTCTCAGCTGCTTGGATTCATAAAAGAATCTTACAGACTCTGCCCAAAGTCAGACTGGGGCCGTTACAAACTATTTTAGAAGCTGACTTTACTGGAGTATAGTTCTCAAACTTTCAGTATCGCCGAACTAAGAGTATTTTGGGCCTGAATAAAAACTCAAAATAGAAACAAAATCCGGTCTAAAACCAGCCCAATCTCCGGAGAAAAAACAAATATACAATGACATGTCAAAAACGCGCACTAAGCACATTTTCATGGCTTTTTTTTGTCAATATGCTACAAAAAAAACAAACAAATAATAATAAATAACCAAGAATTTAGTTTGAAGCTATGTGGTGATATTTTTTGGGTTTAACAGGTAAATCTTAACCTACCCCAAGCTCCAGGCCTAAACATACCTGTTTTAGTAACTCGAAGCCTAAACTTAAAGAAGATGTTGCCACATGGCCTTAAACTAAATTGGTGGTTATTTAACATTTTGTCTTTTTTATTACATATTTATGTACATTTTTGACATTTCATTGTATATCTACTGTAAATTTTCTCCAGAGACTGAGTTGCAGCAATGGCTAATCATTAATAATAGTAATAATAAAAGGGCAAGAACCTCTTTCTCTCATTCAGAGCACTGAGGTTGGTTCATTGCTGGATTCTCCAACATGACAATAACTTGAAGCACACAGGCAAGAAAACCAAGGAGTGACTCTCTAAGAAGCATGTCACGGCTCTGGAGTGACTCAGTCTCCAGACCTAAATCTTCTAGAAAATATTTGGAGGGAGCAGAAACTCTGTGTTGCTCAATGACAGCCCAGAAACCTGACAGATCTAGTGTTTATAGAAGAGTGGGTCAAAAAACAGTGTGAGACAGCCTACTGCAGGAACCGTTTCTGAAGCGAATATTACGTTGTTTGACTTAAGTAAAGTCAAACAACTAAATTATATACTTATTTGACACTGTAAAATACAAAGAAATTGCAAAAAAATCATATGCATTTTTTTGTCTCTCAAAGGAAATTTGAGACCTCTCCATGATTTCTAACTGTTAGAAATCAGCGGCTGATGTGGCTGAGATGTGGCTGAGATGTGGCTGTGATGCGGAGTGCCCACTGTAGGACCTTAATTCACAACCGGATGTGGGCCGCATGAAAGCTGAAAGTGTGGGCCGGATCTGGGCCAGACGAATTTTGCTACCTGGGTACTGACCTCACGTTTTTCAAGACGACAGCAAACACATTACACTGCAAAAACTATACATCTAAACTTGCTTAAAATGACTTAAAATTTGAATTTTAATCCAGATTTGAGTTGTTTTCACTGGATAAGATTTAATTGCTTATGTACTGTAGAATAATTCACTGGTTATAAGAGAATTTAGCTTAAAATATTAACAGAAATTTGCCAACGAGGTGAGAATGGGGTTTTCTTAACCCATTGGTAAATAATTTGGCTCGAAATAGGAAGCATTGTCTTGAAATCAATTTTAAACAATTTGAAACAAGAAAAATATTCCTTGTCCCTGGAATAAATCAAGGTAAAATGAGTCAAAGGTATACTAAAACTTAAATTACCTACAGCTTTTGGAATTGAGTTGTCAAAATCACAAATGCGCTGTGGCGAGATTCTACAACAAACTCAGGCTTGATCGAGATTTGCGTTTTTTGGTGGTTTATTGTGACTTCCACAGTGCAGAGAATAGTGCCAAAATGTGCCAAATGTTATTTACAGTGAATTTTCTCAATAAAAGTTCATATAAATGAGAGAGAAAAAAACCTTAATTTTTTGAGTAGACTTCCCCTTTAAGTTTCTCAGTTTTAGGCAGCGCAAGTTACCTCCAGCGTAACCAGGCTCAGACTGCCAGGCGCCCTGAAGCGCTCACCTATATACTCATGTTTGCCCCTCCCACCTTACATAACACACATAGAAAATATTAATTACACCATTTCTACGATTAAATGGTGCCTTTTCCACAGTTGGGCATATGTACAAAGCCTATTGCTTTCATAGAAAATTATTACATTACATGAAAACCCACGAATATGTACAAAACAGAAATAATTGTCTATGCAAATGATTTTCGGCTCACATGACCACTGAAACCCGTGAGACTGGGACATTTAAACTAGTGGCATGGATATGTCCGAGTTTGCCAAAACACCCCGCGGAGGAGAGAGGAGACGGCAGCGCGCTGGTGAGTAAGACGGCAAATCTAGCTAGTTTTAAGCTGGTAAAACCGATACTTCTAAGTGTGCACCCTTAGAGGCGGTGAACATGCTGGAGAGGGGATGAAATAACATTTAAACCGTGCTGTAGTTACTATTGACCGACAATGGCATGGTGCACGGTGGACAAGGGAAAAGGGCGTGCTCGTCCTCACATGCTCTCCAGGGGAGCGAACTCAGGGACGGGCCTGCATCGTCACATGCGCCCAAAGCAGTGTTATTCAGACAGTAACTGTAACTGCAAACACCAGCTTACGTGGAAATCAGATTCTGTTTTTCTTTTGTGCAGAGCTTGTTCTCACTAGAGTCAAACAGACCGCAAAGGCTAAAAGTCCAGAGTTTAAGCTTCAAAAAGAGTCCAGTCAATTGTGGGTGATACAATTAAAACAAGTCAAATAATCCACCTAAACGCAGCTCTCTTGTCTTGTTGTTCCTGTGTTTGTTGTTCTGGAGTAAATCTACATGACAGATCTGTTTTATTACCACCTGGATCCTCCGATACGTCAGTCAACACTCGCTCCAGCAGGGCCTTTTCAATAGACCTGTGCTGCTCACGCGGCGTTGGTAAAGGACAGGATGAATGTGGTCATTACACAAATGAATCACACAATTAAAGGGCACCATCTGGAGGAGGGCGCCCAAGGCAAATGGATGTGTCGCTAAATAAACAAAAGTTGTGCAGTGGTGGGAGAAATGTTTAATCACCTTCTGGCAAACAGGACTGGTAAACTCTGTGAACTGAAATGGAAAAATAGGACTTGTACAGTGGAGAGATTTGTCCCTGGAGTCTGTACTGTATGTATGAAAGATATTAGTAGTGTTTTTCCCCAAAAAAATATACTGATACAAGTCCGACACCATAAAATCTGTCACAAAGGCTAAGAAAAGTAAACTAAATGTACTCAATTTTACAACACAATCTCCAAAAAAAACGTAGATATACAACGGAATGTCAAAAATGTAGAACAAGCATTTTTTCATGCCTTTTCTTTATGTCAATATGAAAAGCCAAAACGTAAAATAACCATGATTTTTGGTTGAAGCCACATGGTGATATTTTGTTTGGGTTTAAAGAGTAAGTTTATGGATGAGTTTAGGACTGGGACTTGGGGTAGATTTCAACCAAAATTTGTGGTTATTTTACATTGTGGCTTTTTGTAACATATTGATGTAAGAAGACCTGAAAATGTGCTCATCATACTTTTTTGACGTTACGTTGTTAAGTTGTATTTCTACATTTTCTTCGGAGACTGGGCGGAAATTTTACCTTAATACAAGTCATCAATTTTAAAGCAGAACTAATCAACTTTGGCGTTAGTGCTCGTTAGTGTGTAAATACACAAATAACGATGAAATGAGAAAGAAATAAAGTTGCTTGGTTCTTCTTTAATATTTAATCTAGTAAAAAACACAACTAAAATTGAGCGCTCTTGCCTCATAGCGTCAAGTTCCAGGAGCGACTTCTAGGTGTTTCGGAGCCTTAGTATGTTCTCCCCGTGTCAGGTGCTCACATTTCCCCTAGCACTACAAACAATGTACAATAGTCTCCTCCCCTCTCCCAGAACTATCCTAAAGAAAATTGAGGAGATTCCAATCTTACAGGACTGTCCTGGGTAACAAGTCCACTGACTCAGAAGTCAGTGGACTTGTTTATTTTAGAAAAAGCTATAATCTTGTAAACATGTTCAATATCGGTTTTGTTATGGGGTGGAATAAGGTTAAAAAAAAGGATGTGTTTGTGTGCTAATGCTAATGCTAAAGCTTGACAGGAAACTGAACACCGAGTGAATCAGAACAACAGCTTTTTCACTCACTGCTCAACAACCACAACAGCAAATGTGGACTTCAGGAAGTATATTGTGTCAACTATAGACACTGGCGTGTTTTTCAGCATCTTTTTTTGACTTTCTGTTTACTTTTCTGACATAACACCACATCAGTAACCTCCATGTAAACATGGTTGTGACTTGACTGGAATAAGTTGGACTAAAAATACACTTAAGTCACCCGAGAAAACGTCTTAAAAGAGGGAAATAGTTTAGCTTCCCATACTTATACATGGCAAGGCATAAGACACTTCCCCTCAGCGAGTCACACCCCCAAATATGACACGTTACCGACTGTATCAATTGGCTCTGTGAACAGATGTCATTTGACTTATTTATTTTCCAAAATGCTAACTTCCTGTAGGCATGTTTATTTCCTGTTTAGTTAATTTTTAAGGAATTTCACTCTAAAATGAAAGATTGGGCAGTGAACAGTGAGTTATTTGTGGTTTTCTCTGAAAACATGTTAAATACTTTAAAAATGAGGAGAATATTTCAGCAAAGGAGTGTGTTTATAAAAAGATGTGTTTGTCTGTCAATGCTAACGTCTGAGAATGTGAAAATAAACAGCTTCCATGCACAGGGTCAATTAAGCAATAAAAATATTTGCACATTTCTGTTGGATTCATTCAGAAGCCACACTAAACATGAGGTTATTTGTCTGGTAAAAGCTTCATCAGGCTTTGGTATTTCTGTTCAGAAAGTCCAACGCAAAAATCCTGCTTTATTCTTCTCTGAGTATTAGCAAAGCATTAGTCACTAGACAAAAGTTAAAGTTGTTCACTGTGGCTCCTTGTTCGGAAAACACCGTGATTTGGTGTGAGTACTCGCTGATATTGATACCTGAATACAGTATGTGTGGTCAGTATTGTATTGTATCAGAACAGGTAGTTAGTTAATTTGTTGCAGAATATTATATTTCTATTGTGTCCTTTTGTAAGTCACCTTAGTTTCCCTGTCTGTAACGAATCTGAGTTTGTGAGGCGAAACACATGTGACTGAAGATGTTTTGAGCCCACATAAATTAAGTCTAAACCCATCACCTAAGTATACAACAGTTAGACTCTGTAGCACGCACCTTTCCCTCTCCACACTTGGTGCCGGTGACCACCAGGCCGGGGTCAGGCAGGTCCCCTTGTCCGTCCTGAGTGCTGTACACATACGTCCCTCTGCACTTGACCTCGATGCCCCCCGTCCTGATGGTGGTGTCGATGGAAACAGCGTTGGTGCCTTTGGGTTTCTTGGCCGCGCTGTGACACTGGATCTTCCCACATTTGGCGTCGCTGACAGGGACAAACAAACAGAAGATTTCTCTCAGATAAAAGATGACATTTTTAATACAAACACAAGAAGCACGGTATTACAATGATATGAGATGTTGCGATGACATTTCTGGAGCCAGACACTGCTCTGTCTGTGATCTCCTCTGCACTGGAAAGTAAACATCGTAAGTAAACCATGAAACATCACAGCTTACAAAGTTTGTCTGTTTATTTTTGTGTTAATAACAGGAATCAAGAGGTAAAATTGAAGACTTTTTATGATCGCAAAACATTCAAATGAATATATAACCTTAAATTCATGCTGTTCTATTCAAGACTTTTTACAAGCCTGTTCTAATATTGATTGACAAAGTTTCAGCAGCACCTAGCCTCTACCTCGTCGGCCACCCCTTACTTACCCCAAAGCTTTATTAATCCAGTCATTTCACAACAACAGTTTGGCTCTGCTCTTTCACCTCAGTCTCTTTCGTCTAAAGACATGACCGTCTACAGAAAAAGTCTGAGGGAGTCTCTCAGTCCAGTCAACATTTCATCTGTTCATGTTGTCATCAATAAATATCCTAATTGCAGACCTTTGTTGTGGTCTGGTTCTTGCTAGTGAATCACAAAATCATATTTGAACCCTTAAAGCTGGGAACCTGATTTTCACATTGCAAACATTTAAGCTTTTAAGATTTAAGTTATAAGTCTGACTACTTACTCTCAGAAATCCTCAGATGGTTAATATCGACATGTATTAAGTTTTGATTGCAATTACAGCATAAAAGACTTTATGTTTACAAACAGCAAAGTGAAACTGGTGAGGACCACCCAAGAACAGCCAATCACCCCTCTCGTGGTTCGAGACATGTGTGAGTTTCTTGCCAAGTGCCTTGTACACCAGCTCCAGTCCACTGCGGTCTGTATTTGACCAAAGCCACACAGATTCACATGGATTCCTGTGAGAATGCTTTTATTATGACTTGAAAGTCGTATCAGATCGCTGTGACCTCAGAGAAAAATAGACTCTCGATAAATTTTTTTCACACACTTGCGTGACTCTCGAACGTGCACTTGCACTGCTTCAAGGTCTGTGTACAAGCGCACATTGGTTTGAAACACTTTCTAAGTCTTGCAGGAGTCGCACAAGTCCCGACCGCACTGAACTGGCAAGCTGAGAAATAGCGACTCCAGTGCGGGCCAGATGAGGCTTTTTTTTTTTTAAGATTTATAATTTCTTTCCATAACCTATATTTTACAAATCAATTCTTATGTCAATGTCAATGTCAACTTTATTTGTATAGCACATTTACAACAACAGGGGATGCCCAAAGTGCTTCACATGCACAATAATAAAAACATATACAAACATATACAAAAACAGAGAATTCTTAGATCGCATCCACAACATAAACTGAAGCGAACTCTGTTCTGTAGACGCGCTGTGTATCAGAATCATACTTCTGATACACAGCTTCTGATATAAATCATCATTCATTGGAGCACTTCAAACAAACATGTTTGAGTGGCACCAACGCGCTCCTGAGCTTTATTATTTTATGTATTTTATCTGGTCCATCTTACGACTCGCCTCACATGTGCTGCCCAGTCCAAACAAGGGTCGAAGATCGCAAGACATTTGTTTGAAACGCCCAGTGTGAAGACGGAAGCGTAACAAAAACATCTGTTTTATTAAAACATGCTCTGAGAGGTCAGACATCTACACACTGACTTAAAATTAGACTAATATTGGCCTCTGTTTTAGAATGTTAAAGCCAGCTGTAGTGTATGAAGCGAGTCAAGTATTGTCAAAAATGCGTGACCCGTGAGTTGGAAAAAATTCGTACCCACGCATCACTAATACCTGGTGCCTTTGCACATTTTCATTTCACTGCAGTAACTAGGTCAGGCATCACAGAAGTGCAGACGGTTTCCAAAAACCAGGAAGTACATTTGGCCAATCAACAAACAGAGATAAACCAGAGTTAAGATCGCAGAATGTATATGTTCTGCTCCTTTGACCTTGTGTCAAATATTAACAAAAAATGTAAGTTTGTACCTTTAATTTGTAAGTTTGCCAAACAGAAACGGCAAACACATTTTACGCTCTACTTCCTGGAGTTCAATGTTCAAGAGTTTGTACAAAATAACACAGAGTTATCAAATCTGTATTTAAGAGATTGTATTCTAAATAAACAAACCCAGTGAATGAAGGGTTAACATAAAGAGTATGCACAATAAACTTACACAGCTCTTCCTCTTTTTAAATGTTTTTGGCTTCGGTGTAAAAATAAATGGAGGAGAGCTTGTGCGTTCAGTTTCCCTCTGATAAGTTTGAAGACACAGCCGACTCAGCGCGGATAAAGCGGATTAGTGCGTGATTGGCAGATAGCAGACTAGCTTCATGTCTTAATAACAGACATTTCCATATCTTTCATCATCAGCCTGACTCACTGTGCTCTAAACGCGCTAATGTCTCCTCCGGGACACCGTAATGGATTTGGGCAGTGGCAGCCGACATCACCTTAATCCAGCCGCTCATTTACATAGTTTAGCTGCTAATTCAGCTTCATTAACGAGCTCTGGCGTGGAGCCATGGAGACGCGCTGTGTATGTGAGTAAATAACAGGCCTGGCACGGTTCTTTCACACTCTGAACTTCACATATTGTCTTTGCTACAACAGATGGTTCATCGCTGTGTCAGTGTCAGCAGGACGTTTTGTTTTCACTTTACAAGAAACTTTTGTTAAAAGATCACAATCTGCTCCAGACTCTGTGAACTCTGGATTTAGAAAATAACTTTGTGTTGAGATTAAAGATATTTTTAAAGCCTCACTTGCACTGTAACATGAATTATAGATCCACACATACAGTTCAAGTCTAAGTCAAGTCTTAGTCCATTTTAACAAGTCTAGTCCCAGGCCATCAAAATAGTGATTCAAGTCTGACTCAAGTAGTTTCTAACCTATTCACCTTATGGGCAGCACCATAGACGACGATTTATGCGCGCACATGCACTCACACACATATTGTGGACGCGCACCACTTGCACGTGTCTTTTCCGTGTCAATTATGTTTCTTTTCAACTCACAACTAACAGACTTCTGGCCCGCTCTGGCGCACTCTTTTCTCAGTTAACAGAATCTATTCAGTACGTAAAGCCTCGCAGAGCTCCGGGTCTGTCCTTCCTCTCAGCGCAGCTCTCGCGGTACAGGGCGCTACAAACAGGAGCAGTGCAATTCATCACTTCATACGTCTTTTGTTCGGCTTTGACACACCATAACATTCTTGTCTCTATCACTTTTTTTCTGACTTGATTTCCCACTCTGCTTTGCGCACAGTAATCTATAGATTAAACCATGCTCTCACAGAAAAGGGGACAGAGCAGCAACACAACGGCTCAGATCCCAGGGTCACCAGGTTTGAGTCTAAATGACAGCGCTCTAAGAGAGGCGAGAGATGCTGTTTGCCGCTTATATGCGCGCATACAGAGAGTGTGAAAGATGCTGCATGATTTAATAAATGTGCTCACGTAGACTTTTAAAAAAGCCTGATGATGAAAGTTAAAAAAAACTGCCTGGGTTCTCTGACATTCGAGTGGGTGCCTGAGCCCCGCGGCACCCATGAGATCAGCGCCTATGGACAGCACACTTCCTGTTTAGCTATGTTAAGGTTGTTTATCTTATGGATCTCATATGGATATAATGACAGTCAAAATAAACCCAGCGACTGAATACTACGGGCTAAACTCAGCTAAATCGTAACTGGGGAGAAAAGTGGGCGAGTCATAATAACATGACTACAACAATAAATTTTGATTAGTTTGCTTGACATAGGTATATATTTAAGATTTTTTCACTTACTAAAACAAGTCCATCAATCTCTCATTGAGATAGAGAGTAGAATCTATTTTTCTTTGTTGTTACTGGGGATTCTTGCACATTTTCCTTCCATGGAGATCTATCAAGGTTGTTGGTCTTAACTATTTGCAAAACTAACAATATTTTACTTCAACATTTATTATAATTATAAGAAATGTCTTGAAAACCAAAGCATAAAAAGCCTGGATAAAATGACTCACACAGTATATGTAGTAAATGCCATCCGCAGCAGCTAGCGCCTGCTTCCTCTCACTCGCAGCACTAATAATCACCTCACCTTTTATCACACTTCACATAGTTCCCGTGTTCGTCTTTTCCGCAGTTTCCAAATGCATTTCCCGCTGCGTTGACATCTTCAAAGCAGGCGTCGTGGGCCGGCCGCGCTCCTGAAAGCACAAACACGCCGCCGTTAGCATAGCAACGCTAACACAGAGACGCTAACTGCTGCTAACAGACTGTACCCAGTCACCTGCTCGGATCAGAGGAAAACTACTGCTAAAATACACAAATGACACAAAGACTTGGACATTTTATGGTAATTAACATTTATGTATGACAGATTAGACTACATTATTAGTAAAAGATAGTGAATATGATTATATTTAAGATTGTACTTACTACAAATCAAATTTGGCTGTTTGGACAAGTCTTTTGTCCAGCAATGTAGAGGTAATTCAACAACTGTTACTTAGCAACCATCTTGTAAATGTTCGATAATCGGGTCAGGAGGGACAAGGAAAAAGGCTTGGGTAAAGATTAAGATAAAAACAGAAAACAACAGTTTGTCCAACATTTTCTTGAATTTAAAAGGGACCTATTAAAAACGTTTAAACTTTTCTAAGTTTTTAACCTTTTTATGAAGGCCTTTTCGTCATCATTAGTTTACTGAAAGTTATATTTGAATTGATTCATGCATGTTTGAGTAATCATGTATTGTTTTTCAGCTGGATCTCAAGTGCTCAGAAATCCCTGTTCTCACCTACCACCTATCCCCTCCCACTTGTCTGTATTTACTTTTTATAATTCAAAAGATTAAAACTCAAAGTGAAGCACATGTGGTTCAAAACTGTCCCACTTTCCAACAATAAAAAATAGTTAAAAAGAGAAAAAATCCGAGGCACACTGATTACCAAATTAAAAGTCCTTTATTGAAAGTGGACTTGCCTACGCGTTTCGGCCGCGTGGGGCCTTCTTCAGGGCATGTGAAAAAGGAGGAACAGCTGGAGCCAGGAGTTTAAATAGGCATCCAGTCACATGACTAAATCACATGATTTCATTATAGGTTAGGCAAATAACAAACGATCACAATATTAACATCTTATAAAATATTTAACAATGTTGATATGGCATGATACAGAGAGTATCTATGTAGGGACAACCTGATGTGAAACAACAGAGATCAACTCAAACATAGATAAGTCTATAACATCCTAGCAATGCATCTAAAAGGCACGTGCTTTGTCAAAAAGAAATCTAGACCACCTAATGGTCTAGCCGGAGCTCCGGATACCCAAAAAATCCCACATGCTGCGAGACACCATACTTGTATATACACATTATAAAAATACAGAAAAGTGCACATTATAAAAATACAGAAAAGTCCACTTCCTCGTTCAGACCAGGGTATGTGTTTGCTTTCAAGGTCTCTATCCAATAAGTTTCTCTTTGTGCAAGGGTCCTGATGCGATTACCTCCTCGTATTGTTTTCGGAATCACCTCTAATACCATTACTTTAAGGTGATTGACATTACATTGATTGGAGGCCTTGAAATGTTTGGCGATGGGATAATTAAGGTTTTGCGAACGAATGGCATATTTGTGCTCCGCAAATCTATCTCTTAGTCTTCTTTTAGTTAAACCAACATAAAAACATCCACAAATACAATCCAGTCGATATATGACATGAGTAGTATTGCAGTTTGCATATTGTTTACAAAAGAAGGTTTTGCATCCAGACGCATCCTTAAACATAGTAGATTTGTTGACGTGTGTACATTGTTTGCATGCTCCACATTGAAATGTACCAACTGGTTGTGGGAGGAAAGTAGGTATTCTTGATGCCGGGAGATAGTTTTTTACCAGTTTATCTTTTAGGGTTGGTGCCCTTCTTACCGCAAATAAAGGAGGGTCCGCAAACACAGGCATCAAAGTAGGATCGCTGCGAAGGATATCCCAGTTTCTTTTAATTATTTTCTTGACATCATTTGTGAGAGTGCCATGTTGAATAGAGACAAACATTCTATTACTTTTTCTTTTTGTCTTTGTTTTTTTAAAGAGAAGGTTTTCTCTGTTTGTTGACTTTGCTTTTGACAATGCACCGTTAAGAGTTTTGTCCTTATAGCCCCTTTGTTTAAAACGTCCATACATGTCCTTGGCTTGTATTTCAAAATCAGATTCTGAGTCACAGATTCTTCTGAGTCTCTGAAATTGTCCATATGGGATCCCATATGGACAATTTATGTATGGACGTTTTAAACAAAGGGGCTATAAGGACAAAACTCTTAACGGTGCATTGTCAAAAGCAAAGTCAACAAACAGAGAAAACCTTCTCTTTAAAAAAAACAAAGACAAATTGGATGCCATTTTCTTGACATCATTTAGTCATGTGACTGGATGCCTATTTAAACTCCTGGCTCCAGCTGTTCCTCCTTTTTCACATGCCCTGAAGAAGGCCCCACGCGGCCGAAACGCGTAGGCAAGTCCACTTTCAATAAAGGACTTTTAATTTGGTAATCAGTGTGCCTCGGATTTTTTCTCTTTTTATTGTTGCTAAGTGCTTGCCACTTTGATCCTGATGAGCACCTGATTTTTTAAGATTTTTCACATTTTTAGACCCACTGAAGCACTCATCCTCCGTGACTAAATAAAAAATAGTTTTCAAAAATCTGTTGCTTTTTACAGTTACATTATAAATGAAGAGGCGGGGCTTATCAGTTCTGCAGTTTTGAACAGGAAATCAATAGAGCTGTTCCTATTTTTAAGTTACTTTAGATAAACTTTGTGTTTTACAATGAACAAAAGTTAAATTATAGATCTGCAAATGTTCTAATTTCTTCCTAAATAATAAAAAAAAAACACAATAGGACCCCTTTAAAGTGTGTACAACATAGTATAATATAATGTAATATAATGTAACATAATGCAATGTGTTACAATAAAAACATACATACAGTAATATTTAAATATAACACAGAAGGACATATATTTTAAAATGGGGCTCTCGACAACTCTGATTCCAATTGATATGACACCGCTGCTTTAAGACGCAGGATTTTGCTTAGCGCTGCGCAAACTGGAACCAATGCATATGCTGTTTGTAAAAGTATGGAGACTCAGGGAAAGACGACACTCGTGAAGGAAAAAGTAGAAGTGAAGACAACTTGAGGAAGTGTTCATTTATATTTCTGCATTCAAGCATTCAAGCAAATGTTGACCAAACACGGACAAGCTGTTTATTCCTCCCATTTTTTAAAACAACTGATGTATTTGAACCTGTGCGCACAACTTCATGTAGTGATTTGTCTGTCTTGGTCAAACCCACTGATTACTGCCTCGTTTTGATTTAAATATCATTTGCACAACCCATTTATGGTGAACTGGAGTTATCATGAGAGTGACCGACGTTGCTTCATCTGAGCAGTATCCAGAGGCACGTGGAGTCTACAAGCCACTAGGAGTATTCACCTGCTCAGAAAAACTAGGACTTTTGCTGACCTTTATGCACTGCTCTCACTACATGCAGCTCCACTCTGCCTTGCCAAAGCCTGACTCCGATGGTTGCCGCAGATCCGAAGAGATCAAGAAGACCATGTGCGAAAAACACTAGTTTGTGAAATAAAAGTCCTCATTGAAGATGAAATCCACCTGTTTCAGTAATGTTAGTTATTACAGCTAGCCTCTGTTTGATGTAAATTGCTCTGTAAACTGTCCAAGTCATCCTTGAACCAGAATTAAACCAGGACTAGACCAGTACTAACCTAGTCTGAATCAAGAGTAACTGGCTTTAGGCTGCTAGAGTCAGGTCTAGAGCAGAATTACATCAAACCTGAAAAGGGACCAACTCAGATTTAAGGTACACCACCAGATTTAAGCCTGCAAACAAGAAATATATTTGCAATCTTTGGAATGGGTTTGGGTTGATGGCCGTGTCAGATTTTTGGAGGGCCAATTTTGACCCCGGGCCTTAAGTTGAATAGGCCTGGTCTAGTGTGTCCAAATATCAAAGAAACTTTATGTAAAACTACAAACTTTGAGTAATCTGATCAAAACATAGTCCGTGCAAAGTGTTTTTACTTTGTAAATCCGTACATAGTTCACTTTCTTTTTCTGTTTGGTGTGTTCAGATGTGGAGCTTGATCTGACCTGTGTTTTTGACCACAGAGCCGAAGCATTCGTATTTTAATTGCTTGTCACTGATCGAAGATGTTTTTTTAGAGCCTGAAGCTGATTTTGAACCATGAGTCTGGCACTAACGCAGACATGGGCAAACTACAGCCCGAAACATTTTTTAAAGGAAGAGTTAATACATAAGTCTAGACTAGAGCAGTGCTTCTCAACCTTTTACAGTCTCTAAAAAAAACCAAAACACAAATGTAGGCGACCTGCAAGATAATGTATCTTTAATCTAATGTTTGATCTTACTTTGAAGTCATAAACCGAGATAAATTCATGTTTATTTTTATTTTGATACCAATAAACTGTTTATCCCTAATCCAGTTCAGCAAAACATAGAAGATTTAATGTCAAGTTCACACAAAACAGTCACAAATACATTTTTTTTAGCTCACTCGCTTTTACAGCTTTACCTATGAAAACCTCTGTATATGCGTGGAGCTTGCGTAGTTCGCTCACTTTTATAACTTTTCCTTATGAAAACAACAGATGACTAAAGAGAACTTTTTTTCTAAGAGGATTGCTTCAGGACTCGTCTGATGTCCATCGCCTTTGGAGTAAACAACTTTGTCCCTATGGCAACCACGCCACCGGTTGTAGCTGCCTATATTATCTCGTTTTACGTAATGAACAAAATAAACAAATGAACAAAAAAAAAATAATAAATAAATCGTCATTTGAAATAAGTTGGAGTAAAGTTTCTCAGTTCCACGGCTCATTATCTGAGTCCAATATGGCACATGTACATACTGCTCTGCATTAGCGCGGCTCACAGTCAGAGCTGGGTTAATCATGCCTCCTATGTCTCCTCTGTTCTTTTTATATCCGGCAGATGAAACGGGTCTATAGCCTCACACACACACCCGCGTTATGTAAAACACGCGGCTTATTAAAAGTCAACATGTAGCTTGTTCTGTGGCGTCTCTGAGCCAACATTGTCAGACTTTTAAGTGGAACTTTCTCTTCACACAGAGGCAGCTCTCGTCTTTGATGGACGTCTATTGTGACAGAATATTCCCAGCTCGTGTGAATTAATCAAGCTTTCTCACATCCAGCAGCAGCTCTTATGAGGCAGCGCAACATCTGATTCTGCAGCTTTATCAGCCATTAGCTCTGTGGACTAGTGTGAGGGAAACAGAGAACAGCTGGACATACTTTTACATTATACACAATCTATTCTTTATAGTTTGGATCTAATTATTCAACAGTGACCTGACTCACAGATGGATATGGGAGCTCTACTTCCATGTGGGATCCTTCTCACTTAAAGCTGTTGGGAAAAGGCGGAATGCCATGACTTTTTGAAGCTGATTGGTTGCAGGAAGTAAAATTCTTTTTAAATTCAGTCCTGAATCGACCGAGCTGACCACATGAGATAAAGCCCCCATCCTCATCATTCCATCGAGCTTAATTGCATTCTTTTGTTGTGGTGTGGTCCTTGCAAGTGAAAGACAAAATAGTATGTAATTCTGCTAAAACAGCGTTAAATCAATTAATCTGTGCTGCCATTTGTGTTTGTTTTGGTCCTCACATTTGGCTTGTGTCAGAACCACAATGCTGCAATGTGATTGGTCCAGACCAGTAATCATCATTTCGCGGTCCGTGGGCCAAATCTGACCCTCTAAGAATTTTATTTGGCCTGCGGTCCTTACCCAAAATAAAAATAGACATAATGTACGCACTGATGTGATGCAGCACTGTGAAATTGCGCTGTTTTCGCAGCGCATTGTGCTCCTCATTGGCAGCTGTTTACGGCAGGCCACAGGACCTCGGTTCAACTGAAAACACTGCTCTGTGAAAGCACAAATGGTCTAGCACCGCAGAAGCTTATTGGTGATTTAGTATTGCGTGCTCCGTGCGCTCTATGGGCCAGATTTATAAAGCATTTGCTCATGTGCAGATGACATTTTTGTTATGAAGTGTGCTCGGAACATTACGTGCAGCGACACCAGAGAACATACATTTAGACTGTTGAACATCACGCTTCATCATAAATGAGTCTGTACCTGCGGCTGTGAGGTGCGACAAACACGTGTGATCAAGCTGCGCTTAGTCTAAGTCCACTAAGATATTGTGGCAGCAGCTGCACTGTGAGTTTATCACGAGATGAACCAGGCATTGTTGTGTTATTTAGTTGTAAGACTTGTTAAGTCATGGCTTAGTTCTGCTTTCGTGCTCGTTTGGGCCTAGTGTGACTGGTTGGGTCTTGCACTTGCCCGGAGCGGGAGTTGAACCCGGGTCTCCCGCGCGGCGGTCAACCGACAAACTCATTGAGCTAAAGGGAACACTGCCCTTAGCTCAGTTTGTTTGTGGGTTCTTATACTTGAGGGGGTGAGTTTATCCCATACCACCACACACTTCTTCATCCTGGTACCTCGTGTGGGCCTACACCGGTTACACTAGTCTAGACTTTTGCTGTTTAAGTGTAGTTTAGGTTCATGTAATTCTAATTTAGACCTATTATTTTTAAACAGACCTACAGTTCAAGACACTCCTATTGTGTTTAATTCCTTGTTCTGGTGATTCTGATATATACATGCTTTGTCAGTCCAGCTTTTGTTCTAAGTCTTATCCTTGGTCTGGCTTTAGTTCCGTTTTTTATTTACCTGTGGCAGAGCTAATTTTTTGTTAAGTTTTCATTTCACTTAAGTAACTTTATAACATAATTTCTGATGTTAAATTGCTTACTGTGAGTTGTTTGTTAATATTATTAAGCTAAAGCATAAAATTGTGGAGTAGTTTTGTAGTCCGGCCCTTGGACCAAAGTTTGTCAAAAAATCTGTCCCCCTGGAAAATCTAATTGATGATCCCTGGTCTAAACTACTGGTGGCCTGAAGTCCCCAAATGCAAACTTTGTGGCGCAACTGGTTTCAGGTGGATTCTCAAGCATTTATAACCTGAGTAAGTAAGTAATGTCAAAAACAGAAAAATATGAATTGCCATGTCTTTGTTCTTGTTTTGAGAGAATAAGACAATGTTTCTCCCCTGCGCCACATGAGTCTTTGTGATATTTGTACATTTGTGAGCCTGAAGTGTCTGTCTGTAGTTTGATGTGTTCATAAATACAGAGCTTGTCCTACCGTAGCCCCAGAGCTGGAGACACTGCTGCTCGTGGGTCAGACACATGCCGTTGTAACAATAGGCCAGGCCGTACTGACAGGAGGATCCGTCCAGGAGGTAAACGTTAGATGGACAGTACGGAGACGCCCCGGTGCAGTATTCAGGCAGATCACAGGCTCCTGCAGGGCCCCGACACATGGTCCCCGCCTGCTTCAACTGACACACACACACACACACAGAGGAGAACAAAACAGGTGTATTTAGACAGGTATGTGCTTTCAGAGGCTGAGAACACTCTGTATCTGTTTGTGACGCAATATTTATTTCACAAGTGGCTTTTAAGTGTTTCTCATTATTAGAGGAGACTATAGCCACGTTTCCATTAGGTCAGACCGGTTCGCTTCGACTCGAGCTTATGGAAACAGGGCTCATGGTGGCCCCCCATTTTGCCCATTTTTTTACTTGAGAAATAAAATTCACTAGAATACATTAATGGTAACCTATAGCAATAAATGGATAGTTCCAGCAGCCATGAGGCCATTTTGAAAAATTCTTGTCCACACAACGCCAAGCTCAGAGGTTTCAAAACAAATATTTGATCTAAACCGCACATAACCCACACAAAACAAGAGTTTCGGGACACTGAAAAAGAAAAGTTTTGAAATCATGTCCCGCAACGAAGAGATTTCAAAACTCCGGTTTAGCCTCTCCGCAGTTACTCTGTATGCGCAACTGCGGACCTGGCTCACGTCAGATCGATATGACTTATACTCCAATTTGAACTCTTTTAACATTATCCATCCGGAACTTCCACCGCTGAAAGCATTCAGGAAAAGATGAGACGTTTAATGAAACACTTAAAGCTAATTATGTAACTCGTCATTGTACCGGCCTACCTTAGTTTGTACCCAACCAAACATAGCAACGAATTGTACACAACTGTTACATTGACACCTCACTGGTCTTTTTTTTTTAAACAGAATCAAAAGCAGCAGAAGCATGTAGATCGACAAGAGCTGTCATCTTTGTTTTGCTAATATGAAAAACAAAAACAAACATATTTTGAAGAACTAGATAAGTTTGTAGTTCAATTTGTGGCCACGTAAGCCTCCTCAAAGTAAAGACGCAGATTTGTTTTGTTAATTTGATGCATCAAAAACATCTAAATAACAAAAAAATGCCTTAAGTCAAGTCTATTTTTAGTCAAAGAGATACATCGTGCACCTTTAAGCTAATGTCACTCTCCAAAGATCTCACCTATAACTTGCTTGTCACTTTGTCACAAACGCCCAGCTTTAGAACAGGTTTTTAGACACAAATGTGAAGTGTGTATAATACACATAAGCTCACATTGTTGTATATGTCAGGCTAAAACAAAAACGCCTCCACGGAGACAAGCGGGTGGCAGTCCATTCAGCACAAAGACACATCTGAAAATTCCAAATGTTTTTGCGCGGCGCTCCTCTGCTGTTTGCTCTAGCCTTCACCGTGGCTGCTTTTCTATCAGATCAAACTTTTGAAGACAGAACAAAGGCGTCGGGGGAGCGTGCGCGGCTTACAGCACAATGGGAGCTGTGTTCACCTCCGCGTGTTCTGTCTGAAGGAAATCAAAGACGCAGGTGAAGTGTTTGTGCGCGCGTCGTCAGGGAGACAGATGAGTGACGCGCGTACGGACCGTGTCAGCGTACAGTCGTGTGTTTGTTTGTTTGTTTGTGGAGGAGATTACCTTGCAGCCCTGGCAGCAGACCCCATGGGCGCACTGAGCCTCTTCCTTCAGGGTGCAGTTGTTGGCGTTACAGCAGTCGTTGGTGCACTCCTGGAAAACAAAGACAAGTACGCACAAATACATTAGTCAGTGATAGTTTGTCTTTGACGCTAATGTCCAAATTTTGGCACAAATTGCAAAACTCGGGGAAAAGACTGGGTGAGCTGGGAAAAAAGATAGATCACAATTTTTTTTTTCAGATCGTTCAATCCCGATTTTCAATCCAATTTTTTTACTAAAACTATCTTAAAGGTGCATTGTGTAACTTTCCGGAGGTGAAAAGTCATCTATACAAAAGCTAAAACCATACATTCTGAATGAGGATACAAGCATTTTATGTCATAATAGAAAAGAATCAGCTAAAGGAGCTACTTATCTATGGAAACAAACATGAGCGGGCCTTCCTCCAGGCCATATAACAATCCATTTGGTGGCAATGCAAGTCAGTTCAAAGTAAAAACGCAGATTTTTTATCATTTATTAAGTGTAAAAAGACATCTAAGTATTAGTATTATGCAACATTTACAGTATATTATACAAAAAATATGAAACTAAAACTCTTTTCAAAAAAGCTCTACAATAACTTTGATAGAAGTATAAAAAGTGCCCTTGAGTGGAAAGAATATGTCATCTTGAACGGCAGAAATAATAAGCTAATGAATGAGTAGTCGAAGAAAAATGAGGAATAACAAATCATTGTATTGTAGGTTATTTAATTGTTCGGCGCTGCTTGAGTTTAGGGACTATAAACAAGACGTGATCCTAGTGCTGTTTGCAAATGATTAGTTCTCCCAAGAAGCGAGCGCAAATGCTGTGATGCTTTTTTCTTCTCAACTCAGGACAAATGTATTGTACTTGAAACTAGTGGCCAAAAACGCAACGTGAAGAGAATTTGTGCGTGTAAATGAAAGTGTGTCACTTATGAGGAGGAGAAAAGAGAAAAAATAGAAAGAGAAACGTTGGAAAGAGTGACTCTTGCAGATATAACGTGTGTTGCTGCAGGAGACACACGGGTACAACATGTGAAGCCCATCAGTCTGTCACTAAAACCTCACGCTGAATAAGAAATCTCCAATTTAGAAGTGGGCTGCTGTCCCGAGTGCTCCAGACTCTCGTTTTAGGCACAGGGTTGACGCTGGTTTGACTCAGGTTCAGCAAAGGATCACAGGGGCATGGCTCTGTTTCAGTCCGCACACGGGCGCAAATGAAATGCGTAACTTGTTTTTATAAGTAAAAGTTAAAGGCATTTCATTAACAATAACCGTACTGTAGTGAGTGATATTCCCTACTCTGTACTGCGCGCATTTACCACGTTGTGATTGGCTGATGGACTTGTCGATCTTAATGCACATGCCTTATCATCAAGATCAAACAAAGTTGAAGATGAAGTTGAGATCTTTTGATTTTTTTAAACTTTGTCAAAACTCTGCTGATCCCAAACACCTGCTGTCTGCAGCTCTCCACTCTCAGCCCCTCCTTTCACCTTCTCCTCATGCTCATCCTCCTGTTTTAATGTGTTTATGGGAGAAGTTTTTGCAATTCGCTTCATTTTAACAGTATCATTTTCTTTCAAAGTGGCAGCCTTTATTGTGTTTGCTCTTTTCTCCCTTCAATCTACATTTTTTGCTTTGAATTAAATCTACTTTGGGCTACAGCTATGAATGTGTTTTCTTTCCTTTTGCAAATGACTTCTCTAAACCCCATTTTATGTCAGACTTGGGTGAAATGATATTGAAGAATGCCAGCAGATGTTAGCAGTCATTCTCGTCACATTTTTTACACAGAAGCAGTCGCTGTGTCACTTTTTATCGCACATATATACAACCTCAAGGTACAAATAATAGAAGAACAGTTATTTTTTCTTTCCTAAAAGCACAAGACTACACTGTAAAAAATAAGACTGTTTAACTTAAAAAGGCAAGTGCAATATCTGCCTTAAATTTTTATGTTACCTAAACTCTTGTCACGTTCTTATCCCTCTCTCTTCTCCCTCATTTTTTCTCTCTCTTTCTTTCTTTTTTCTCCCTCTCACGTTCTCATCCCTCTTTTGCTCTTTCTCCCTTCTCTTTCTCTCTCTTTCTCTCTTTTTCGCTCTCTTTGTTCTCTCTCTTTCTTCTATCTATCTATCTATCTATCTATCTATCTATCTATCTATCTATCTATCTATCTATCTATCTATCTATCTCTTTCCCCCTTCTTCTCTCTTCCTCTCTCTCTCACCTCTCCTCTTTTCTCTCTCTTTTTCTTCTTTCTTCTCTCTTTCTCCTCTCTTCTCTCTTTCTTCTCTCTCTCTTTGTCCTCTCTCTCTTTCTCATTATTATCTCTCTTTCTCCTCTTCTTCTCTTTCTTCTCTCTCTCACTCTCTCTTCTCTCTCTTCACTTTCTTTCTTCTATCTCTCTTTCGCTCTCTCTCTTTGTTCTCTCTCTCTTTCTCTCTCCCTCTCTTTTTCTCCTCTCTCTCTCTTTCTCTCCTTTCTCTCTCTCTCTCCCCCTCTCTCTCTTTATTCTCTCTCTTTCTCCTCTCTTCTTCTCTCTCCCTCTCTCTTTGTTCTCTCTCTCTTCTCTCTCTTTCTTCTCTCTCTCTCTTTCTCCTCTCTCTTTCTCCTCTCTCTCTCCCTCTCTCTCTCTCTCTCTCTCTCTCTCTCTCTCTCTCTCTCTTTCTCCTCTCTCTCTCATTAAAACACTTCACTTTTACCTCTGCACCTCCACTTCCCCGTCTCTCATTCCCACAGTGGCATTATAGGCGCGCAGATGTGGGTGTCGTCGTGCGTCGCGCTGCTGCGTTCTGTACACTCTCCATGCGTCTCACGTCTCATGCGCGCTCAGGCCATTAGGCTGCGGCCCTGTTTGTGATGCAGGAGCAGGTGGTGCGTCGTGTATGCGCGCGTCACTCACAGGCGCCGCACACCGACAACACGCCTGTCAGACGCCAATTTGCTTCCACTGTTTTCAATTTGTGTTTCCGCTTGAACTGAGGCAGGTTTACTGACACTTGTGCATCGTCATGGCAACTTTTGGATGATGAGCAGGATTTGTCTCATGCACTGTAAAAAATATATATAAGGCAGTTTAACTTAAAAAGTGTGAGTATTATTTCTGCCTTAAAGTTTTATGTCTCTCTCTCCCCCACTCTCTTTCTCTCATCTCTCTCCAGTTCCCTCTCTCCTTCTCCTCTCTCTGTATCCTCTCCTTCTCTTCCTTTCCCTCTCTCCGTCTCCTCTCTCTCCTTATCTCTCTCCCCATCTCTCTCCTTATCTCTCTCTCTCCTTATCTCTCTCTCTCCTTATCTCTCTCTCTCCATCTCTCCCCCTCTCTTTCTTTCTTTCTTTCTTTCTTTCTTTCTCCTCTCTCCCTTTCTCTTTCTCCACTCTCTCCTTCTGTCTCTCTCCTCTCTCACCTTCTCTCTTTCCTTCTCTCTCTCCCTCTCTTTCCTCTCTCTCTCTTGACATTCACTCTCTTCCCTCTTTCCTTGTCTCTCTTTCTCCTTCTGTCTCTCTCTCCTCTCTCTCTCTCTCTCTCTCTCTCACACCTTATCTCTCTCCACTCTCTCCTTCTCTCTCTCTCTCTCTCTCACACACACACACCTCTCTCTCTCAGCTTTTTCTTTTAGTCTCTCTCCCTCCTCTTTCCCTCTCTTCTTCTGTCTCTCTCGTCTTTTTCGCTTTCTCTTTCCCTCTTTCCTTCTCTCTCTCCTCTCTCTCTCTCCCCTCTCTCTCTCCTCTTTCCTCTCTCTTTTCTCTCTCCTCTCTCTCTCTCTCTCCCTCTCTCTCTCACAACTTAAAGGTTGAAAATCACTGACTCACATTGTCAAGTTATATCAACACAAAGATTTAATTAGCTTATACTCAATATTTAAAATGATAATATTCTGATTCTGCCCTTCTCTTGTTCAAATACACAATATGAATAAAGAAGCGTTATGTGTTAGATCTTATTTTTCACTAATACGGACGCCATCCTCAAACTGTCTCGCTGTAAAAGCTCTGTTCTGATCCTGATGCTGGATTATTGTGTAAAGCCACAGGTGTTGTTAGTCTGATCAGAGTGTGCTCGAGCACTTGACAGAACAGTGTGATTCACAGCTATAAAACCAAGCAGGCCTGTACCAGCTCCGGTCAATGACACCAGCTCCGGTCAATGATATGTCCGCGTCACACTGTCGATCTCACTGTGTCGTGTAATGTAGATGTGAAGGAGTCTATTGATCTACCAGCCAGACGTCCATGTCATCCTCTGATCAGTCTCTTCAGCAAGAAACACTGTGACAATATGCCAAGAATAACAACCTAATCAATAATCATGATAAACCACAGCTTTAAATGCTTGTTTCTGTCACATCAAGTTTGATTTGATGAAGCTGTTCACAGACAAGAGGCATTATAGTAAAGTCATGTGTGGGAAAGAAAAACTATTTAATGAGTGTTGCTTGGTGTCAGTAGTTTTTTCTCACAATAATTAATCCATTAATTTTCTTCTCAGCTTTATTTGATGTGTCGAACTGGTCAACTTATTAAGATGAGCTTTCTTCAGTTGTTTTTTATTGACAAATCACTCAAATCACAGGAAAGTGTCAAGGTTAATTTGACTGAGTTTAGGCACAACTGTACGGCTAAATTTCATAAGTGAGGCTAGGGTAAGGGTTAGCAACAATAACTTAAAAAAAAACCATTTCTTTGTAGCTAGTGCTAAATTTAAGATAGAATGCAACCATTCTGAAAAGGTGGACGAGCTCGATGCAACACTCGGACCGAGTTGCACAGGCAGCAGTCCGAACTATGGAGGCCCAGACTTCCGTTATGGCATCCTTAAATATTTATTAATCCTTTATGTCTTTTTGTACTTTTTTTGTTAGAAATCATTGCAGAAGAATAGGCAAAAGTATTGAGGCGCTATCCCTTCCTGTATTCAATTTGTCTTCCTAAGTGCCATCTGTCTTTTGTTTACTGTGGTCGTTCACACTTCTCAGGGCAAACCTGAGAAGTGTGAACGTGGAGTGGCCTCTAGCCATTGATTCAGTGACCAAGGGATAACTTTGAAGGAAAGACCCTAACCTTAACTCCATGACGACTGGGAAACTGAGGGCCAGAGACTGAACAGACTATGACTAGGGCACTGGTTCAACAAAACATATTTGTACTTTTGTAAATAAACCATATTTTTGAGCTCTTTCAATTTTTCCACATGGATACGAAAATCCATGACACTTCACTTTCCACACACACTTCTTGCAGCTATTCCATGCTATTCTGAGGTGTTCTCTGGACGGTCAAGGGACATAGTCGCACCAGTGTGTCCTGGGTCTTTCTTAAAGTCTCCTTCTGATGGGACATGTCCAGAACACCTCATGGGACGTTCAGGAGGCATATGAACAGATGTCTGAATCACCTCAGCTGGCTCCTCTCGACTTAAAGGTAATGTCACAATACCAATCTTCAAATTAGATCTCAAAGTAGTATCTCATTGACTTTGGGCCTTAGGCAGTGGAACACTCTGGACAGCAGCCAACTCGTCGCAGGGTTTGAAACAGACAACCATTCCCTTTTCATTCTTTCATAGGGAAAATGTACAGTGATGCCCAATAACTTAAACATGCATGTTTTTGAAGGTGGGAGGAAATTGGAGTATCCAGAAAAAAACCACGCTGACACGGGAAGAACATGCAAACTCCACCCAGAGAGATCATCAGATGTTGATGTGGTCCAACTCGTGAGTCAAACCCACGACCTCTTTATTGTGAAGCTAAAACTCTAACCACTCTGCTTTTGATATTCAATACCAATTTTGATATCACAAGAACAGAAAATGCAGACAAAAGTAGACAGATTTTCAACAAAAAATAACTTTCTTTTAGGCTTGAATTCTCTATGACTATGTCCTTTTGATCACTACCCAAACTGGGACATATATTGACTGGTAAATCAAGAGCTTTGCCTTTCAACTCATCTCCTTCTTCACTGCAACAGTCTGATACAGTGATCTCATCACTGCTGACGCTGCATGAATCCACCTGCCAATCTCACGCTCCATTTTCCCCCTCACCTGTGCACAAGATCCTGAGATACTTGAACTCCTCCACTTGGGACAAATACTCAACACAACAGCACCTGAAGAGGGCAAGGCACCTTTTCCGATCAAAAAATATAGCCTAGGATTTGGAAAAGCTATATTTCTATCCCTTCAAATTGTAAAACAATTGCAACACAGGTCTATCATTAACATTATCAACATGTATATTAAAATCACCTGTAATGACTAAACCATTTTCTTCAGATTTGGATTTGAAGTATGGTGGAGCAGATTCCAAAACCCAGGACCCTTTTGTTCTTTATTCTAACTGTTCTATGACACTGAAGATGTTGGCATGAAGTATTGATGCTGTTTCACTCACATCAGGCTCCCCGCAGTCGCACTCCTCTCCCTCCTCCACAAAGCCGTTGCCGCACTTCTTGCCCCCCACCAGGTCCTTCATGTTGGGCATATTGTAGAGACACATGCCCCCGCCCTTCTGGAAGTAGCTGTCCAGGTCTCTCTTGCTGCAGCGGCTGAACACTCGGGGAAACGGATGCCTGAGGGAGAGTACATGTTCACTTTTCACAGACCAGCCTCGGTGCAAGTTGTGTTGTTAGTGCGCGCTTTGATGAAACTTAGCGAGGCATCCCGATCTATACACTACAGGGAACTGTTAGCAGCGATTTGTCATTCTGACTAATGCCTCCAGTAAAAGACACACTTTTATCATTTTGTAGTCAGGGGAAATGAAAAGAGGAAAAGGAGTTGTCAAAACACAGCCGGCTCTCACTTACATTAATAATACATGGAGTGTGTACTTTTCTCAGATTATTCACAAGGTTTTTTGCGGATAGTAAAGTCTATAGAACAATATACACAGCAGTTCAAAAAGGGACAATTAAAGCCTGACATTTTACTGTTGTTTATTCAGAACAATCATGAATATATTTTGTCTCACTATATTCACTAATATTTGATATTGTGACATCGCTATACATTCATAAAAGCTGCGGTTAGGGTCAAAAGGAGACAATAGTTGCGTCCTACGATTGTTTTTGTTTTTTAATCATGAAGGCAAAACTTGCTCAGGCCTGTTTAAACACTTATAAACTCATTGCAATGAACAATAGGGAGGCTCAGAATATGTGGAAAAGAAAGAACTAAAATGTGTCTTTTTAAGACAGTAAGGATTAGCACGCTTTCGTGCCTTTTTACCTCATTATGTTACCAAAAGCCAAAGCATAAAAAACCACGAATTTATGTTGAAGTTATGAGGTGACATTTGGAATTAATGGATAAGTTTAGGCTTCAAGTGACTAAAATGGGTAGGGCTGTGACTTGGGTTAGGTTAAAAAATGTACTTGTTAAACCCAAAGAAAATGTTGCCATGTGGTTTCTTCCAAAATTTGGGTTTGGATTAGAATATGTGGAAAAGAAAGAATTAACTTAACTGTGTCTTTTCAAGAAAATGAATTACTGATTAATTATTAATTCAATGTATGTGAGTCTTGTTAATACTTAGAAAACAGTCTGTCATTAGATGTAACAGAATATATTACAGACCACCTTTTATTGGCTGAATGACACTAGATTTAGGTTGTGGCAATGGAGCTCAACAGTGGAAGATTGCTCTGGTTCCAGAAGTACACTGCCCCATTTTAAACTCCCATAGGGATTTCAAAAACGTAAATATTAAAAGATTAAAGACAGCTGTTTTC
This sequence comes from Mugilogobius chulae, assembly GCA_038363315.1. Lineage (NCBI taxonomy): Eukaryota > Metazoa > Chordata > Actinopteri > Gobiiformes > Gobiidae > Mugilogobius > Mugilogobius chulae. The sequence continues at coordinate 32,542,456 of CM076404.1, forward strand.
AGTCTAAAAACACATCTATAACTTAAAATCTGGCACAATGTATTAATATCTTTGTAGTTTATAAAGTTGCAGAAATGGATTTTAAAGACAAAAGTAGGTCGTATGCTCCTGACTCACCACGTTTTCAAATTTGTTATTATGAATTATTTTCTAAATCTCAATGGGGTTTACAATGGGAGCCTGTACTTCCAGAACCATGGAGTGGGCGGTCACTGTTGAGTTCAGTTCTTCAAAAGCTAAGGCTGCTTTCATTAAAAATTGGCTTAAGGGACTTGTAATAACATTTAGTATCACAAGTTTAGGTAGTGTCCATTACAAAACTGGAATATTGAGCATAAAAGTTTATTTTTTATCTTAGAAATAAACAGATTAAGAATAAGTGGAAGGACAAAATGATGGGATATTGTTTAAGGGGCTAAAAACATTTCTCTGCGGTCTTCTGCTACCCTAGTATTTCTGTTAATGGTGTTAGCATGCTTTGTGCTGCTGTCTCACCCTGTGGCGGCGGCCATGACACATCCTCCCTGCTCGGCCGTGGCCTCCACACAGCAGCCGTCATGGTCGTGGCTCATCCCAAAGTTGTGTCCGATCTCGTGGGCCATGGTGGCGGCCGCTCCGATGGACACCTCCGAATGGTCCTGTGAAAAACAAGGTGACAAGTGAAGTAGAATAGTGATGGATGACTCATGTCTGTTGTAATGGAGAGAAAAGGAAACTAGGGCAGAGCGCAGGCTTCAAAACAACTGATGTTTGTCTGAGGAAAGTGTCTTTAAGGAGCTGTTTTGGTTATGTTCGTCGCGCTGCACAAGAGGCTAATTCAGAGCACTATATTCTGGTGCAGGGGCAATTCAGGATATGTTTTCAGCTGCTAAACTAAAACACATTTTATGGCTAAGATTAGTCTTTATGTAAGGCACAATTTTAGTCTTTTCAGCGGATGTAGCCAAGTCTCTTCCCACTTCCCCTTATGTTTTATAGTTAGCCGTATAACACAAAGTCAAAAACATTTTAAGATCTTTAGCAAGTCAGGAAAAGGTCCAGTAATTTACTGCATGAAATAATTATCTGACAGACATTTTATTGTAATATAATTTCACTGAAATGTTATTTAACTATAACCCTTTTTTGTAAGAAAATAACTTAAACAGTTTTCCTTCAGCACAGACATTAAAGAGTATCTGTTCAAACATCAACATCTAATTATCTAATATCTAACATCTAATTATAATATTGTTGCTGTTGTGAACACTTGACGAACAAAACCAATGTAGTTCGATTGTCTTGGCTTTTACACGTTGCGAAACACATAATTTAATTTAATGCTTTTGGTAAGCGAGCAATATGTGCAGACTATCCATCCACTTTATCCAGAATCTGGTCGCAGAGGCAGCAGTCTGAGCAGGAGGGCCCAAACTTCCTTTCCCTTTTACACTTCCTCCAGCTCTTTGGGCATACTGAGGTGTTCCCGGGCCAGACAAGAGACAAGAGACATAATCCCTCCACTGTGTCCTGTTTCTTCTCCTCCCGGTGGGACATGTCTGGAATATTTCTGCACAAAGGGGTCCAGGAGGCATCTGTATTAGGGCTACAACAAGTTTATCGATTGATCACAACTTATTGATTATTGAAATAATCGTCAACTAATTTAGCAATTGAATAAATGTTAATTTGTCATTATATACTCCCTAAAAAATGTTAAAGGGTAAAAGCCTGTTGGATTGCAAGTGGGTCATTATAACCCAGAGTTGGGTTAAAATTATATGTAATTGTTTATCTCTCTTTTTCCTACAGTGACATGTCCACAGGTCTGATTCTGAGACGTCTCTCCAGCAGCAAAGACAAAGGCAGGAAAGGTTCAGATGCTCTTAAAACAAGGAAATGTGTCGGTCAATGTAGGTCATAAAGTTTTTGTTTTTTTATCAATATGCACCAGATCTACAGTAAGCTGCAGTGTCCAAATTAACTGATTACTTTACATAGTTATTTCATTATTATGAATATTACTATGTGTATATTACTTCCTCTAAATATCTCTGTATTTGGAACAAGTAGTTGCTGGTAAGTCAGGTATTCTCTTTTAAATATTCAAACCAATAGATGGGTTATTTTGACCCAACGACTGGTTTAATGTTAACCCAACGTTGGGTAGGAAAACTAACCCAGCGGATGGGTTAAATCTGTTGCTAAAATAGCCCACCGTTGGATCGGTTCATATTGAAACCATCGTTGGGCTAGAGTTGGGTTATTTTAATCCATCATTTTTAAGGGTGTATGTTCCAAAGAAGCCTGAGATTAAACAGAAAAGTGTTTTTGATGTAAAAACTTGTTTGTTTATGGCACTACAATGAGAAATAAAAATGCTCTTTTCACATCAGATTTCTACAAACTACTGACATTTTCAGCACAAAATACAAATACTTATTCAAGTCACTTTTGCATTCTAAACAACTCATCGATTAATCAAAAGAATGATCAGCCAACTAATCAATTACCAAACTACCAGCTGACTCCTCTCGACGTGGAGGAGCAGCGACTCTACTCCGAGTTCCTAAGCTAAGAGGAAGTTGATCAAAATCCGTGAGACATTGCTCATTTTCCCCACACCAATCTGAATCTTCTGTTTGAAAAATCTGATGAATAGTTTCGGTCTGAATGTAATAGAAAAGGGAGTGTATGCGTACATATCTTTTGTTGATAATTAGAAAATAGCAAAGCCTTTAAAGAAATCTCTTTTTTATGTTTTAGTTGTATTTGAACAAACACAGTTAATGCCATTTAAAGCGGTGTTTGTTTCTGTAAATCCACAGCGTTTGTATTTCTCATCTCACTAAACAGAAGCGACTTTTAAAACATAATCTTCTGTTGACATTCAGAACTAATATAATCATAATGTAGATGTACAGAGATGGGGAAAAAGGTTGGTTTTGTAGCTGTACTGTGCTGGAGACTCTACAGTAGTCAGAGAGAAAGAGAGAGAGAGAAGAGAAAGAAAGAGAGAGAACAGGGCAGGTGTAAGAGGAGGTGACCACAGGGATCGATAGTTTATCCAGCTCTGATTAGCTTCTGATGGAGCGAGAGAAGTCGAGAGGTCTGCAGAATCTAAAACATGTGGTTTCACCTCCTCAGGCTGTTACAGTAAAGAGCAGAGAAGAAAGAAAGAGAGAGAGAGAGAGAGTGAGAGAGAGAGAGAGAGGAGAGTGAGGAGAGAGAGAGCGATGTCCAGAGCCGCCAGGGAGACAAAGACCAAACACAATGTACTGCACTTACCAAGAGGTTAAAGTGCACGTGCAGCTATGACTTTGTTTGGTCAGATAGTTTCAATGGTTAATATTTATGATAGATTTTTGTCAGTAAAGATTCCGAAAAAGTATTTTGAAATGAAACTTGAAAATTACAGGAGGAATTTTAAAACATGAATGATGGCATACACCTGGCTTTTTTGTCTAGCTTAATCATTTATTTAACAGAGTAAAGGTTCTACAATGTGTACCTTTGCTACATTTCAGAGAGGCCAGATATGTGAAGTTTAACCCTGATATCTTAAACAAGATCTGAAAAATTTGACGTGAAATTTGTGTTGTGGGAGACAAAGGGCTCCATGAGGACTGGGAAACTGAGGGCCAGACACTGGGCCACACGGACTATGACTAGGATTCTGTTACTTTGTTTTTTTTTGTTTTTTTTTTTACTCAAATTATTGTTCTTTTTTATTTTATAGCAATACAAAAATAAGTGAACATATAAAGAACAGTCAGTTGTCTTCATTATATATAGTCCACTTTTTCCAGCGTTCTTTGTATGATGTCTGTTGCAGGCTTAGAATATATGTTAGCATCGCCATGACGTGAATTTCTTCCACAATTTTTCTCCAGTTATTCAGCGTTGGGGGAGCTTCTTTGTACCATTTAGGTGTGATAGCCTTTTTGGCGGCATGTGTTTATCTGGTGAATGTCCCAAATACAAAACTAAAACTTTCTTTGGCAATTTGTATCCCAAAATGTTTCCTATTTCTATCACTATATCTTCCCAAAATTTGGACAACTTTTCACATTGCCAAAAATCATGCCCTACATTTCCTCACCACATAGCCTCCAGCAGGGTTGATGTATACAGCGATGCTTTTTTGATTTTGGGTGTGATAAAGAATCTCACTATGTTCTTCCAACAATATACTGTATTTTCCGATTTCTAGAGTTAGATGACTCTGTTACTTTCAATTATGCATAATTGTACCATACTTTTTGAGCTCAAATAAATCTTGAAGGATTTAGATTGAGATAGTGACAGATGTAGATTCCCATTTGCTGGCCTTACAGATGAATCTTCCTGGGCTTATGTCATCAAAATAACTTCAAACATGAGACTAAAGACTACTTTATGTGTTTGGGGGTTGTGAATGCCTTGCTCTTTTGTGGAATGTAACTGAAACAGGCTGAGAAACACTACTTTAATTAATGTTTAAGTTAACCTCAGAAGATGAGGTCACTTACAACTTTGCATTAACAATATGTGCTTTGTACTTCTGAAAGTCTGGGCTTTGATATATCCAATATTAAAACAACAGCCTTAATGGAGCTATGAGAACAAGTATAAGACCACAAAGTTTAATTAAATTACATGTATTCCCTAGACTTTTTGTGGTATATGGTATGAGAGTCAATATGGCAAAAAAAACTGAACCAAGTCCTATCAGAGCATTTCAGAATCAAGACTAAACCACATTTAAAATAAGCACTAAAGCCTAGAATTACAAGGCTCACCTGAAGGAAAACCAAATGAATAAAACAGGGCTAAATCAGGGAGCTCCAACCAAGGCTTAAAACGGGATTAAACCCAGAATACATCAACATCATTCAGAGCCTAAACACCTTCACTTTTCATTTGAACGCGAGCCTCTGTGGTCGAGGGTTTTGGAGGCACTTCACACATGCATAATTGTGTGGAGAGAGAGAGAGAGTGATTGACGGTTCAGACTGATCAAAGCGGAGCCGTGTGCGTACTGTAGAGGTGTGACTGACTGCCTCCAGAACTGGGACACTCTCTCTCCTCTGCACCTTTAAAGACACATTTGACATCATTCACACACTTCAAACACTGAGCAGAGCAGAGGAGAAGAGACCAGTCTGGCTCTGCTACAACAACACTCCTGCTGTCCAAAAAAGAGAGAGCACTAAAGCTGGACTAAAAATGAGAAGAGTCGTTTTGTGTCCGTGCATTACCGATATCAAACAGTAACAAAGAAACCCAAAAAATAAGAAATAGTCGTGGGTCAAGCAAGTCAAAGCAGATTATTGGTAAGCAAGCGAATGGATAATTGTCCCGGATCCTTCCCTGTTCTCACACTGCAAAAACGATAGATCTAGACTTGCTTAAAATGACTTGGAATGAGAATTTGAATCCAGATTGGAGTAGTTTTAACTGGATATGATTTAATTGCTTGTGCCATGTAGAATATTTTACTGGTTTCAACTGGTTATGAGAGAGTTTGGCTTAAAATACTCGATATTCTATTACTGCATATCTTCAAAACAAAAATCACCATATCATCTACACTCTTAAAAATATCTGTCATTAAACTGAAATGTTTCCTGTATATTTTGACGGATTTTGTTCGTTTTGGTGTTTTCAAACAGCTCTGTTTGTAAAAAGCCAGACTTTTCTCTGTAGTTTTACATTAACTTGTCCGTTTCTTACATTCTTCTACGTGTTTTTTTCTCGTATTTTCTAACTATGCATGGTGTGGGGGAAAAAAACTGTTTTGGAGGGAAAAGTCTTTGTCCTTTTTGTGTGAGAAATGCTGCGTCGTATGAAAGAAATCTCCGGAAGGTATAAAATACAGAAGAGTCCGTAATTTCAACTAAAATGTTTCTCAAATGAACACTTTCCGTTTTTTGTCCAAAATGAGTTTTACAGAACAAAAACTATAAATTAACAGGGTGGAATTGTAAAGGAGAAAAAACGGAGAGTTTGCTGGTAATTTCTGCCAGTAGAATTTCATGTTTTTTCTTTTTTTTTATGGAAAGATTTCTTCTATTCTATATATTGCCTAAGTATATAAAAGCAGAAGTTTGCGTATTGTAGGATGACAGAAGAACTCAAAGAAAACAGAAACATGTTTGTGTGCACCAAGTATGTGCACTTGTGTAACTGTGTATGTGTAACTTGTCCAACTTGATCCTATTGCTTCACGTAAAACTACTTTCACTTGTGTTTTACCAATGCTGCAAACATTCTCTACAACATGTACCACTCAAATTGCATTCCTGGCTCCTGTTTAAGCTTTAATTGCATCTATTTCTATCATCTTACAGAGAGAGATGCAAATGAACATGCTGCAAGTCGAGTCGAGATGGTGTCTTTTTGCCGAGCAGTTTTCCAGCTCAACACAGATGCACTTTAGGAGCACAAACTTTCAAGTCGGTCCGTCGGGATTTGCTGCTACTTTGAGTCCAGATCTGGGCCTAAATCAGAGGATCCGCCTGAGCGCCAGAGGAGGACAGGGAGGCAGAAAAGTCCTTTGGAGACTTTGCCTGTGAATTGACTTGGCAGAGGAAGTGATGGATGGTCCACGTACCACATTGATGCCTCCGGAGTTTTCCAGGCTGCACATTCCCTCCAGCGGCGCCATTCCGATCGTCGTGCCTTTGAAGATCACTCCGCTGAAAAACAAATTATGTCGCTGGTTACAGATTTATACTTAAAGAATAATACAGATGTGATGCTATAGGTCATGTTTAATGATAGTCTTAGTAGAATTCTAACCCCATGAGAAAGAAAATGTGTATGAAAATGTTTTGTACACTTAAATAATCGTCTTGCCATTGAAAATACATAAATTAATAAAAACTAGAGACTTTACCCATAGCCAGAAGATCCACCACAATCAAATGAACAAACACAACTTGCGCTCCACACGCTGACGCACACACACCTTCTCTCACATGTTAAGATACACTTGGCTTCACTAGAATACAATAGGCTGGGTAGAGATGACCCAGGTGAGAAAGCACATGTGTTTACAAAACAAACAAACCGCTCCAGAGCTTAACCGACTTCTCCAGCCGGACCAGATTTTGGACCGGATCAGAGTTTGTTTACGCGTTCACAATTACCGAATCGAACCGAAATATCCAGACAAACAAATCCTGATCCCAATCAAAAGTGTATTGTGAATGCAACTTTAGATAAATTTGCAAGTATTTGTTTAATGGGTTCCAACTTTTTAAATTTTGTTTAGGCTAATTTATTCCTATGAAAGTTTAGTTTAGGCAATTTGTAACTTCTTGTGCAGACTCTTGCCTCACTAAAACTACTCATGTGTAAACAGAACTGATTTTACCAGCACTTTTTAACATTTATGAACAAACCAATCACAGCTTGAATCATAGAAATAATGAAAATGAGAGGAATTAATTAATCCAGAGTACTTGCCCTGTATCCTGAGCCACCAAAAATCCTATCTGTTTCCATGCATGCTGAATTATCCGGGCCATTTGGTAAGAGCGGGGCTAATTAAGGAACATCAGGGAAAAGCAGCGGAAGCTTGTGCGAGCCGGAGTCAAGCTGTGTTGGGCCCAATTAGGACCAACTAAAAGTGCCTCTTTAGCCCCGAAACAGCCCAGCGTAAAGATTTCGGATAATTATTTCGGGGGGTTTTGCGTCTCTGGGGAGCGCTGGAGTAATTGGGAGCCACAAGTCGAACGGTGAAGCAGCAGGAGTTATGCAAAGGTAGAAATGTCCCGATGGAGTTTCATTACACAGGTGGGCGGAGGCGGATGAACTTCACCATTATGGCAGATATTCAAACATGTCGGAGTATTCGGTGGCACTAACAGGAGTTTTGTTGTGGATCTCTTTTAACAGTCGTTGTTTAAAGGTTGTTTGTTGGTCACACTGAACAAAAAATTCACGAGATCTCTAGAAAACTGGGACATTTATCATTAGCAATTACCTTTTTGCTTTTAAAATCATACATACGGTGTAAAAAGAAGTTTTTATAAGATAATCTGAGAAATCATTTTACATGTTCTGGTGCATTTTAGAAGACATTCATTTTAATAATCAATAGGTTGTACTTTTTCAGCTCTTGTGTTGTCAGATAAATAAGTTTTCAGTGGCATAGACTTGTACATGTGTCTATAGAGGGATTATTTGTTTATCAACACGGGCGATGTGTGCACCTGATATGCAGAAAGAGCCGCTGCTCATTGACCAAACTGTAGCAACAACTGGAGCTAAGGTTGTTGTCAGCAAACTACAAGAGTTTATCACTGTGTGACAAAAGTTATGCTGCTAATTCAACATTTGTAAATGAGATTCAACCCTTAAAAGTTACATTCAGGAGAGAGAAAAAACTGTGAGAAAGTCACTGTCTCAAGCTTCTGGAGCCAGATGTCCATCATTCTGGTCCAGACCTGATCAAAACACTTGTTCTTGTCCTGTTTAGTTGTTTTAATCAAAGAAGTTTCCCCAGCCAACTAGATGGACAGCATCTCTTTCTGCATGGAGCATGCGCAGTAGAGCGGAAAGTGACGTAGACTGACGCTCTATCTATAATATAGACGTCACTTGAAAAAATAATTATAGCTTTTCAGGTGCATATATGTAGATTCTATATGCACCTGAAAAAGCGGTAATAATTTTTAAATTTGGTTTATATTTTCAATTAAATAATTCATGTTTAATGAAGGTGTTTTGACTTTAATCAATCGAAGTGCCTGGGTTTTTTCTGCCTATTTAACATCTTAAGCAGAATACTACTTTATTTTGCAACAACTGACACAAGAATAGTATTTTTCATTATTAATAAATGCAACACAGATACATTTTTTTATTATATATATATTTTTATTCTACTTCAAATGATTCTGTGTTTTCTGTTTTGTCACACATCAGACATGACGTCCATGCACTGAAGGTTTCACAGTTTTGTATTTCTGCTTGAACAACATTAAAGATTGAAAAGGTGAAGTTTGTATTCACGTTTATGTACAGAAGCTTTTGTGCTGTGGCCTTGAATAACAAACTGCTGAACAGAATCAAGACATTGAGTTTTGTCAAAAGACATTCAGAGGCTCTTTAGACTGTCCTTGTTACCTTTTCACTGAAAATCTATAGAATTTTGATGACAAAAGTGTGTGGGGGGCTGCTGTGTCCTGACATTGGAATAACTCAGCACAGAACAATACAGTATGTTTCCTTTAGGTTCACTCACTTACTAATGTGCTCCAAGTTCAGGCCTTTATCATGTAGGTTTAGAATTATAGCTTATGTAATTTAAAGCTGCTATGAAATACATTTTAGGGTTATTTTAGGACATTTATGTCATAGAAGTAAAGTCTTCAAGTGAAAATAAGACTGTGATAGGCAAAAACACTATGATAGGCAAGATTATCGGTCGACGTCACTTTCTGCTCTACTACACATATCAGAAAGAGACGCTGTCCATCTAGTTGGCTGGGGAAACTTCTTTGATTAAAACAATAAAAGGCACATGAGCAGTTGTTTTGATCAGGTCTGAACCGGTGTGACAGACGTCTGGCTCCTGAAGCTTGAGACAGTGTTTTTCTATGAGGTTTTTAACTCACCTGAATGTAACAATACGGATCTGGCCTTTGTTATTTAGTTTGGCGCTCCCGTGTTCTCTCTGCCTTTTTACGTATTCTGTGCATGTGCCTGTTGTTGGAGTCAATTGGCCGATGGATGCCCACTCCCTGCGCTCCCGGATTGGTCTCCTCTGTCCCGTACACCCAATCAGACGCCTTGTTCATTTTAGATACATTTGCATAAGCTTTTGTTGTTCTTCGCTGAGGCACTCGATAAATATTATTATTACAAACTTTGTTTAGTTAAAATGTTCGTTTTGGTTTGGCTTACAGTGGATTTACACTAAGTGCAACTTGGATGCGAGTCACGCAGAACTTAGAAAGTGCTTAAAACCTATGCGTTGATTTACACTGTGCTCCGACATGTCCGACTGCGAGTGCGAGAGTTGCGCGACTCTGCGGAAAGAATCCGCATGAAGTCTATTTTTCCCGGAGACCGCAGCGGTCTGGTGCGGCTTTCATTCATTATACGAGCGTTCTCGCGGGAATCTACCTGACTCCACGTGGCTTTGGACGAAACCGGACCGCAGTTGACAGCATCTGGTGTAACAGGAACTTGCAAGAAACCCGCACGTGTCCCGACCCGCACCCGCCTCGCAGTCTGTGTAAATCCAGCGTTAGTTGGACTTTCATTTGTGTTATTTTCTTTTTTTATATATTGGTAAATTTTTGTTCACAAATTATTACTTTTTATTTTCTGTAAAATTGTGCACACTTTTGTTACAACTTTGACCTTAATTTGTCATTAAATAATTTACAGTTTCAGTTACCACCTTTCACCTGGTCTATTTATTGTTACTTCCCTACCCTTTGGTTACAACATATGTGTCGTAAAGATGAATTTCATTCACAAATGTTGCAGTATAACTATAGTTTTCAAACAGTGATGAGAGTCCCCTAACTATTCACATGCTAATTGCCCTGGCTACCTTGTAAACAATTGACCTGGTCCCAGTAATAAGTCACTGAGACTGTGCTAAGAATCTAGATTTCCTCCCCTTTAGACCAGGGGGAAGGAACTGTGATGAGAGTCAAAATGTCCTGATTCTACTCTGTTTCAGTGATGTTAGTCACTACTGCTATAGTCTCTGTTTGATTTAAATTGTACTGTAAACTGTCCAAACCAGCCCAGAACCAGAAATAAACAAAAACTAGACCAGCATTAAGCCAAGTCTGACCCATGAATAACTGGCATTAGGCTGCAAGGGGGTTAAGTCTAAAGAAGAATTACAACAAAACTAAAAAGGGACAAACTCAGGTATAAGGTTAGGCCTGCAAATAAGAAATGTATGCATATTTGCAATCTTTAAAAGATGGGCAGAGGGCCGGATCTGATCTTTGGAGGGCGAGTTTGATTTTTATAAATTGATCACATTGTACTTTCAATAAAAAGTTTCCAAGACAAGACTCTTAAACTTGTTGTATCAAAATCATATTTTTTACATTATATTAATTTAACATTAATATTAACAACGTTTAGTTAGATTAATCAAACTTTATCTGTTATAGCCCAGTAAAATGTAGTGAAATCATCTGAAATTCGGCAGTAACAGGCTAAAGACAGAGATGATAAAACCTTTCTTATGTTAAAAATACGCTGTGCTAACTAAAAATAAAGCTGTACAAAAGAGCTCTTTTCCAAACAAACGTCCTAATGCACACTTTGAAGAAAGCAGATGCAAATATGTACTGGTCTGTAAAAGTCTTTTGAAACACTTTTCTTTGAAGCGAGGACAAGGTCGCACCTGCCACAGGTATATTTACTCCTTGGGATAAAAGCTTGTGGAAAGGGATTTATGTTCTCCAGCAGAATATCGGAGCAGAAATAAGCTAAACAAAGTCTTCACAGACAGCACAAGGGCGATGTTGTCATTAGATTCAAATGAGTCATACTTTTGCCAACACAACTGTTCACTACTATTCACAGGACATTAGTTTTACATCGGAAACATCAGGAAAACTGTTTATAGTCCCATGTGAAGAGTTCAAGTCTGTAAAATTTCCCCATCTTGTTATTCAGTAAACTTAGACGTCCTCAGGTAATTTTAGTCCTGTGAGAATGTATGTCTGTTAGAGTTTAGATTCTAAACCCAAGCCCGATCGCACACTTTTACAACTTTTTCACAGTTCAGAAGCTGCACTTCTCTTGCTGTTACAGCTCTTGCTGCGTCTACAACAGATGACAAAAGTCACCACTGGATGTAGCGAACTAATCAATCTAGCGGTTATGCTTTTAATAGCATGAAAAAGAAGATCTGCAGATGGTTCAATAATAAGTAATCCTAACCCAGCACTATTTTTATAAATCAATGTGTATTTGTCGCCATTTCCAAAATAAAGTCGCTTATCTGTATATGTGTGAATGTAAAAGATAAATATCCAGATAATCCCATGTGACAGAACAAGAAATATTTGTTCACCATAGTAAAGCAAAGAGACAGAAAGAGAGAGAGGCAGACAGAACAGATTATTCTTACGTGAGCAGTTGTGCGTTGTCGTGCTTCTTGCGTGACTTGAGCTTCTGTCTCCACTGGAGGAAGGACCACAGTGTAGCGTTGGGCTCCTCGTTGACGATGCACTGGTCCCTGTCCGTCCACACCTCCAGCCCGATCAGAGGCACGCGGATGTTCAGAGCTCTGTAGAACTGAGCAGGGAACACACACAGTAGATTCATTACTGCTGGACTAATGTTGGTCAAGAGTCAAGTACAAAAGAAGGTAGAGCGTTTAGCTTCTGCTCCTGTCTAAGAAGCTGACACACTCTCTACTTTTAAGATTGGGTTTAAAACGTTCCTCTTTGAAATAGCTTATGTTTAGGTTCCAGTCATGTTGCCTTAGGAGCAAGTATACCAATCAAAACCTGAGAAAAATGCCATAAAACATCTTCGTCCAATCGAAAGAGCTTATTTTCGGCTGCCAGAACATAGTCATCTGCCACTTCCATTGCATCAAATGTAAGAACGTTTTTCAGCCCTAAATTGCAAACTAATTGGACCTGCGGGTGCTTGAACCTCACACTCTGCATCATGTCATGTGTGTGACAACGCAAGGCACGATCATTTGTAAGTCAAGCATCAAAACAAGTCGAAGAGTCACATTTTCACACTTTTTTAACAAGTAAATCTTAACCCTTTAGGCGCCAGAGTTTTTACTGAAATATAACACATTTAGAGACTTTAAATGTTGCCCTGAAGAATCCAAACTGATATCTCTCCGTTTAAAGAGTTGATAAAGAGCTGAATGTGAAGTCTACGAAATACTGAAACTATCAGAAACAGAGTCTGGAGACACAGAGTCAACGCTGCAAAAAAACATTTGCTAAAATGTCTTGAAATCAGTTTTTTTTCTAGTTAAGATGGTTTTACTCGATTCTTCAAAATTATTTGACTTGTTTCAAAGTGTTGCTTTAATAAATTTGTTCTGATTTTAAGCCAAAATATTTGCAGGTGTTGAAAAATGTTTTTACTCAGAACCTTGGCAAATTTGGTTCAAGCTGAAGTCTCGTGCAAACAGTTAGAAATGTCTTGAAACAGGTGAGATTTGCTTCCAAATTTCATGCTAATCTGCCAAAAACGACTAAAACTAAGCTGAAATTTCTGATTTAAGCGAGATTATATAATGACTTGGTGCAGAATTGCTACTTTGGCGCTTAAAGGGTTAACCTACCCCAAGCCCCAGCCCTAAACTTACCTGTTTTAGTAACTTGAAGCCCAATCTTACCCGTTAAACCCAAAGAAAATGGGTTCAACCAAAATTGATGGTTATTTTACGTTTTGGTTTTGGCATGAAAACGTGCTCATCATAAAGTTTTTGACATTTTGTTGTATATACATTTTCTTTGGCGACAGTGTTCTATTTTCCAGTCGTAGAAAGAATCGTGGGCCTGTTTTAATTGGTTGGTGGGCCTGAATTTATGTTGAACAGCCCTCGCTCTAAAGCTGCGTTAAAGTTTACATGTTAAGTCAATGTAAACTTGTTTGGGTGTCTCGCTCCAACCTGCTGCAGACACTTTGGCCGCCTCATCAGGCAAAGACACTTAAGTTGGGCTCTGCTGAACTTTCAACGCCCGTGTCTACCAGTCAGACACTGCTTTCATGTGACGTAGTGACATGCTGCTCTGCTCTCACATCATGAGGAAAGAAGTACTGTTTACTGAAGTCTTTGATCAACTTACTTTTATCAAAAGGTCGCTTGTTTTGGGGATTTTTTCAAAGGCTTAATCGCTTGTTGCACTTTGAAAATCTGGCATCCACAGCAAAACAAACAATACGGGACACGATATGGACTGACAACGAGAACACATGAATGCATTAAAAATGTTCATTGTGGTTTTAAGCCACTGTGGTATAACATAACTATGGAGGAGTACAGAGACAGCAAAAGAACATTGTCTGGACGAGGAGAAAGTTGTGCTATCGAGTAAGTTAGCTACATTTTATAAAAGCAGCCAGGTTTGATCTTTTCAGTCTTCTCTTTCTGTGTACGTGCAAAACAAAGCCTTTTGCAGAGAAGCATATCTGGGCGTAAAAAGTGACCTTGTCCCCCAACGCCCGATGCAATTTGGGGAGCTTAAGGCACCTGTTGAGGAGTGAGCTTAGAAAATATTCTGCGTCAACATTCACTTCTCATGCGACGCTTTAGCACTGTCTGGTCTGAACGAAGCATAAGACTCAAACTGAAGTACAAACTGATCCATGATTTGACTTCCATCTCTCCATGAGTCTGACAGTTTAGTTTTATCACGTCAAATTCTAGTCCTTTTGACCTAGAAAACTACAATGAAAAGCTACAGAAAAGGAGAATTGCAATTATCCCTGGCGCTGGTGTTGTTTGCCTTGCCTCGGTCTCGGGCACTAATCACTAGTTTGAAACCCAAAGAAGAGCGGATCAGTAATGGAGCGCATTGAGACGCTGTGATTCTGCCCCGGCGTCGGCCATTATCTTGTTGACTTTGGCCATTTGCAGCCGCGGTGAAGCCATCAGCCTTACCTTATCCACGTAATTGGCAATTTCCATTATCCTGGTCTTGGTTTTCTCGTAGTCCTTGTTCTGTCGCTTAAACTGTGGAGAGAGAGAGGAGAAGAGAGAGGGGGAGAGAAGGGAGAAGGAGAGAGAGAGAGAGGGAGGAGTAAGAGAGAGGAGGGAAGGAAAGAGAGAGAGAGGGAGAGAGGAGGGAAGGAGAGAGAAGAAGAGAGGAGAGAAGGAGAGAGAGGGGGAAAGTAGGGAGAGAGAGGAGGAGAGAGAAAAAAAGAGAGGAGAGAAGGAGAGGGAGTGGAGGGAAGGAGAGGGAGAGAGGAGAGAGAGAGACAGGTAGGGAAAGAGAGAGAAGGAGAGAGAGAGAGAGAGAGTGGGAAAGAAGGCAGAAGGAGAGAGAGAGAGGGGGGCGAGGAAAAGAGAGGAGGGAGAAGGGGAGAGAGAGAGAAAAAGAGGGGATGGAGAAAGAGAGAGAGAGGAGGGGAGAGAGAGAGAGAGGAAGGGAGAAAAGGAGAGAGAGGGGGAGGAGAGGAGGGAGGGAGGGAGGGAGAGAGAGAGAAGAGAAGAGAGAGAGAGGGGGAGAGAGAGAAGAGAAGAGAGAGAGAGAGAGAGAGGGAACAAAAGTGAGGGGAAAAGCAGACAAAAAAGTAGAAATGAGAGAGAGAGAGAGACGCATTAGTACAAGAGTAAAATCTTTTCCTGTTGGAGGCACTGTAAATTACCCAAAACCCCATTTTGTCTTTTGTCCAGCACAGCAATTACACCAATTACCTAAAGCCGCTCTTAACAGTTACTATGAACGGTTACTATGGACCGTTACCATGGCGTTAAAGCCGCTGATGCAGATGTGAGCTCTGTGTGTATTAAGGTACTTGTCGTGAGCTTTATGTCAAAGGTAATTGCTCAAAATGGAGTTTATTTTAGTCTGATGACAAATGATGAAAGACAAGTTGACGTCAGTGACCAAGCGACGTACTGTACATGTAACAAATGTAGGGTTAAGTGCCAGTTGATGCTAACGATAAAACACATATTTGAGATGTGTATTAAATTGTCAATAAATTGGTAAAATTAGCGTACCAAATCAGAAATGTCAAATTAAAGTCTGTTAGCAGTTGGCTTAAATGTCACGCTTTTTACATGCTATTCATTATCTAAAATAAAATACAAAAATGTAAGGTTGTGGCCTTTCCTTAATGTGGTCGAAGTTTTTTTTTTTGTTTGCTTACCAAGTTGATTCCATCTGCATTACTCATAACTTTGTATACCTTTAGCTTTAGCCTACTTCTCCTGCATTGTGTTTTTAAGTTTTGAAATTTTAACAAAACATGGACAAAACTAAACTGTTAAACCCTAAAGTCCCCTAACAGATTTTACCCAAGCAAATTATTGTAAAAGAGACGTAAAAGCCGTAAATGCTTGATTAAGCTAGTTCTGGTTGCTAACTGTTAGCTTGAAATGATGATAACAGGGCTAAGCATATTTGGCTTTCTATTGGCAAACTTTTGTGGGATACATTCATAAATATATCAATATGAATAAATAATACTAGTAATGCTTTCAAAAGATGTAATTTCAGCCTAGTTGGTCTAAAAAGTTGCAGGGGTACGAAGTGACAGCGCTTTTTGGTAGCTAATGCTAACAGCTAATCCTAGCAGCTATCTTCGCAACACAGTTATGTCGAGTCCCGGCTAGCATTTCCCAAAACCTTAAACTTAATCAAATTACCTGTTTCTAATCTTAACCACATCCTTATTCAAATTTAATTAAAAAAAATAATAAATTCAACAAAATATAAACATTTGCTAGCATAGCCACTAATGAAAACTAGCATCCTTATTTTCCCACAGCCCTAAACTTAACCAAATTAACTTAACTTGTGTCTAATCCTAACCCTAACCATGAACAGATTTAAGAAATGAATATATAAAAAATAACTTGCTAGCAAAGCCAATGAAAAGTAGTTTTTCCCCGATGCAGACTGGTTAGCATACCTTTCCCACAGCCTTAAACGTAACTATTCATTCATTCATTTTCTACCGCTTAATCCCGTTAGGGGTCGCGGGTGACTGGAGCCTATCCCAGTGACTTTGGGCCTTAGGCGGGGAACACCCTGGACAGTGGCCAACTTGCCGCAGGGTTAGACAGACAACCATTCACTCTCTCATTCACTCACTAAGGGTAATTTACAGTGATGCCCAATTAACCTAAACATACATGTTTTTGGCGGTGGGAGGAAACCGGAGTACCCGGAGAAAACCCACAGTGACACGGGGAGAACATGCAAACTCCACCCAGAGAGATCGTGAGATGTTGATATGGTCCGACCCGGGAGTCGAACCTACGACCTCCTTATTGGGAAGCCAGAGCTCTAACCACTTGGCTACCGTGCACTCCGTAAACGTAACTAAATTAACTTTAACTTTTAAACACTAACCCTAACCTTGCCCAGAAGTAAGTATATAAAATAATAACATTGGCTAGCATAGCGTGTGATCTGTGGCGTTACTTGGTTGGAAAAAAGGTTGAAAAGCTAAGTTTATGAGGTCTAACTTGGTTGGAAAAGTGCTACAAATTATACCAGACCTAGCTTAGACGCTAACTGATAACATTTGGATCCAACACTGTCTACTTATTTATCTATGATTGCACAAAAAAAGACAAAATGACAACAAAAATGACAAAAAGAAGACTAAAAGGTTTTTGTTAGCACAGAATAAGATACAAAGACACTTATAATCATTTCTTTGATAAGATTTTGAAGGAAATGGATGATTTTGCAATTTTGTATTCATTGTATTTCTATTCCTCATGCACACTACTAACCCAAAACAAATGCTAAAACGATCAAATGAATGATTTTTCTGTTTTTCGAAAAATAAAAAACAAAAAAATACCCCAGTAATCAGCCTTGAAAGCAGTAGGAGTGCTCTGACTCAAATTTTAGGCACATGTTAAGTGATTTCCACCAGATTATGTGCTTCTGTCAACAACACGAAACACAAGCACCAGACAAATCACCCATTCTGTTGTAGCATGCCCCAAGCAGCAATCACAACGTGTAATAGTAAACAGCTTTTCTACACTGACCAATCGTTTTTAGAAAGCATTGTTAAATCCCCAGCTACTAAAAATGCAAGTAATGTTTCCTGTTATTGTCGATTTAAAAGTGTAAAACTTTTCTGGTGAAGAGCCCGCAGAGGGGACTGAACAAATAAAAAGGCTTCTCTTTGGCCAGTAGTACAAGGTAGAACAAGGGTAATAATATCTCAATGGTGATAGATGCCACATCTGAAAAGATTCATATCGCTCATTTAAGGTAAGACATAAAACTATTGTGTCTTAAGGTGATATAGTGTATTTACCAGTGTATTGTCTGCCACTATGTACAGCTCCATGTACTTGGTGGTTCCCCAGGTGTTCCTTTTCACCTGCGAAAAGACAAAAAACAGCAGCTTGAAAACCACTCCATCCCCGAGCATTAGGCCGCAGCAATCTGAAAATCATCTCTTAAATTTCTATTAAGTGTAAATGATGTTGTAATTATGTCGGTAATAGGCTCTGTGCTGGTGGAGAGGTCTGGCTCCCGAGGCCATTAGGAGCTCTGCGTTCATCACCGAGCAAATGAAGGCTCTGTCAGTCACATCCAGAACAACGTACGGCTGAAGTGCAGAGAGGTGTGTGCATTATGTAGGAAACACTCTCAACCAGCACAAGAACAACTGCATTTATGTCATTTTAGTGCAGTGACTCACTCCAGTTGGCAGCAATAATGTTCAAGAAAGTCTAATCAAGAGCCAAGAGTGGTCAAACATGTATTAAAACCAAATACATGAAAAAACTTTATTATACATTGGGAAATTCAGTGTTTTTGATGTTTGGAGAGAGAACCATTCTAAACAAGATTCATCAAAAGATTGTTGAAACTCAAAGCAGACAATTTTGCATATTATAAGTAATTTAAGTCAAAGATGCAAGTATGATAGATTGTAGAAGATTGAGAGGCTGAAGAGGGTGACAAGACAAGGAGAAAAAAGAGTTGTTTTTTTCAAGGTCTGAGATTGGTTGACTGGAAGAAATTCTCATTATGGGTAAATACTTAAGTTGTGGCTCAAAATTGTGTCCAGCAACTCTCACAGTGAGACTGGGAAAGATCAGTGTTAAAGCAGATGTATAGATGAAGATGATTAGTGACTTGATAGCAGAGTGAGACCTCCTGACACTTGTGTCTTTGATTGATCTTTGTCAAACATGTAAACAACAGAGCTGCTCAAAGTAATGACAAAAGAGCTACAGGATGTTTCTTCCTTTTTTATGTTGTCATTTTCATGAGCGCAAAAACACTTTTAGTTACGCTGGCCTCAGCTAGAATCCAGAATCTATACAATCTAATGTTACTCATTAATTATTACTTTATAAAAATGTACTCAGTTACTGCCCCAAGAAAGTAACTTTGTTACATTACTTTAGGTATACTGTGTAATAATGCAAACATCAAATAAACAAAGTATCTAATGTTTTATTATTGGCATTAAAACAGACGCAAACAACACATTAGCTTAAACAGGCTTTAATTTACTAAAATCAAGAGTAAAAATGATTCTGACCCTGTTCTGTGTCACTGAGCTGTTTTAGCTCACACAATAAGTCATGCTTGTAGGTTTTTTTTAAGCCTAAAAGTAACAAAAAGTATTTCAACTGTAATTTAATTACATGTATTTTCACAGTAACTGAGTCACACTACAAGTTACTCAAAATTGTCATCTCTAAAGGCTTCACATGATTGTTTATTCAGCAAACAGTGATGTTAGAAAATGAAACAATGAAACATTGGTCAATACCAAACAGAAACATTAAAAAACAGGAAAATCAGAAACAATCATTGGTCAAAAAACGCAGAAGCAGATTGTTCAACAGCAAACAGGCAAATGGATAATTGTCCCAGAATCCTCTGTTCTTAAGCTCAGCAGAACCAAAGTCCATTAGTAGAGGTAAACGACTCATCTAGCAGAACAAGGACAGGTCCAGGACCTTGGGTCCAACCTTAGTCATTTATAATCCCTCACATCTTGTAGTGAGACATGTATTCATCCAAACTCTTTCACCGCAGCTTCACACAGGTTCAGTTACAGTAAGAGTCGGTTTGGATTGAAACATCCCAAACCTTCGCCCTGAAACAGATAAACTTTGTGCACCCTGGAGTCAAGAGTCAAACACAACTTGTTTACGTGTTATTTAAGATCGCTCGCACACACAGACCTCAGACGGGACCCCTTTTAGCTGCTGTTGCCGTGGGTTACACTCCACCGCTACGAGAGCGGTGTCTTTTCCCCAGAGCTGATGTTCTAATGAGTTTTTCTGCCCTGGTATGAAGACTCGTGTCATCTGCTCCATGTGACCCACGGCTCCAAATGAAATGAACCGACCCCCGAGCGCTAATACTGAGAGGCAGGGGGCTTTATTACGGTGAACTCTGACCCCGGGAGCAGGTCGTGGACTAGTTACAGGGCTCCTCAGCGTCACGGGGAAAAGAAGATTGCCTGTTATAAAAACGTGGCTTCACATTACACTTCAGATGTATTTATTCACAAGCTGAGTGTTTGTTTTCCGTGGAGAGGCATTTCGATAGATTTGTTTTGAATAAAAGCCTGAAATCATTATCTCTGCCTTTCGCGGATGCTGCTTTATGGCCCGGAAATGTTTTTATGTAGCGCTTTAGTCCAATTGGTTGTTCACACTGCTCCCAAAGTAATGCTGCTTGTTGACCTTGAGTCAGACATTATTGTATTTGCTTCTGAAATCGGTTCTGCTAATGGAGCTATGGTTTATAAATGACAGTTCACTATATGAGACTCAGATTACATAAATACTTTGCTTACATGTTAAATGACTGTTTTGATGAACTTTATAATTGTGTTTTGCCATAAAATATGACATGTAGAGGTAAATACAATTGCTCAATTTAAAAAAGTTGTCTGTATAATAAAAAATACATCACTAGACTTTTTTTTGGAGCAAGATAAAAGTTTGACATTTAGATAAACCTTCCTTATCCTTGAGAAAGATGACTTAAATTTGTAAAAAAAAAAATTGAAATATGGGAGAATTAAAGAGGAATATAACGTATGAAGTGACAAAATATCACATCCTTAACTTTATATTTTTGCCAATATTTTTAACTTATCTAGTCCTAAAAATGTCACTTCAGTGTCTCTGTTGATACGTACAATAGCTAATGACACATGTATCTTCTTTTCACAGTTGCCAAAAATGATATACTTTCACTCATCCTGCTAATGCTAAGTTTTTCTCCTACTTGACCCTGTGCACAAAAGTTGTTTATTTTGTCAGACTTTAGCGTTAGCATTGACAGACAAACACATCTTTTTATAAACACACTTTGGTCTTTTGATAAAATAAATATTCTCCTCATTTGTAAAATATTTAATATGTTTTCAGAGAAAGCCACCAACAACTCACTGTTCACTGCTCGATCTTTAAACCCCCTTAAGGCACTATATTTTCAATTTAGTCAATTTTCGCACAAAAGCAAACTAACTTCTATATATTTAGAAGAAAGAGTTATTAGTTGATGTAACTCTTTTAGTCACAGTCAAATCAGAATTCTAAGACGACTCTGTGCCTGTTTAAATGCTCTTCTGATGAACCAGGACTTTTTAACTGGCTCAGTCTTAACTTTTTAAACCTT
Source organism: Mugilogobius chulae (assembly GCA_038363315.1). Classification (NCBI taxonomy): domain Eukaryota; kingdom Metazoa; phylum Chordata; class Actinopteri; order Gobiiformes; family Gobiidae; genus Mugilogobius; species Mugilogobius chulae. The sequence continues at coordinate 32,563,743 of CM076404.1, forward strand.
ATCTTAAACCCGTAAAGCTCATTTTTGTTAAATTAACTTCAGCTTTTAAAGAGGAATTGTTGACAATACCCAAATTTTGCTCAAAAAAGTGTTATTCTGGCCAGAGCTAGTGCCACTAGCTTTACTCTGGTTTATATTGACCAAAGAAAATCAAGGTGTTTTAGTGAAAAAGGCAGGTTCCTTATGGGGTTGAGTATTTTGCTCAATTTAGACTGAGGCAGTGAAACCTCATAGAAATGAACTAAACAGGAATTGAACATCCCAACAGGAAGTTGGCATTTTTGAAATCAAATAAGTCAACTGACTTCTGTGCACCGAGCCAATTATGCCTCAGTCTGAATGTTGAAGGGCATTTTTCAAATCACACAACTATTGAAAACGACTGTAGTTCATAACCATTCTCAGGATAAAAGCCCATTATTATGAGAGTTCTTCCCATGTGACCTCTTCACTGGTGCCCTACTAACACACAAAAGGCTCTATTCCTGTGCGAGTGTGGAGCTGATGTATGTACCTCGCTCACTTCCTGGTCATGTGAGTTATAACGAGAGCAGAGCAGGTGTGTGGATCCACCAGGCTTCACTCTGTCACCTGCAGACTCTCCTCAGCACACAGAAAAGACTGTTTGTGTGAAGAAAAATTACAGCTACTACTCGGAAAGCACATTTTACATTATTATTTAAAGACTCTTTCAGTAAGACACAGTGACCATGATTATATACTCAACAAAAATATAAACGCAACTTTTGTTTTGCTCCCATTTTTCATGAGATGGACTTAAAGATCTAAAATTCATTCCAGATACACAATATTGCCATTTCTCTCAAACACTGTTCACAAATCTGTCTAAATGTGTGATAGTGAGCACTTCTGCTTTGCTGAGATAATCCATCCCACCTCACAGGTGTGCCACATCAAGATGCTGATCTGACAACATGATTAGTGCACAGGTGTACCTTATACTGCCCACTATATAAGGCCACCCTGAAATGTGCATTTTGTTTTTGCTTTATTGGCGGTCTGGGGACTCAGGGAACCAGTCAGAATCTGGTGTGACCACCATTTGCCTCATGCAGTGCAACACATCTTCGCATAGAGTTTATCAGATTGTCTATTGTGGCCTGTGGAATGTTGGTCCACTCCTCTTCAATGGCTGTGCGAAGTTGCTGGATATTAGTGGGAACTGGTGCACACTGTCGTATACGCCGGTCAAGCACATCCCAAACATGTTCAATGGGTGACATGTCCGGTGAGTATGCTGGCCATGCAAGAACTGGGACATTTTCATATTCTCTGAAACGCCTTTGGAGACGGCTTATGGTGGAGAAATGAACATTCAATGCACGAGCAACAGATCTGGTTGACATTCCTGCTGTCAGCATGCCAAATGCACGCTCCCTCAATGCTTGTGGCATCTGTGGCATTTTGCTGTGAGACAAAACTGCACATTTCAGGGTGGCCTTTTATTGTGGGCAGTATAAGGTACACCTGTGCACTAATCATGATGTCAGATCAGCATCTTGATGTGGCACACCTGTGAGGTGGGATGGATTATCTCAGCAAAGCAGAAGTGCTCACTATCACACATTTAGACAGATTTGTGAACAGTGTTTGAGAGAAATGGTAATATTGTGTATCTGGAATGAATTTTAGATCTTTAAGTCCATCTCATGAAAAATGGGAGCAAAAACAAAAGTGTTGCGTTTATATTTTTGTTGAGTATATTTAAAGAGCATGTTACCTTTTTAAGTTTTTAATCCTGTTCTAACATGGTTTCCTCATTAAATACACATCTGAAGTTTTGTTTGTGAGATTTCTTTCGTTCCTTCAGAAACACCAGTCTGAATACCCCTGATCTGTGATGTCATAGATAGATCTCTGAGACACTCTGCTCTGCTTTTAAGTTCATGAATCATCCACACTTGTTACGAGCTGTTCTGCAGCATTAGCGTATCAGGCAAGATCACTTTGATTGTTTTCCCTGAGTTATTTCCTTTGCAGTCAGTAGATAGAGTTTTAACTCTCAGTTCTTGATGCAGGAAACACATGACAGTCATTTGTGCTTAACTACACTGTTTTTGGTTATGGTGCGAGAGATTCCAAAATGGAAGTGCTCAGGAGCATGTTTAAAGGATAAACAACATTAAAAAATCAGAGCTGGACAAGTTATTAATGCACCGTATACTTAATCGCAAAACATTATTTTGTCTGTGTTAACACAGGTCACATGATTCAGCCCAAAAACAATAAAGCGCCCCGCGTTGCTGCTGTTGCACTTTTCTCTCCTCCTCGCTCTCATAAACAGTCCACACACAGAGGATCTGCTCCGTTGCTGCTAGCGCTTTGAATACAGAGGAGTGAGCTCTGCTGTACGGACAGCGGGACAGAGACCAGTCTGAGCTCTGTCTGAGTTTTTAAATAATCCAAAAAGATAGACTTCAAACTGAGAACACCTTATTAAATATGCACACGCAGAATCAGCCTCGATCAGCGGCGATGTGCAAACTTTTACACACGTGTTTGTGGTGTTTATTTTGAAAATTTAAAAAATTGGATCGTTTTACTTCCCATTGTGTATTTAGTGAGCACTGAGCTGGTTTAACTCAGGACTATCCCAGAACTGGACCAGGTTTTCATCATCAGGATTGAAACAGGACTAAACCAAGACTAAACAAGACTCTTTCATCAGTGAAAAGTTACATTACTTTGTTTGTTTTCACACAACTTGGCAGTTTTGATGAGGTTTATAATTGTTGTTTTGGAAAAAATAGTCATAGTCAATGCAAACAATCACAACAGACAAGCCAAGCAGAGTTTGGTGAACAAACGGGACTTCATACGTAGTCAGGACAGTACGGAATAATTTCCACCTGAATAAATACAATAACAAGATTGGAAGAAATTGATTATCAGTTATTTTATTGTTCAAAATTGAGTATAGTCCCTTTAAAAACAGAGCAGAAGTTCTATGATATCTATCAATGACATCACAGATCAGGGACATTCAGTGTTTTCTATTCTCAGAGAAGAACATCTCACAGACAGAATTCAGCTGAGTTTTTGATGAGGAAGCAACGTTTGTACAGAAATTCAAAAACTTATTCAGTGCTCTTTAAAAAAAATGTAAATAAGCGTTGATTAAAACCCGTCTGCCCACTCTTTGCATTGTTTTGGTTCATGTACTGAAGTTCAGCTCACTTACAGTAAAAATGCTGTATTTGACTTTTTCATATTAAATTTCCATTTCGAGATCTGCACTCTAAAGATTTAGATCAAATGTGATTGAATTGTTGTTTGTGAGACTGTCTTATATAACCATAATGATTTTCCTTTAGCTCTGTTGTCTTGATATCGAGCTGACTTCCTTCTGCTGTTTCAGATTGTGGCCTCATCTCACACTTTAACTGGTTTCAATTCACTTCCCTTCACTTCTGGCTCGTGGCTTAAACTGCTGCTTGACTATAAGTGGCTCTGACATCTGCACAGTGGCTCCAAATGGAAAAATATATTTGAAATGTAAGTGAAACAAAAGGTATGAAATGAGTCTTATAAACTCCTGCTGCGCGGCCGACCGAGCGTGTGCAAACTGCTGTGGGAGTGAAGTTAGACGCAGCCCAGTCACACCGTAATTCAGTCATTTCCACTGCAGCTGCCGCGCTTTATGGCCCAAAATGGCACCTCGGGCGTTTGGATTCTGAGGTCTGCATGTGACAAAGAGAAACTCGTCTGCTCGGGCCACTGATGTTGGGTTTTAGGACAGAAAAAAGTTCATGTTTAGACATAACTTTGCTCTCCAGGCTTGAGCGATGATGTTTGGATGACAGAATCCTTAATAATACATATAGGGCCAGATTTATCAAGCATTTGCTCATGTGCAAAACAGGTTAGGGGGAGCAAACCCTTGGCAGAGATGACATTTTTTTCTCTCACACACACTAAAGATGCAGAATTTGAGGTGGTTCATATCTGTTTTGTTTAGTATGATGTATGTGCATCTTCCAATATTAAAGTTTGTGTAAAATGCTCATAAATTATATGTTTTTTTGCACTGACAAATTTGTACCTGACTTGATAAATCAGGCCCATAGGGTCAGTATAGAGTAGGGGTGTCAAACTCACTCTCACCAAAAGGCCACATTGGCTTCTTGGTTGTTCTTAAAGAGCCGTTTGTAACTATGAGAATGTAATGAACCTCATCCTCTTTGATATAACACAAACAATAGTCTCTGTATTTAAGGTGCTTGTTAAATACATTTAAAATACTTAGTATTTATATCTGAAGACTCAAAGGCTTACAATGAATTACTTTTTAAATGTTCAGACACAAGATTTCATTAGGTTAAGACAGTAGTAATATAAGATTAAAACAAACTTCAAAGGATGTATTTGGCCAAACATAATGATGTGGTCATGGCACATTTGGCCCCCAGGCCTTGAGTTTGACACATGTGATACAAAGAAGTGTAAAGATAAGAGAGCGGTGCATGAAGGTTGAAATCACATGGGCTACTTGTTGCTAAAACTAATCAATTGATGTAAATATGAGTCTATTGTCTAAAACCATAGTGTCTATTTAAACACAGAAGGCCCCAGAGGCAGTAATTCAAAATGTTGCATTTGCCGAAGTTTTGAATGAGCTTTAACATGGCCTGGGACAATAAGACTTTTGATACGTTTCAGTAGTATTCTACTGTGTATTCTCTAGGATCAAGTTTCAAGTCTCTAGATTTATGAGATTGTACTTCAAATAAACAACCCTGGCACCTAAAGGGTTAAACTAGAATTCTGTTGATTAAAGGTGATTAAAAATGAGCGAGCTTGTATTCTCAGAAAATAGACTCTCATTTGGCTTTGAGGAGGGCCTTCTCTTATGTTTCCATGGAAAAGTTATTATCTTTGCTGTATTATTTCCATATTATGACATAAAACGCATTTACAACCATTACCCCCATGTTCCAACACAGTGCACCTTTAAGTTATTCTATGTTGTGTGAATGTTTAAAATGTGCAACAAAACAACATTTGATCCTCTGGGCCAATTCAGCAGGAAACAACAGAAATCTGCTCGAGGGCCACATTAGGCTCAAGGGCCGTAGCTTGAACAGTCCTAGTTTAAAACCTTCCCTTCCATAAAGAACATTTTTAATTATGATTTATTGTGGCATCAAAATTTGCTTTGAGAACTAAATAAATACATTTTTGTAAAGCCCAAAATGTCAACAATCGTCTCTGCATACTTCACAGGGTTGTTATCTAAAATATAGGCTTCTATCTTCCATTAAAGTAAGCTTGTTTAGCTACGTAAATGTAATTAGACTAATACTAGTGTTGTAGAAGGTAGATATAGTTGTGTTCTGGGTAAATCCAGCTTTTCTTTCGCCTCTGACTGTTTCTGACTGTGTTGTTTTGTTCGACGCAGGGCTCAGGTGTTCGGAGCCAAAATCCTGATGCTCCAGGAGTCACGATTCACATTAGAGACACATTTAGGCACAAAAAAACAACTTAGAATTGACTTGTTGGAAGAAAATGTTGCCCCTGACACACAGAGAATACGACTGTTATCTGTTTACAAAGCTGCATCCCCGTTTTAATATTTATTTGAACTTTTAATATCTTTCTAAGCTAATCCAGCAGTTCGTTAGATGAGTGTTGTCTTACCCTGGAGTGAAACGCAGATATCTGATTGGACAGTAGCGAGCTTTGGGCGTGTCCATGTCCGCAGTTGCCCCGGGCGATGGACAGCTGGTCAGTGCTGCGCAGAGAGTGGTCGTCTCCGCTCAGAGGCTCCAGGTAGAAGTTGTGAGTGGAGTTCAAGGAGATGAGGCCTCTGCAAAGCCACAGCAGACACAGACGGGTTCACACGTTAATATTCCAGAAGATTTTGTGTTTTGGCTGCAGTTGAAGCGAGGACAGCGTCATAAATTCTGTCTCTGCGCCGGCCCTGAGCGAGAGTGACTCACACACAACCTTCGATAAGCTTTTGGAGTGCTCATTACAGCTATTTTACTTTTTACATTTCTGTGTTTCTTTGACATAAACAGCAGGATGGAAGGGCATTTGCTCTTTTCTACCACAAATGTAACCATTCACCTTATTCTGCCGCGTCCACTTTTCTTGCAGTGCACTTCCTGTTTAGTTCAGTTAAGGTAGCGAACGTGTTAATTTGTCTGTCTTGCGGAGCGATCTGAAAAACATTTAATGACTAATGTTAAATTCAACCCAGTGACTGAATTCTCAAGGGTAAATGCAGCTAAATAGGAAGTGCTCTGTCAAGAAAAGTGGGCGGGGCAGAATAATGTGAGTAGCCCATATATAATACAGACAGAGAAAAGCTAAAATTATTAATCTAAATACAAAAAATGTTCGGATTTAGCAAGTCGCAGAAATCATCAGAGTGAAAATGTGTGAAATTACCATTTAAATATCTCATGTCCAAGAACATAAACTAACTTTTGCACATCATCTTGACTCGTGACATCTTCTAAAGGCTTTGCCATTTTTATATTTTTACCTCATCAAAATGTGGCTGGAGTTTTTGTTTCATTCATATTTGTTCAACACACACATTTTTAGTCTGCAGGCTCTCAACATGGTTTGCTGCTCAGGCTTTAAAGTACTGAAATGTTCCTAATTGTTCAAAACCAAAGCAAGAGCTGAAGCTTGAATGTTTTGAAACGGCTAAAAAAAAAAAGTTTTGAAATTGGCGAAGGGTGAGTGAGGGGAGCGGCTGTTTGAGATTGGATCGTCCTAATTTTGGATGATGAAGTGATTGTCTCTGTCTTTGGTTCCAGACCCTTCTGCATTCAAACAGAATGTAGGACAGAACCGGCCCTAGTCCTTTTGAAACCCTAAGCAAGACTTTGTTTGGAGCCTCGTGTTTTGTGAGACTTCTATTGACGTGGTAGTTTGTGCAATTAAATCTGCAGTCATATAAGTTCATTAGACATTTATGGTCATAATAATATGTGTCTGATTTTATTGAGTTAGGACACATATTCACGCAAATGAAAACTGGAAAATTATGAGTGGTAGAACTTTGTTTTAATTTTAGGGCTGCAATTTGGCACCCTCACCACCAGATAGCACCCTGGGCTACTGACTAGTTTGCCTATGCCCAGGGCCGACCCTGTAGGAAGGGCTGGCTGGTCAGGCAATAAGACTCCCTCATGTCCTTTTCACAGAGCATAATATTTACCTCCGGACCTCATGTAAATTGTAATAATTATAGACCTGAGTTTCTAGCTGTGTGTGAATCATTCATGTCTATAAAAAAGTTTCCACCGAGTTTTACCTACTGTAAATCACCAAACTCAGACGTCTTCATGTAATTCTACTCTTGTACGAATGTGTCTGTCTGTGTGTTTTCAATCAAATAAATTATTAACATTGACTCAAAATTATTATTACTTTTCACCACGGATCATTCTCCAATGAAATGTTCGTGTTTTTCTACAATTAAAAAGATATATATTAAGCTACAGTAAAATCAGTGACACAGAAGTACAACCCTGTTGTCATGGCAGCAGAAGGTGGAGAAGACGGGTGTTTGGGGAAAGTTTGGACAGAGCTCTGCAAAGTTTGGATGGAGAGATTTTATCACCATAAATGGATTAAAAGCGAGACAACAGCTGCTTCATAAGAAATCTGATGATGTGGATGTGATTCTAATCGACGAACACAACAACAACATGACGAGTTACCACATTTACACTGCCAAAGCTCAGATCAGTCATGATAAAACAAACACAAAACATGCTCAAGTCATGAAACAATGAAAGGTTGTTGTCATAACTCAAGGTCAAGTCCTATTCACACGGCCTTATATTTACCTAGGGACCTCATGTAAAATTTAATATTTCCAGACGTAGTCTGAGTTTCTACTCCCGTGTGAATAGTCCATGTCTATAAAGTTTCCCCCGAATTTTACCTCTAATTTACCAAACTCAGACGTCCTTATGTGATTCTAATGGTGCGTTCCCGGCAACTGGGATATTTCCCACTTCCAACTTGTAAAAATGCGCTGGAACGCCACTCGAACTGGTAAATCCCACTTGTGAACTGGGACCTGGTCGAGGAAGCCCCACTTCGTGACGAGGAGACACATTTGCTGCCGCAGCTCAGGTAAGTTTAACGTTTGCCGATTCACGTTAAATCAAACCGTAAACACAAGAAACGCTCATTTCATGAATGAAGTAAATTGTTGTTGCCATAAATCATCTGTCGCCGTTTCCAGGAAGTCTGTATAAACAAGAAAATTACAGACATCGAATATGTCCGTGCAAATGCCTGTAAGACACTGAGAGGTCGTGGGGTCATTTAAAGTTTACAGACGTGCTTAGCTAACTATTATGTCGTGTGAATAGTACTTAAGTTTGTAAAAATAAGCAAATTACAGACCTTGAATTTCCCTGTGTAAAAAACTCAGACATTGTGAGGTAATTTAAAGTTTACAGACGTCCCTAGTTAAATATTATGCCACGTGAATAGAGCTAAAGCCTGTTTCTGTGGGTAACATCTCGCTGACTGCTCAGATGTAATAAAACATGAGAGTGAGGGCAGAGCGCTGGCCACACAGACCCTCCATATGGAAGAACATACGCTCACGGACAACAACATCTGCTGTGAACATGACATTAAATACAGTCAAGTCGTTTCTGTTTGAAGAGGTGTTAAGAAGCTCAAAGCAGGTGCCAACTGTGGCTATTTCAACTGCTCATTAGTCAAACATTATATTTACAGTGATTCAGTAATTAGAGCCAGCATTAAGTTCATTAGTACATGTTTATATATCACAGTGTAAATAAATAAGGACAAATGCAATTAAAAGTGAAGTCAGTGGAGACTTTTGGGATCTTCTGCATAAGAACTAAAAAAATGGGGAATCATCTGTTATAGTTCCATCTTCTGGCTGCAAAGAAAATGGATCTTGTCTCTCTGGATGATTCTCACTGCAAAAAATATACATCTAGACTTGCTTAAAGGTGCATTGCGTAAGTTAAAATGCTCAATATTACGATATATCAAATTACCGTCCTTTGGCACATGCCTGGATGTGCGCCATGATGTTTTGTAAACTTACCGAGGTTTCCTCTGTAAGCGCAGACAGGCTCATAAATGTGAGTGGCGCTGGTCGCATTCTCCCGCGCTAGTCCTCCTTCACTGGATTATTGTCATTATTTCTATTTATTTAATAAAAAAAATAAAAAAAGTGATAAATACTGCCATCTAGCTTCCAAACCCCCGCAACACACAGAAGACTTATCAAAACAACTAGCCTAGCCCACCGGCCTGACATGTTTTTGAGAACTGTGCTGGAGAACAATAAGATCAATAGGACGCTCATCTGGTGATTATTTTCATTAGAAGGTAAGACTCTCAGGCCTGTCAAAGTACATCGCACATTTAGTCACAGCTTTAGTAGCTTAGCGGTTTGTCTTGGTGAAGTTTATGTTTTATTAGAGTAATAAATTGTCATTGAGCATTTAGTTTATGAGAAATTAGTCCTGTAAAAAGCTTGTTTACAATTGTCTCTCACGCTAAAACAAAGCTTTTCCTCAAACTCTCAATAATCTTTCCTTGTGTAACTTTTGGAGTTTGAAAACTGATCATTCAGTCAAAAAGAACAAATAAAATAGTCAGCATCTACTTTTTCATACAAAAACCTTTGTCTTCTTAACTCAGAAAACATTTAGCAGAAAATAACAATGTGCTCAAAGAATCTTTTAAGCCGTAAAATACGTCTGCGAGGATAGTAGGGTGGGTGCAGTGCCACAAAATACCAAAGATGGCGCCCTTGTTCAAAACCTTTACCACTTACGCAGTGCACCTTTAAAATGAGATAGAATCAGAGTTTTATTCAAATTTTGAGCTGTTTTAACTGGATAAGATTTAATTGCTTATGTAATGTAGCTGCAGTTTTCATTGGCAAATAATTTGGCTTGAAATAAGAAGCAATGTCTTGGAATCAGTTTCGAAAAATAATCTATGTCTCTACAATAAATCAAGGTTGAATTAGTCAAAATGCTTGAAATTAGGTTCAAAACCTAGAATTAAGCATTTTGAACTTGTCTTGAAATGTATTTTTTTGCAGTGCCTGGACTTAAAACATCAATGATCTCAGAAATGTATCAATGCCAGAACTCCAGCTGTGTTTTGGATAAGGAAACACAGCTAAAACAGGACTACAAACTCCACAATGACCATTTTGAATAATGTGTGTCCACTTAATAGTTGTCTGGAGTAAGTTTTTATTGTGTTGACAGGGCACTCTAAGAAAAGAGTTCCCTCACAAGGACTTTCTCCATAAATAAATTCATGCTCTATTATTAGACGTATCTTCCAAATAGATACTTTATTTTCTAACTGATCCTCAAACATCTCTCACAATCCCAGGTTTGGTCCGGAGCAAATGTCCCACTAAACGGACACTCTGGAGGACAGATCTGAACAGGCCTGGTAGTGACAGCTCTGCCTCCTCTCTCTGTCTCTCCTCTGTGTTCTGCTGTCATCGCCGAGTCTGTGTTTGGCTGCGGTCCAGATCAGCACCACGGACAGCTCTCACCACTCTTATCACAGGATTCCTCGTTTCAGACAGAGAGCTGCTGCTGCTGCTGCTGAGCACTCTGGATATCTCTGTCATTACGTTTAACTCATAAACATTTTAACGCTCCAATCCCCCGAGTTTAACTGTGCAACACTGTCTGAATCCAGAGATTTTAGAGAAGATAGGAGGCCGTTCAAATAAGTTCTCGTGCCATGCTCCACTTTTATTTGACTTGTAACTCTGTCATAAATTTACAGTTCATTCTTGACATTCCAAAATTTCAATCATTTACAGAATTTGAGTCTTTATTAGTTGTTAGCTTGAGTTTATGTGTCTGTAAGATACTATTCTTTCTCTTCTGAGTCGCAAAAAACTGATTCTGTTCTGATTTTTTTCCAGATGTGTGATGTCTGAGGTAGATCTCCTCCATTGTTTTTAAGACCATAAATCATCTCCACTGTCCAGGGTGTTCTCCGCCTAAAGCCCAAAGTCACTGGGATAGGCTCCTGCGACCCTTAACGGGAATTGTTTGAGAAATTCCATCCTTAGTAAAAAAAAAACATTGAGACTACAACAAATTCAGATTAAGATTATTTAATCTGGTTCAAGGGACAAGAAATTTACAATCTCTCAAAGTCTAAGTCTCTCCTAGTCTTCCCTTGCACCTTCCAATTGTCCATTTAGTGTTCTTGTGTTGGTTGGTACATGGTTCAGGTAATAAAAGTTCACCCTGGTTCTTCCTTGCAGCAACAGCAATGGCCAGTGACAACAAGAGTCCAGAGGTCATCTCAAAATAGTCTTCTGAGAATGTTGCTTCTCCGATACAAGACTTAAATGTATTCTGTCTAGCTTAGCATTTTAAATATACTCTAAAACCAGCGGTCACGAGCTTGCTACTACCTTCCAATATCTCGCCAAAAAATTTTCAAATCATCAAATGTTCTTTATAACATGCCTATTTCTGCAGTAAATGTATCTCTAGATGCCTATTTGTGTCCACTTCTAAACAGATATTGGCTCTTTTCATATAGGCCTCAATTTTTGGTCATCGTTAAAAGTACTAGCTTGCCACCAGTTTTTTTTTTTTTTTTTTTTGCCAAAGTACCTCTCCTGGTGAAAAAGGTTGAAGCCCCCCCCCCCCTGCTCTAGTCTCTGTAAATCATTTCATCAATCATCACAATCATTAGCAACACGGTAAATACTTTTTCTAAAGCTGTAGAATATGAATGAATGAAATCATCCAGAGCCCACAGAGCATTTCTGCAGTGTGAGCATATCAGGCAAGATAAAGGTTTCAGAGTTTCCTCCAGTCCTCCATCAACTAATAACATGTAGGTTAGGGACGCTTGGTGTTGGTCGGAGGTTGAGGTGCCAGGTGTTTAGGCGACTCACTTCTGCTGAACTGCTCCCGTCACTGAGTGAGGAGGGGGGCTATATCAGTGGTATCAGTGGCCTTTTTTAGTCGTGACCCACCTAAAAAACAAGTGTAGCAATTTGTGACAATTTGTCCCAAACACAAAATGTAGGCCTGTAAAGCGATAAAGTAGTATTTAGTCTTATATTTGATTTTAATTTTAAGAAACGAGCCTAGATAAATGTATCTTGTTGATCAGGAAATTGGAATGTACACCTATCACTGTACTTGAAGCTGTAAACCTTGTTTAAGGTCTTAATGTTCAATTTTTCACATGATCAGTGGACCACCAAAAATCATTTTTGACCCCCAGGTTGAGAACAGCTGTGTAATAAAAATAAACCATCCTCATCATCATAAAATGTGACCTGTCACTTTAATGTAAAAGAGCCAAACCCACGATAAACATGTTAAATATTTCCACTTTAATGAGAACAAAACAAAACGGGACATTTAGTTTTTCAGAATGAAATGAAAGGTAGACTCTGCTTTGATGTATTTCACAAATGATTTTCCACTGGAGTCAAACCAAAATACACTCAATCAAATGAAGTGAAATGAACATGAAACAAGCTCTTGTGCCGACTTCAAAACTCCAAAATGAGTTTTCACTAAACAGAAAAACATAAACAAAACACTGGCTCTTTGAAGCTGCACCATCTCATTTAAAAACATTCATCTGAAAATCTATGCTTCACTGTCGAGGCGTCCTGCACCTGAACTCAAACTTTAACAAACGACCAAATGTTTAGTCAAATTTAAAATATAATCATTGCGTTTACTGAAAAAACCTTGTCTAACTTAAAAATAAGCAACTTAAACTTTCTTCTTTTCAGACGTTCCATGACAAAGCAACAGAAGCAGCACAATTCTCTCATTTAAACACAGTGAAGTGGGAGTCTAAACGCTCACATTAGCAAACGCGCTGGTGAATAACCCAAGGACAACACATTAATTGCCGTGGCAGGCCCGGAGCGGTTGTCACGGCGAAAAGTCACTCTTGCTTGAAATTGACTTTATGCTTTTATTGACAAGGCTCGCACATTAGCGTCGCTTTATGACTGTTTGTTGTGCGCAGCGACATGCTAACGACCGTTTTCTGTTTGATTTCATTCATTTTACGCCTGTGTTTAGGAAAGAATAAACAAAGACAAATGTGTGAATGAATGAAAACAGGCAAGAGAAGAGTTGGTTAGAAGCTAAGTTAGTCTCAATGTAGTCTAAAGTTTTATATTAGTTAAGTCTTCTTCAAACATTTTTGGAATTCACACGTTTTTCTTCACTAAAAGTTATTTTTCCTGTAAGAACGAATCCTTAGAACAGTTTGAAGCAGTCCTATTATCAAAAATGCAGTGCCGGTGCTAGCTCTTTTGGCGCCCGAGGCAAAAGTTTACGTATATGGCCCCCCTGCCCCCTACTTTCATGAATAAAATTATGTATGTGGGCCTATATTTTCTATTAGAACTGAAGGCAAGGTAAATGTTGAATGTAAATAATCTGGAGTATTTTAGACCAATAAATGCATCTTTTACAATATGTAGTGTATAGAGCTCCTGCAGTTGACGCCACGCTATCCCAGCATATTCTTGAGCCTGCAGGGACGATACTATTATGATTATCAAACGTTATCAGATTTTTACAGAATATAGATTCAATTTGCACACTGGGATTTACAAATGATCAAAACAAAAGAAATTCAGGCTATTTCCGCAGACTGACAGACGCCAATTTGAAGAAAAAAGTGGATTTGTGCAACTCAGGCTTGTTCATTAGGCTACAGATGTATTGATTAGTATTTTAATCTGGTTAATAATTTAACTATCATCTTAAAATTATTCAAAATCTTTGTTCCAGTAGCTTCTGTCACGTACCAAAGCTTCATTAGACGGGGCACATGTTCTCACTCTATGTCTGAAGATCAGAATGTTTAAGTGGTCCGTATGAGTAAACGTTTCATGTACAGGGCTTTATAGTCAAATATATGTCACACAAACATCATCAGGGAAGTGTTTTAATGATATAGGAAGGTGAAAAGTGAATCAGATGAACAGAATGTCAGATTCAGAGTCTGATTTAAGCTTCTAAACTTGTGAAAAGCGAAGTCGGGCCACAAAATGAAAAAAATCCCTAATGTTTATTTGCGTTGTGTTGTAGGCGTACGGATATTTATGGACTAATTTAATGCCACAGATGAGCCACAGAAGCTACATTTCTGGCTTCTTCCCATTAGATTCAATGGTAGCGTCACTGCTGTAATGGTGGCCGCAGTAGATTTAGTCAGGTGGCTGCAGGAGCTCTATAAGCTTCATCCTTGTGTGGGATTTTGTGAACAGAAATAACAAAGCCTGAGTTTGTTGACATGTTTAATGAGGCTTCTATCACCGCGGTCGTTTGTGTGATTAAATATGCAGTCGTAGAAGTTCATTAGCTTTTAGTGGTCGTACCTTTTTTTCATGGCTTCAATTTGGTGCCCTGTCAAACGGATAGCGCCCAAGGCAACCTCTCAGTTTACCTTTGCTCAAAACCTCAGCGGAAAATAGATGTTTTATTATTATTCCCAGAATTCAATCACAAATGTTCCTACATTATTGTAGGTTTTATGTTGTTAGAAAAAACTGGGAAACAAACAGTGATCAGCTGTGACAATACGTTTTAGTTCTAGTTTATTCTGCCTGTCCCAGCTCCAGAGCCTCTGTGTGGGACACTGGTATAACCTCCACAGGACTCAGGACACACCTCTTTTCTATGTCTTAGTAATACACTATGACATTTGTACAACTGTACATTAAATTTTATTCAATCTAAAACACAAAACTGAAGTAAAAGAGGCTTGGAAATATAAACAGGTATTCTGACTTTCAGTTCAACACTGCAGAACTAATAAGCCCGTCTCTTGTGCATGAACATGTTTTACTGCAGCATCAGCTGCAGGACAAGATTACTTAAACATGAATCAATCCAAATACAACTAATGATGAGAGAGCACTGATATAACAAACACAGGAACTTAGGTTTTTATTCATATGTTTGCTTTTTAAACTTTCTGTTAGGGATGTGCAATTAATCAAAATTCAATTTCAAATGATTATTGATGTAATCGTTTACAAAAATTAGTTAATCTAATGATCTAATAACTTCATAAACTTCTTTGATATGGAAAGAAGGTGGTTTCTTTACAATTGTAGAATACATTTATGTTTATTTCTGGGTTATTCGTCACATATTTCATTTTCTCTCTTCACTCTCTACATTTAAGGGACACTAACTCTCTGCAGTCTCTCTGAACAAATAGTTGTTTGAAAATTGTGATTTCATTTCTGATTTAAATAATCATGATTATCATTTTAATCATAATCGAGCCATACTTTCTGTTACTATTGTTATAGAAATTTCTGAGAGACAAACCCTCATGGTGCATTTCTGAACACTGGCTAATTCAACACCTCACAGTCTATAACAGCAGTCTGACAGTCAGGTGAACTTTAGTCCAGTATAAAGTTTATCCTAAACACAACAACAGCGTGTGTGTATGTGTGTGTTCATACCTGACTCCGGCACATGTGCTGAGAGCGGCCCAGGAGTCGGGATGGCCCTTCACTCGGCCGTGGTAGAAGCAGTGGTCCTGACAGAGAAAACACACACAGATCAATAGTCCATCTCCACCTGCAGAGGCTGTCATGATAATATTTGTAGAGACATGCCCCGAGTGCAGCCCATAATAACCAATCAATGTGCTCAGTCAATCCAGACGTCTGACTGTTCATAAACCCAGACAGTCACAGCAGAGTCCATGTCACGGCTTCTGCTGCTGCTTTCTCACGGCTAATGTACAGAAACGCTTAGTCAGGAGAGTCTCTTCAGCAAACTGAAAGTAAGTATGAATCAGCAGTTTATGAGAAGCATTATTTATAGAACCTGACAAGTAAATAATGCAATTGATTTGGGCTTGACACTAGCAGGCGTACATAATGAATCATGATTTATCAGAACATGTTAGCAAAGTTGTAATACTTGGGAGAAAGCCCAAATTTGTTCTCAGATATTCATCTTATTCTGCCCCGCCCACTTTTCCTGGCAGTGCACTTCCTGTAGAATTCAGTCGCTGGGTTTAACTGTCATTATATTTATTTGAGATTGCACTGCAGGGTTAAAGCGTTAGCTACCTTAACAAAGCTAAACAGGAAGTGCACTGCCATGAAAACTGGGCGGGGCAGAATTTGGTGAATACAACATTTTTCTGGTTCAAATTCAGCTAAAACTCCATATTTATCTGTTCATGAACATAGCAGAGCAGAGCAAAGTCAGATGTAAGACAATGATAAGCTAAAAAATCACTTTTGTTTCTTTTTTGAATAATAAAAATTGTGAAATTGCATGTGTGAAAACTGCAACACTGTGGGCTAGTGCAGCAGTCAGTCTCGCCTCATAAAACGCAACTATTTCAAAGTGAGTCACAACTGTGTTTTAATTAGAGATGCTTCGATCGATCACGGCACAAATCATGTGATCAGCGATCGGCAAACTGGGCCGATCGGACTCATCGATCACGCTTCACACCTCAGGCTTCTTAAAAAACTTGGTTACAGCGCACTCTTGGTTTGGTTCTTTTTCAGCGCTTCTTAGACTGCTCCATGTCGTCCTGGCTTCACTCTGCCATTGACCAAGCAAAGCCACATCATCTAGCAGCTACATTCTTTCAAACATGCACGGAGCTGCGAACTCACCCGTTATAGTCTTATGTTAAGCAAAATAAAAGTTTTGTCCATCTAAGAAATAAATGAAGGGAAGCGTGCTCTGCTAAATGATTTCCCCCTGCAGCCGCAGGACGCACGGGCTCTCCTTTCACATTAAGTTGCGTATCTTTGAGCAGCTGTGGTAAAATGTCTCGTCCACACACAGGCTTGCAGCGGGCATATTCTGACAGGGAACAGTTTAAACACTTTCCCAGTTTTTATTTTGTAGTGATAGGATCAATATTAGTGAAGATAATTAGTTCTAAACACTTTAAAAGTTGAAAATCTAGTTCTATACGCGCGTTCGCAAACACCGCTGTCCACCTCAGTGTTTTTCATTCTTAACCGTTGTTAAATAGTATCTGCAAAGAGGTATTTAGGTTTATTTCATGTATGACTCAGGCCAAAGTAGGAAAAACACACTTCTCTTGTCTCTCTGTGTCAAAGTGTCACCACTGTCTTCTGAACCTGTAAATATGTTGGTAACATTTGTATTGTCAAAGTCGTTTTTAAATTGTAGCTGTTCATTTACATTTTACTGACTTCTTTACATAAATATGAAGAGGCAGAGTTTGATTTGACAAAACTCCTGGTAGTATCTGTGATTGGTTTTCTATCAGTGGGCAGAATAGAGCTGTTTATAAAAGAAATAAGTCTTTAGAATCACACTGACACAAACACATAGTAAATATTGTGAGCGTAGCTGTGTGTACTGTCGCTCCGTTGGCACATGTGTGGCTTTGTTAGCAGATGTCTATACATATTCAAACACATTTACACCTTCTATTGCTCACACATAAAGTCACCGCGCTGACATTTCCAGGAATTTGCATAGAGTATTTCTCAATGCTTATGTAAATCTCCCTCTCTCACAACACAGAACACAAAGTCATCTTTCAAACACTTCCTCAAACACTGACAAACCCGTGGAGATGTCAACCTTCATTATTTAACATTTAAGACGTCACTTCTTCTGTTAGTAGGTTTGTCGGATTGAGGGATTTATCAGGAGCCACAGTTGTATCTGATGTTTGTCTTTTTGTGTTGTATGATTTGATAAACGTTGATACTAGTATTGAGACTTTAAAATCCAATGCAAGGTTGCCCAAAAATCATAGATTGTTTTCACATTTTGGTGCTTGTTTGGGGCATGTTTTTGGAATGTGTTCATGCTTTTTGTGCAGCATTATTCTATCAAAAATTACTAAAAGGGAACTTAGAACCCAATCAAAATTAAGGTTAAGATACACTTTATTGTCCCCGTAGAGAAATGTGTCCTCTGCATTCAACTGTTGTAGCTGGAGGATATTACCAACATGCAGGTTACTGGTTAGTGGAAGAAAACGAAGTGCCTGGAGAAAACTAAGCCTGCAACTAGCAAATAGTTTAGTACTCTATTAGTTGGTTGATTATGCTTTCAATTAATTGATTAATTGTTTAAAATGCAAAAGTTTGAATACAAGATATTTGGCAAAGGTAGCTGAGGTAACGTCATCTCAGGACGTCATGGAGATGTGAAGATTGGCATCAATCCATACTAAAAAAACACACACAAACAAGACAAAATTTGACATTTTCTGACAACTTCCTCTCATAAATCCTTTGGCACATGGTTAATATCGACATGTATTCATTTTGGTTACATTTATGGCTTAAAAACTTCTTTTTTTACAAACAACAAAGTGAAACTGGAGAGGACCACCTCTCAGCCAATCAGAGAGCTGCATTCAGCTCCTGATTAGAACTAAAATTCTTGATTATTCAGTTCAGACAGTACTCAGAGCTCTCAGTTTTTCACAAAGTGCTGTATTTACTATATACTTTTTAGTGGAAAGCACAAAGTTTACAAATTTATAACTAAAAAGTTAGCTACCCCACCTTTACCTCCTTCCATGCCATCCCAGCTCTCATCTGACAGTCCTACAAGGATTTGTTGCTTGTTTTAGACAATCTCCACAACTCCACAGAAAACTTGAGGAGCAGGACTAAGGACTAATGAGTCATTAAAAAGTTCTACATAGAACCATTACTATTTTTAATAAACAAATAAATACATGTTTTGATCATGTTACACAATTTGGTGTAAAAATATTTATAAATGCAATTAAATAATACCATGTTCTGATTATAATGTGAGACCAAACTTCAAGCTACACCTAACAAACGCAGATTATTTTCAGCTTTCTATGCATCCAGAAATCTGAAGCCTCACGTCAGAAATGTTCACTTTCAAGCAGTCGACTGATTGGTTTCAAATATCAGACGTCTGCGTTAAATTGACTTTATCATTTTTAGTGCATTTTGTCTGGGTAAGGAAAGAGGTTTCTGAAGTCTGGATCAATTCCCAAGTCTGGACTCCACTGTAAATGTGTTTAACCCAGACTCATATGGATCTTTTATCACTCCATCTCTGTCTTTATCACTACTTCTGCATGTATCTGACTGTAGACTGTTGACGTGTGTGTCAAAACATTCTTTATTACTTCATTAGCCAACACAGTCTCTGAAAAAACTTAGGTATACAACAAAATGTCAAAAACGTACGATAAGTAGGGCTGGGCGATATTGATAAAATAAATATCTCGGTACATTTTTGGTGCATCTCGATAACGATATTTGGAAGATATTCTGTCAGCTCAGCATAAACGTGCACAAACTTGTTACTACACTTGAAAAAAGGCCACTTTGAATATGACAATAAGTTTAAAATTGGTTAAATTACTTGGTGTTAACCTGGTTTGAACAGGTTTTGACTTTCTTAAATAAACCAACAGAACATGTCATTTTCGTCCTTGTTTTAAGAACAGAAGCTATGTTTTTCTCATACTTACTTAATAACTTATTATTTAAATCAATTCAGAATATGTAAAACATACTTATTCCAGGCACAAATTCTCTTCTCGTTATCTAATTTAAGATTTTTTCCAGTGTGTTTGATGATCAGACAAATATCTGTCAATTTAATTATCTACTTCTTTTTTTTTTGAAGCATGTTGAGTTACTTCATGTACAAATTCATATGAACTTGCCTTGTCTATTAGAAAGTACACAGCGTTACTTATTTAATTTGTATAGTATAATTAGAGATGGACTGATCAGATACTGTGATATCCGGTACCGATCCAGGAAATTTTGCTGGATCGAGTATCGGCTCCATGATAACGGTTCAGCCGATATCCTAGTTGTGTCTTTAATTGGACATAATGAGTCTGATTTATAAGCTGATGTTGAGCCAGAATGTCTCATAATGTTTGACATTTTATTCTTTCTTTCTCTCTCTCTCTCTCACTCTCTTTCTTCTCTTTTTCTTCTCTCTCTTCTCACTCTCTTCTCTTTCTCTTTCTTTCTTCTCTCTTCTCTTCTTTCTTCTTTCTTTCTCTCTCTCTTTCTCTCTCCTCTTGCTCTCCTCTCTTTCTCTCTCTTCTCTTTCTCTTTTTTCTCTCTATTCTCTGTCTTCTTTCTCTCTCTCTTTCTTCTCTCTTTCTCTCCTCACTTTCTCTTTTCTCTCTCTTCTCGTGCTCTCTATCTTTCTTCTCTTCTCTCTCTCTTTCTCTCTCCTCTAATTCTACCTCTCTTTCTCTCTCTCTTCCTTCTCTTCTCTCTCATTCTCTCTCCCCTCTCATTCTCTCTCTCTTTCTTCACTTCTCTCTTTCTTCACTTCTCTCTTTCTCTCTCCTCTCTTTCTTCTCCTCTCTTTTTCTCTCTCTCTTCTCTTTCTTTCTCTTCTCTTTCTTCTCTCTCTCTCTTTGCGCTCTCTTTCTTCTCTTCTCTCTTTCTCTCTCTTCTTCTTAAGTTGTTCAGTTTTGACTTGCAGTATAAATAACACTATATGATCAAAAGTCTTATGTTTGAAAAGGAAAAAAGAGCTATTTCAGTCCTTACACAAGTATCGGTTGATATCGGGTATCGACAGATACATTATTCTAAAGTATCGGGATCGGTATCGGAACTGAAAAAGCTGGATCGTGCATCCCTAGTATTAATACTGCACGATACGCTCAATATTCAATTTTTTCCAAAACAACATTCACGATATTATCTAAAATTCGATATATTGCCCAGCTCTAACAATAACACCTTTTTTTTTTACGTCAATATGTTATTATATGTTCTTTAACAAATAGGTTTAAGCTTCCAGAGCCAGGAATCAAACCTGTTATTTCCTTATTGATAAGCCTAATTGAGTTAAGCATGATTCTTACCTTTTTCCTCTCTACATAAATGAAATCTTTTGAAGCCCATACAGACCACTCCTGGATAAATAAAGTATAATACCAAATAGCTTCAATCTATTCTCTTTTCACCTTGAACGCTGGCTCCTCACCGCCCTTTTACTGGCTGTGTTCAATTCGGTTTGATTTCATTACCAGCTCATCTACATAGCGTTATTATTTATCCCCAAATTCAATTAAGTCGGTGTGAGCGTACAGGCCGGTCCGGCGATAGCGGCTCCGTGTCTCTGTCAGCTTACCCGAGCGTGTAATAAGCTCATTCACTGAACACAGGCAGCATCAGCGGCGGTGCCAAACTCCAGCCAACATCAGCTGTCAGCGAGGCCCTTTCCCACCACTAACTCCCGACGCTCCGCTCGCCACGGCAATTAGAGCGAGCGCCACGTCCAGGGTCCAGGGCTGTGTACCGACTGAGAGGCAGAACGGACAGAATAAATACAATTGTTCTGAAACGCGGCAGGTCTATTAACATTCAGTACATTAACGACGAGATAAAAATGTAATTTAAAAAGGTCTCATTCCCAGCAGAGTTATGTAAGGTATCAAAACAAGCAAAGTAAATAATGACTGGATTCAACACAAAAAAGTATTACGTGTATCCAGGGAATATAAACGATGGCATTTCTGTCTGTCACAAAGGAAGGAATAAAGAACAATATACAAAGACATTTCTGACAAAGTATTTCCAAGCAAAAGCAGTGTTGGGTGTCATAACTAAAGACATATAATTGCAGATGAGCAGTTCGACTCTGATGCTATCGAACTGAGCTAGTTCAGTATGTTCTGAAGAACTCTGGAACGTTCTCCTGCTTGTTTTCCTATAGCCGTTAGCATTAGCCTGCAAAATACAAAAGTTGGGAATGGTGTGGAGAGTGCCGCTAGTACAAACCAGACCACATTTAGCAGAGATCAAAGGTCAGAGCCTTGTTGCAAATTACTGTTGAGTTTACACATTTTGTTGTTGTTTTTTATAGATAAAACTTGTGTATAAAACTGCTAACGGCTAACGCAATTTACATAGAGATTTCTGATCAAGTGAATCATTTAGGACATTTATGTCTTTTACATGTCACTAGTGAAAACAGCAGAAAAATGACAGAAACATCACCAAATAAAAGTTGTACATGCACCTTCACTTCTCTGTGTCTGAGTCACATCGGCGAGTGATGGAGTTTGAATATTGTTTCCTTGCTATGAATCTATCAGTTTGGGAAACACATTGTCAATGTTGTTTAATAAAGCTTCATAAGACACAAATCAGTCCAGTTTTCCCAAGTTTTGCTAAAATACCTTGTTTTATCTATAAAAGTGCAACTTCTGCCATGTTCAATTGATTTGCGTGATCACCTCTACCGGAGGAATATAGCGTCCTGCTGTTCGTGTTGTAGCAACAGAGCTGCTGATTTCGCGACTACTAATTTAATCATTACTGTCAAAAGTCAAGTTACCGCATTAGTTACTCATAAAACTAACACAATACGTTACTGCGCAACTTTCATGAAAACAGGTTAGAGTAATGGGCATTACCATGAATGATTCAAGTCTAATTATACAGTTATCAACGTCATGAACGCTCATTTCAACAACGCAAGTGTGGTAAAAAGTAGCTGCTGCATATCGGAGGAAAAGCCCTGTCTATGTGAGACTTTGAGCGCACATCAGCGCCAGCGCAAAGAACCTAAGTTTACTAAAACATATATCACCATCAGTCAAACTGTGGCTTGCTTCTGGACCTCATCTGCAAGTTTTTGTGAATTATATTTATTTTAAATTAGCCATTGTGTTGTGAGGAGGATGAGTGACAGGGAAGGATGTGTAAAAGCAGGTTAAACATCGCGTGGCCCTGCAGGGAGAGCTTGATAAAGAGAAGGAAGAGGTAGGACACATGGGGGAGAGTGTGCAGTATTCACATGAGCGTATGAAAGAAAAACACAGCTCTGTGGAAGGAGATCAGGACTTTGCATGCACCCTTTCTTGTTGCTGGTCAAAGCTGCTTGAACTCAACATAAACTCACGTATCACTCATTAGAAAAAAAAAAAAAAAAGTCTTATACAAGTTTCTCACATTACTCCAACACTGATTCAAGGGCCAATGTGGCATTCTGCAGCGTTAAATGTAGAAAATAGCAAACAAAACCAAAGTTTCAAACAGATCAGTGTAACCAGCTCACTCTGTCTTCTGTTTGGTATAAGCAAGATTAAGTTATTGCTTTTATGAGCACTCAAAACAAAAGCACAGGCAATTAAAGTGGAGAGATCGCAAATCATTCACGTCAAAACGTTTGCTTTGGATTGTTTGATCGAAGACAATTCATAAACTCCTGTGATTTGTAACAGAAACAAACTGGAAGAAGAAATATGATTATTTTAAAGTGCACAGAAAATTGCTATGAGTTATTTTTATTGTCATACAGACTACATAAATCCATATTTCTTCTTCTCTAATATCTTTGTGTCTTCATGTATTATTTCTCGTTTCATCCCATCTGATCGTGTGACACAAATAATCCATACTTGATCCATACGTTTTACCATGTTTTATAATGATAGAAGTCTTTAAATCTTCTAGCGTGCAGAAGCCAGGCTTAATATTCATTCTGTGTACAATTAAAAATGTCCAAAGATGGATGATTTATGCTCTTCACTTTGCAATCGTGTCTCATTTGTGTCGTAACCTGGGGCCTGTTCAGACACTTGACTAAATCGACTCAAAGCAGCGAAACAATAGAACATAACACAGCCATTATTCAATTATGAAGAGTCACAAAAGGAGCGTATTAAATAATTAGCGCTCATTGCTGTTGACGATCTCTCTTTGAACAGAACAGAAGAACAGAAGTCATTAGCACTTTTGATTGGATGGAGCTGATGAGGACGATCTTCTGTGGACTTCCCGCTGATCACAATGAAGAGTGGATGAGTCCAATTACAAACCTTTTAAAGCGTCTGTAGAAGTGAGGCAATCTTGTATCATTTTATGTCTTTGTTTTTTTCAAATGGACTTTTAGTTAGAGAACAATTATGAAAAGAACACCTGATTTCTGAGCTTTTTTAGAGTAATTTTAGTGAGTAGAATGGAATCTGAAAGTAGCTTTTCTTTTGTAGCAGAGCTTAGCTAGTTTGTTTGTTTGCTAACGGTATACTGAGTGTGTTTCAACCGCAGATGAAAAAAACAAACAAACACAAGTTGAATGATTCAAAGAGTGTCAGCTGGTACAAACTTATCAACCACATTTAGCGAGGTCAAAGGTCAGGTAGAGATTTCTAAATAATCTAATGACCACCACGTTTCACTCAGTGTCTTCTTTCACATGTTAATAGAAAGAACAGCAGACAAAAGACATACAGTATATATCACTAAATAAATAACTTTACCTATTTGTACAGGAGCAAAGCCTTCTGCAAACTGAGTTGATTTGAAGCCCGATGTGCCCCTCTATGAGTTCAGGAAGGCTTGGCCAGACAGTGGACTTTCGTAAAAGATTTGTTGTCGTTTCTCTCCTTATGTCTGTGAATCACTACTATTATTTAATAGGATGGTGTAGTCCAGACGCTGCACAAGCGCGAGGACCTTTACAACAGACAGTTTCTGGTGTGTCTGCCTTGTAATGACGGCACTTAAAATGTAAAATAAAGAATC
This sequence comes from Mugilogobius chulae, assembly GCA_038363315.1. Lineage (NCBI taxonomy): Eukaryota > Metazoa > Chordata > Actinopteri > Gobiiformes > Gobiidae > Mugilogobius > Mugilogobius chulae. The sequence goes on from CM076404.1 coordinate 32,588,305, forward strand.
ATCTGTAAATAAATGTAATGCTTTGTGCACTAAGTCAAAGTGTGAGATTATTTTTTACGAGCATTAGGCACGTCATCTGCTCCTTTAATGTTGTGAAAAGCAACTTTACTAACACGGCCAAACCCTCATTCGTCCAGGAGTGATCTATAGAAGAAAGGCTTCAAAGTTGTCATCTGAACAGTGTTTTCCAAAGATCAAGACTGTTTGACCCTCACCTGAAAGTCATTTTCAATCTGAGGAAGACTTTGAACTTTTTTATTTCACCCTCACAATACTGTGTTAGTGTAACAGCTCACCTCTAATGCTCCTCCGCTCTTCTGTGACCTTTATAAACTTGCTTTAATCCACTTTGTTTTACTTTTATAACCGCGCACATTAAAGAAAACATTCTGCGCTCTATCATGTGACACACACACTGTTCTCCGCTCGCTGCTGCTTCACAAGTCTGTGTCGTCTCTGTTCTTCTGCCACGTGAAGCCACTTTGAGACAAATAATCCTTGTAAAAGTCTTGTCTGTGGCCTGTTCTTTTTTTTGTCTAAAAAATGCAAAACATCTTAAACTCCTCTAGTGTGCTGCCGACTTTAAAGATGCAAGAAATGTCACTATGAATATATATTTTGGGGAAATAAAACTTGACCAACAATATTTTAATAGGCTTGAAAAGATACTAATCTGTTCAGTTTTGCTGGAAATGCCTGTTTTATTGTGTTTTTTTTTTTCATAAAAATCCATCTTTTGTTGTTTAGCTCAATTGACAAAGTGATAAAATACATTTCTTAGGCATTTTTGGTTTGTCGAGCTTTTGTTTAACAAAACTTTACTTTATGCAGCAAAACGGAAACTGAAAGTAGCTTTTCATGTGCCGCAGTGACTGAGCAGAGCTTAGCTAGCTTGTTTGTTAACGACAGACTCATTTACAAAGAGAAAGATGATTAGGTCAGCCATTTGTAATCCTAAAGTCTGTGCCAATGAAAAATGTGAGAGAAGCATCAGTGTTCTTGCTATTTAACTGGTTTCTACTACTATTTGCACAACTTTCTCTTGTTACATGTCAGATACAAACTACATTTTCTGCTGCTTTTCCTGTTTTAGTCATATTTTGAGCTCTTGCAGTAGAAAATATCCTTCCTCTCCATTGACAATCGTGTATTTTTACCACTCACTGCTAATTTAGACAGTCGTGTCGTCTCTGTGGAGTTCTTTTGCGTTTTTCTTCAGGAGTGAGGTAAAAGCAGCAGTAGTCTATCAGAATAAGACTCTTCCTTGATCTACACTCTACAGTCAGTTTATTATTGACTCGGTTCAAACTTTCAGAAGCGTCCGCGGCTTTTTACTCGACTTTGTCTCTTCTTTGTCTGGAGGCTGGTGTCACCGGCTTTTCTGCTAAACGAGAGAAATTGTTCCAAAGTGGCCGACTGGATTCAGATCAAATTAATATCCTGGCAATGAGCGAGCACTTTTCGGGACAGAATTAGCACCGACGCTCCGAGTTCACTTTGAAAAGCTTCGGTAATGGACAGGTGCAGACAAGTGAACATCGCCGGACTTTATACAAGAGCAAGAAAAAGGTTTTGCTAAATGTTTGGTTTATAATTCGGGAAAAGAAAAAACACTCAATTTTAAGTTTTCTTCTGTCAAAATAACTATCTTTCTCTCAAAATCAACTGCAATTTGTCTGGGAATTATGAGGCTTTAGAAGATACAGTATTTAAAAGTAGGTCTCAAACATTATTTTGTTTTTATTATTTTACCAGGGGCGTCGCACTGGGGGGGTAAATGGTGTTAGTTTCCCCGGGGCCCAGGGCAGCAAAAAACCCTCAAAAACATGTCACTTTTTTGTGAGATGGATTGTTTCTCTAAATGCAGTTATCTGTGAATTCAAATAGATTTAGGACTTGAATAAATTGGAATATTCATTGGCCAAATTATTTACAAAGAACAGCTGTAGATTCTAATATTATTAGCAGATTTTAGTGAACGAGCCGCCCGAGTGTGACACAAAATGTTCAGTTCAATAAATATGCAAATTCACAGGATTTAGTGTTGAATATGGTCAATATATTACAACTTCTCCATCCAGCAACAATATAATGTGTCTAAAATGTATTTTTGGCATCATTTAGACAAGTTTATAGCTTCAAACAAATTAGCTAAAATGTTAAAGTATGTTCAAAACTTATTACAGTTTATTCTCGTCTTTATGTGAGTGAATGGCAAAAAACATCCAGCAAATGTCTTGTTTTGTAGTTGGTTATGGCAAAAAAAACAAAAAACAAAAAACATTTCATCTCCTGTCTGCAAAAACTCTAAAGCAACACAAATGAAGAAACTAAATACATAATATACTTAATACTTTTATATTTTTACTCAAAATAAGGTGAAAAACAACATGAGTGGACTAAATAGTTAAATCACAAGATTATGTATTGGGGACCCTTCAATAAAGTTTGTACCTGGAGCCCGGAATCTGGTGCTACGCCCCTGGATTTTACTTAACAGTTTTGCTTCACATTTGGGTCATTCTCTGAAAGTGGGACCGTGTTGACCATTGGTTATTTGACAGGTTTTCATTAAGTAAATAATAATAATTTTGTTTTAATTTTTTATGTAATACATACTACTAATGTGCCTCTAAAAGATTTTAAAAAATTGCAGCCCAAGATAAGATGGAACTTATTTTTTTACTACCGGTTTTTCAAAAAAATAGCTTAAATCATGACCAAAAGTGTGACATTCTTATCCAGCAATAAACATGATGTAATTTCCTCATGTAAACTCGATAAAATACTGCATTGAAACACAATAAAATGAAGAATAATGTTGGAAAATATGTTTGCATTTCGTTTTTCTACTTTTTGTATTGAGTTTTGCGAAAATGAAGCCGAATTCCTGGATATCTGAATGTAACTTTTGGCGTCCATAAAAGTTACACACTGACCTGATCAGTTTTATCAGCAAGTGAAGACTTTTGAACACTCACGAAGCGGATAAACGCCACTAATGTGTGTATTCAGAGATAATATCTAAAAAATCTACATTTTATTTAGTATATAGCAACTCTCTCAGCTAAAAAATGTCGTCCAGTTGGTGTCCATGCTACATGCGGAATTATGTTGGATTGAGAGCAATTGAAATTGAAATTGAAATGGCTATATTGGAAGAAATAGTTGTGCATTTTTCTTGACCATTAGGCCTATAGATCCTGTCAGTACACTTCTCAAAGATGGAAATTAACCTAAAAATAAAACAATTGCTGCAGTTTGAATTTTCAGCCTGGATGTCACACTTTATAGTCCCACTTTCAGAGAATGACCCATCTTTGCTTTATTTTTTAAGACAATGTGTTTGGAGATGTATACCAACAAAGTGAAGTAAAGGAAGATAAAATGACCATTCTTAGTTAGACATGGAAGTATGAACCTTTATTTAACCAGAAAAGTTCCACAGAGATTGAAATGTCTTTTTCAAGCAAGTTCTAGAGAAGAGGACACATTATTTTTCTCAGTTTTCAGGAGTAAATCTACATAAACACAGGAAGAACATGCAAACTCCACATGGAAAAATTGCATGAGCTATGGAGACTTTTGCTCTTCATGTGCTGAGTGTGTTATCTCCACAATCCAAATGTATTCAGGCTTTTATTAACACTTTATCTGATCAAACCATTCATCTTTTCCACAAGAAGCCTGGAGTAATTTAAGTTCGACCACATAATCAAAGTTGGTTTAAAATTCTCTGCGGAAAACAGGCAAAAGTCCGGAGCTGTGATTGCAGGTTTGTGATGGACCAGACTCCAAACGCAGCGCAGCGTACATTTCAACAACCAAAAACCAGCCACACTTTTGAGTTCAGAGTCAAAGCTGTCATTTACTGTCAGAGCTGTGGTTTGGACAAATCACATAACCACATCCGGAGTGGACTTATTCTTTTTCAAATTCACAAGTTACAGCGATCGACTGTCAACACCATTTTGTAACATTATATTATCCACAACACTGCTCCTCAAAATGACCAGGTCCAGCTGCCGTCGTCGGGTAAAATAGAGAAGAAAGTATCATTTTGTTGACTGAAATAATCACCAAAATGAATTTCCACAGCTCGGTTTAGTTACGACCTGGATCTTAATGATAGAGACGGATTTATGACAATTTACTGACGACAAGTTGTTTCTGAAATTGTGCTGGAATAAATTGTTATCTGAATGTCGAGTTTAAAATGTCATGATTGGAGAAAAACAGTAATAACTCTGCTCTAATTGGTGCTTGAAAATGTTGTGTTTCTGCAAATATGTCCGTCACAAATGAGCCGTTTAAGAGGCTGTTGTCGAAATACTCATATTTCAACTTGATTAAGAATAAATAAAACAATGTGTGTAGAGCAGATAGAATGTTTTTGATTATTTTCACAAAAACAAAAGTAGTTTCATGATTAGCTTATGGCATTTAGGAACTGTACAAGAGATTTTGACTATTCTATTCTCTCAAACACATTGGATAATGTGAGTGAGGGGGGCGGGGCAATGGTGAGGTAAAGGTTAAGGTTGAATTCATTAGGACATTATGCCACAGTGTCATGAGAAAGCGTATGAGAAAGCGTACATAAAAACAGCGTATTATGAGCACAATGTCAGGCCTATTTTTAGTACTTATGTTACGCCGTACATTTAGCACGATATTTAAAAGTGTATAAATGACACGAGATTTCACAGCCTAAAAAGCACGAGTTTTGGTTTAAGGGGTTTAGGGCTGGGACTTGAGGTAGGTTAAGATTAAGGTCAAGATTAGGATAAGGATATGGTTGATATTCACAAATAAGAACACATCTTAACAACTACAAATGAACCGGGACTGCGACGCGTGGCATATTCACGCAAACAAGCAGTGAACTCGTGCTAATCATACACACTTTGCATGTCCTGTAATGTTGTTGTATATGTATGCTTTATTGTGAGATCAAGTTGGGCAGAGATGCTTGTACCAGATTCAGATTGTAGCTTTACAGCTACATTCTATTTGTAGTTCTGGGGAGGGAGGAGAGGAGTGTGCTACTGGATATGTTTTAAGCGGTAGGGGGAACCAAAGCAAAAGTCCATATAGAAGGCCCAGGACCTTCCTACATTTACTTCTGCACCACCGTGTTACAGGGCGACACGATGGGGAACTGCCTCAGGAGGCGGGGCTTTCTCATCTCTCATCAGCTTCTCTTTTTCTTTCTTTATAGGATGACATATCAAACGTCTGACCAATATTTTTAAAAAAAAATTATAATTGGGCCTCTAGCTGAGCAAAAACATGAAACTTGTTGAATACTTTATCAAAAGAATTATTTATCAAGGGAACTGTGCAATTCTACAGAAATAGAAAGTTTAAATCAGACTTTAGAGTGTTTTACACAGGAAAAGATGTGAAAATTATGTCTAAAGAAACAACTTCTCAATGGAAACAAGATTGTCTTGACTGTTTTAAGCTGTGTTTAGACAAAATTTCTGAGCCAAAGTGTCAGAAATTGTTAAGTGAGTGCAAACATGAAGTTTCTCCAGGATCATCTGGACTAGAGAGGTAAAATTATGTTGTGTGAATGTGTAAAAAAGTCAAATCGGAACATCACATGCAACGACATCGGAGGACTTAGTTTAGACTGTTGGACATTGCACTTTATCATGAATGAGCTTTAACCTGCAACTATGAGGTAAGCACAGACCCGGGGGAGGTGTGGTCTTAGTGCACTAAGAAGCAAAGTAGGTTCTCTTGTAGTAACCTCCAGGGGCGTCGGACTGGGGGGTAAATGGTACACGTTTCCCCAGGGCCCAGGGCTGGAAAGGGGCCCCATGGGTATACTGCTTTTAGTTAAGTATACTTTAATTGCTCATAAATCATTTTAGTTATTGATATAAGAGCATAAGTGAAGAGGTTTTATGACCCAGACACAGCAATAACTACTCAAAAATGACACTAGAAATGCAAGAAAAGCTTTTTATTAGTGTAGGCTATTTATTTTCTTTTTATTTGTTTATTTTAATCATTAAAACCAAGCTAAAATTGGAACAAATGTATGTTCTGAGGCAACATTTCTTTCGTGTCATTTTGGTCAAGATTTCACTGGACTGTTGCAATTTAAACAAGCTATATAACAAATGTCCTATGTAAATAAATAAAATTTATGTTTATGTATTAGGGGCCCATCAACAAAGTTTGTACCTGGGGCCCAGAATTTGGTGCTACGCCCCTGGTAACCTCTATACTATGCTGCGGAAACATTAATTAAAGCAGATGAAATCTGTGTAGTCTTGGTTAAAACCTGGTCTAGTCCTGATATGACTAGGTCCTGCTGTAGTCCTACTTCCTTTGGGTCCTTCTTTAGAGCTTTTGCTGGTCTTGTCATGAGATCATCTGGTTTGGTTAAATAAAATTCTGTACATGTCTGGTGTTGAATTGCCCCATTATAACTTGTCTGTGGACATTGCAAAGATAAAACATTAAGTTCTGGTGAAAAACTGGACCCAGTGAAAATCTAATTGGAGACCCCTGCTCTAGGGGAAATAATGTTTCTGCTACACTGTCTGAAAGTCGACTGTGGCTAATCACAAAGACACGGAGCCGAGCTGCTTTAAATGGTCAGTATTGACACTCATTCTGAAATCTCAACAGAATCTTTCCAAGCCCAAGTAAACAGAACTCAATGGACAACCCTAACAGCTGCACTAACCTGCATAAGGCCAAAAAAAACAAATTACTGAAGTAAGTTAAGAGAAAAGAATTGCAACAGTCAATCTTAAAGTAAAAATGTGTTTTCACTCTTCTCTTGTTATTCTCTAAAACACAAGCTGCTATTGTAACATAGACATGACTCACACTTTAATCCAGAGTTGTATTAAAATGCAAATCCTGGTCGACACATACTCTTATTCTCTTCAAGCCTCCATTAAGTCTCAGAGTGAAAGCGCAGCAGTACTTACAGTGAGATTGTGTCCGGCCCGTGTCACCGCCTCGCCCCGGTCCGTGTAGAACGTCTCCGTGAAGTCCGGACTGAGCAACTCCCTGCAGAGAAAATGGAGAAACGACGGCAGCGATTAGAGCAGAGTTAACATAAGTGATGGTGGGTGAAATGGGGTCTCAGCAGCAGGTAGAGATGAGATCGAACGGAGAAAATGGCAGTTAAGATGGTTATTGACAAAACGGCTGCGGGCGAGGCCATTTGTTGCTGTAAGGAAATTACCTCTTGAAGCGGGCGGAGAAAATAGGCTTTAGTGTGGAGGATCTGCGTTGTGTTATTAATATTACGACACTTTCACTGCTAATGCTGCCAGAGTAGAACAATCATCATCATGAGAGCAGATGAGTTCAGGTGTAAAGGCTTTTCATACAGAAAGTAGCTCACTTCTGTTCAAGACGAGTCACTGAAGGCAAAACTTATTTAATTGCATTTTTTTAGTCTAGTCAGTTTGTTCTCTTCGTATTCTAGCTATAGAAACAATAATCTGCTTAAAATATGTTTCATTATGTAATTTAATCCACTTCAGCAGAGTTGGCAAGTAACTAAGTATTTTCACTCAAGTATTGTACTTAATTTTCTAGAGTACTTTGCTTGAATATTACAAAATCGAGTGACTTTTTACTTTTACTTCTTACGTTTTTCTACTTCCTACTTTAAAAACAAGTTAGTTACTTCCAAACAGACCTTTTAAAACCAGGTGGATTAAATTTGTTTGAACAAATTAACAAGTGAATATCGTCAAAGCTTTATGATTTCTAACAATGATTACATATTTGTGACATAATATAATAATCAGCACTCCAAAAAAATTATTATTTTTTTTTAGATTGGTTAAAATGTCTTAAAATCTGGATGATATTCTTTATTTTTGCAATTTCTTTTTTAGTTGAGATGGTTTTCCTTAATGTACCCAGATTATGTGATTTGTTTTCTGCTTTGTTTCGATTAATTTGTTTTTATTTCAAGTCAAATATTTTGGCTACTAGCCAATAGTGAAGCTCGTAGAGGGCTACACACATACGACATAGAACTGGGTTGGAGAAAAAAAATCAGGCGTCCCGAACTGAACCCGCCTCGCAGTCAGTGTATACCCAGGGTTACTGTTCAAATGTTCAGAAAAATACTGAAGTTCTGGACACTAACAACAGTGCCTATGTCTTAAATAGTTTATTTTGTGTTTTAAGGCAAAAAAAAGTTCGTGGCTGCAGTTTTTTTTTTTTGGAATAAAAAAGCTACACAATGTGCCTTTAATATCAAATTCTTATCAAACTTTCAAGTCTAAAAATGTGCCAAAGTTTAGATTTTTATGCACATTTTCTGTCAACTATTATTTCTCAAAAACTACAACAAAAACCTTCTAATCTAATGTGTCACCAAAACCATTAATATGTTTACACTTTTGTCTGTTCAGATCATTTCGTCAGATTATTATGTTTTTATTTTTTATTGTTATTTTCACAATCTTGCTACTTGGTGAAAATGTTGTGTACAAGTTCTTCTTTGTGGCTTGTAAATTGCTAGCATACACATTCCCTGGAGACTATTGTACGACTAATACTGGCACATTTACAGTTATATATGTTACGTCAGACAGAAAACACGAGTTATAAATAGATAAATTGCATTCAAAGCTTCCTGAACACTATTAAAGACAGTAAAAAGCTTGTTTTTGCCACTCACTTCCAAACAAACCGAGTGAGATGTTTTATTTTGAGCTCTTACGACATGGTTTCTCTCTCTTGCTGTATTTACTTTATGTCTCTGGCTTGCGTCATCCGTGGATAATGCAATGATACAATAGATTGGCCAGAAGAGCCTCGGTGAGAACATTGTTTGCCGTGTCGCTAAGCTAATAGCATTAGCCGATAACGTTGGCTAATCCCATTAAGGAGACAAGTGATGGACAGCAGATGACTCCACAGTGGTCTGGGATAACGACCAGGACTTCCTGTTTACAAGATATTTAGCGTCGCCGGGAGCTACGAGCATTTAAAGAGGACATGTTGTGTACAGTCCACTTTTCTGAATTTTTGTTTTCGTGTGATTGGCCTAACACTGTTCTCTCATCATTAGTTTGGATTGGTTCCTGCATGTTTGAGTAACCCTGCAGCTGATTCTCCAGTGCTCAGAAAATGCATGGTTTCACCGGCCACCTATCCCCGCCCATTAACTTTCAATAACTTCTTTCAATAAAATTCTGATTTTGAGTAAAACATGTAGTGTTGCATATGGAAAAAACAAAAACAAAAAAAATATCTATTAAAAATCCAATTCTATCTTATTTGTTGGATATACAGTATAGAGGGATTATCGGTCAACATTACTTTTAGCTTTACTGCACATGTTCAAGCAGAAAGAGACGCTGTCCATCTAGTTGACTGAATACACTTTGTTGATTAAAACAACTAAACGAGATGAGAGCTGCTGTTTGGGTCTCCTGACGTTTGAGACAGCGAACTGAATGTATCGTGTATGAGTTGTAAAGCTGAATTTCATTCACAAATGTTGAAATAGCAGCATAACTTTTGTTTTCACACAGTGATAACAGCACTGGCTCGTGCTGTTGCTACAGCATGTGTCAATCAGCGGCGACTCTTTCTGCTAACTGGCTGCGTGCATGTCCCGTGTTGATAAACAAGTAATCCCTCTATAACAGTGATTCTTAACCATGGGGCCGGGGCCCAATGTTGGGCCACGAGCACCTCCTTAAGGGCCACAAAATCAGTAAAGTACAATGCATTTAATAGGAGATTGGGCCCCAGGTTACTTTCTACATGAATATTCGGGCCCCGAGATCAAAAAGGTTAAGAACCCCTGCTCTATAAGACACTAAACTCCAAAGTCAGCAAACAAGGGCGGACTGGCATACAGGGATTTTCACAGTGAGCCAAAGGGTTAGTGAGCCGCTGTGGGTCGAGCTGTTGCTGCTCGAGTCTACGTGAGAGTGCTACTGCCGCCGTCTGGTTTGGCTGCTCAGGCTCACGACAGAAACTAGTGGATGGCCGAAATGTGGGTTCAGTGGGGATGACACGGCCTCTGCAGAGAACGCATAGACAAAACCAAGAACTGCTGATGAAGAAGGGCAAACTTTTTCATGTGTGTGATGTGAGCCATGTACGTGATGCAGTCTGCCCTTGTATTTTAACAATTCAATTTTATTTTTTTTACATTATCATAACCTTTTAATCTCATCAAAATAGTGACTCAACTCTGACTCAAGTTCAAGTTACGACTTGCAAGTCCACATCTCTGATGACTAAATACGAGGAAAAAAACAACAACAATAGATCTCCTTTAACAGCCTCAGCAAGTGTCAGTGAAAGTAGTTTGTTCATTTCAATGGAGGTTGTAGCAGCAGCCTGAAGTGTTCATTAGGTTAAGACGGATGTGTCAATAAGAGTTTAATGGGCAGACAGTTTGTAGCAAGTCTAGAATCAACAGTCTTTGTTTTCTAAGTGATCACAGAACAGACCAACGCTCTAATCATACTATTGATCTAACAACTCGACCAGGACAAGCACAGGAGCAGCTTCAGTACAGTCATGCAGCGCTGTAACGACTTCTAAAGACTGAATACATGATGAGGAGATGAGTTTATGTTGCAAAGTTTGGTCCACGTCAGCACATTTCCTCACTTGTCCCAGTTTAGAAAGGTTTTTTTAGTTAATATTTAAGCAGAAAGTAACAGCGCTTAGAATAAAAGTGGTATAATAAGGAGTCGTGCCTGACAGTTTGATGAAATTACAAATGCTGTTGCGTGTCCAGCTGAAGCCCAGAGGAACGTGCTGCTGCCCCGGGGCCTCCACTGTCTCCACTAACTCTTCTTCATGTAGTTTGAGTGCTTACATTTTAAAAACGGTGTGGAGCTTTGTCAGCAAATGTTGGTGCCTTTGAAGCTGCGTCATCTTCTTAGCTGTGCGTATCATCAGCCACATACGAGTGAAAGTTCCACATAAGTCTACTACACCTGCTGCAGTGCTTAAAGGTGCACTGTGGAACTTTCTGGAGATGAAAAGCTAACAACACAATTCAGTAGAAACAGAAAGTTAAAACCATACTCTGAGACATTCTGAGCAGGGGTGGGTATTGAGACCCAGCTCCAGTGCTGCATCTGAACGATTCAGTGGATTGATAAGCTCTAGTGTTATCGATAGTCTTATTGGTTCTGAGTGACGCACTATGTAGGCTGTTTTGATTGTGCGCAGAGCCTTACTGATGCATTTCCACATCTGCGTCTCTCTGCTTTGTGTTTGGGTGGTACGCCCTGGTCCAGACTTTGAGCACACTGCGCCAAACACAAGCAGACAGAACGACCTGACACCGCAGCACAAACCAGGTCAGAGCAGCACCGAAAGGTCGTGTGAGATGTGACGCATGAAAGTCGCCAGCTGGCCGCATGTCAACGCTTTTAACGCCTGGATAACTTTTATACATTATTGGTATTTTTAGTCAGACCAAAAGTAGAGTAAATAAATTTAGGCAAAAAAAGTTTGAAAAATAAATAATTGTCTAGTATAATAGTCTACATTTTCTATATTTTTAGTCTATATTTTTACAAAAACATTGCCATATCTCCAAAACTGTAGAAATGGAGGATAACAGGACATCACAGGACCACCCTGTGATGTTGGCATGTCTTTTGTGCCTTGGCGTCTGCTGTCCTTATGCTCACAATAGTAGCTGCTAATATTGCTGACAGTAGGTGGCACGTTTGTGCTTGGTTATGTTTAGTGACTTTTTTTAAATTGAAAAACAAACCCAGTGACTGAAAAGTCCAGAATCAGAGCTTTAAAAACGTGTCCCTGAAGGATGTAGTTTGGAGGTGGTTATAGGTAAATACCTAGAACTTGCAACTTAGTAAAACACCACGAAACACATATTTGAGACAGCCTTACTACACTTGTTTGGCAGAAATAAATAACTCAATTAAGCAAAGTGACTGAGAAGATCTGCAGCAGCTGACAGGAGAGGGCAAACTGGACTTTAGCTTTGGTCAAATCATGTTTCCTTTAGGCAACATTGCTTGTGTGTGTCTTATTTGAAACTGTTTCTCTGCAAGTGTGAGCAAATAGCACGTGAATGGCATTTTTTTTTTCATTGCATTACAAACAACTTTCTTAAAAGAACCTCATTCTATATATTTTGGGCTTGTTTTATACACTTTACTTCTGTGTTTTTTAGAAATTACATCTCATGCATCCAGTTATTTTATAATTGTTGAAAAAAAAATCTGAATCAGCTAGCCCTACCATCTCACTTACTGTCTGCACACATCTACTCCGACACCGCAAACGAAGAGTATAGGCCTTTGTGATTGTACCCACAACAAATAAACAATAAACTAAATCTATTTGAGCGAACGCCGTGCGACTGCTGGTCTGTGACTCGTCTGCGTTTGTGTTTTGCGTTGACAGAACAGCAGTAAGTGGGCGTGCGAGGCCTTGTTATATCAGCTCGCTTTAAAGAAATGCAAAGTCAGACAAGGCTGGGATGATATGCATAGCTTCCCGTTGCCGCCTGACAAGGCCTGTATCGTTTTCTGACACTGCTGAGCTCCACGGCAAAAAGTATAATCTCCAGCAAATGAAATGTTGGATCAGCCTCTTTCAAGTCGACGGAGCTGGACTTTGATAAGAAGCAGAGACAAAGAACGAAGAAGCCGTCCACAGTCTTTGTTGTGATGGCGTCGAGCTTGATTCATCTGCACTTTTCTTATCTTATGCTAATTCTTATCGCGACCGGGCAAACTTTCCCTTCCACACTTGTGTCCCCTGTTCTGGCTCCGACTGCAAAGGAGAAGGAATAGATTTGTTGTCACCTCAAAGGTCAGAGCGTGCACGGAGACGACACTTAACATTCAACACCTGGGTTTTTTTCAGTTGTTTTTGTTTGTAAGTTTTCTAGAAAAGGATTGCTCAACCTTTTTTCATCTTAAGATCTGCTTTTTAAGTCTTTGAAGCTTGGACATCTAATCAAATATTCTTGACAGTTATGGGCTAGCTCAGGTATCGGTGAGAACTCTCTGTATTATAGGCCTATTGTAATGAATAAAGAGCCGTAGCTGTTCTGGGCTTGTGTTAATGCTACGGCTAATGCTCACAGCAGCTTAAAAGGGCTCTAGAAGCTCTTCAAACTAGAAGAAAACTCATATAGACAGAAAATACATCTATGTAGCCTTTGTGATACCTATGTATATGTCCTGCTCAGAACACTTGCCCCTCCCTCATGTGTTCTGCTGCTTCATTATGTTCACTTGATGTAGCAGTGTCTCGTTCCTCTGAAGTCTGTTCCATTAGCTTCAGTTTCACCTCAGCACAGATCTCGTTTGTTAATGCATCTATTCAGGTGGAATTCAGGCCACAATACCCTGACTACATCCACTGCTGTCCGTATTTACCCAAAGCCACATTTTCACGTGGATTTCCGCGAGAATGCTCGCGGTCTGATGTGACTTGAGATTCGCATTAGAACGCTACGAACTCCGACAAAAATAGACTCTTTACAGATTTTTTTGCACTCGCACGACTTTCAGACATGCACTAGAACTGCTCCAACATCTGTGTACAAGGGCACATTGGCTTCATGCACTTTCTAAGTCTTGCAAGAGTTGAATGAGTCCCGCCTCGCACCGAACTTGCACTCAGTGTATGGCAGGGGTAAGCAAGCTTTATATGCATAGCGTTTTTCACAGACAGAGTCAAGAAGCACTTCTCAGTGAGTCACCTTAACATCTGGTGCCTTTAATCTGCACGTCTTTGGTTGTGGGGAAACCGAAGGAAACCACCCAGACACAGGGAAGAACATGCAAACTACACACAGAAAGAGCCGAGAGTTGAGCTTCTTGCTGTGAGGCAAGAGCACTATTCATTCTGCCACTATGCTGGTACTCCTAACAATGGTGAAAAAAACCTTAAACGACATCGTTGATAACAACTAAGAACAATTCAAGTTTACACACAAGCAAAAGTCATGTATAGCACCTTTAACTTCAGCCACGTGCAGCTCTTTAAGACAAAAAGCCTCACTGTTGATCAGTCTCGCCCAATGTGCTGATCAAATATAAAGTAAGTGATGTGATTTCCCACTCAATATCAAACAATAGGATCACTGTGTCATTCTCATCTCAGCCTGACTGAAGGTGACATACAGTTGTGACCCTGTTCAAAGCGATAGGCCAGTGGTCAATACAATGAGCCATTCAGATGGTCCCAATCACTGTAGTAAAAAGTTCCGTCTATGATCATTTGGAGCGATTCAGCAAGACCATAAACACCCTGTCATTTGGTGAGTGAAATAGCAGAAAAACACCGTCCTATCGCCCTAAAGGTCATGATAAATCTCACATAAAGTGGATCTGTGGTGATTTTCTGATCTTGATGATGACATTTGTCTCACGTGAGGACAAATCAAAACTGGATCTGTGGGGTGTCATGGAAACACTACCGCCATATTCAGACTGTAAAAGAACTAATACTGACCAGACGTTTTTTCAAAGAGGAGAAGATGAACAAGAGAAGAAGTGAATAAAACGCTGTACCCAATCTCCGTCTGGTCCCGCGGGCTCTATTGTATTATCCGCTGAAGAATACCTGTAGAGCATAATCCAGCTTTCTCACATTTTTACTGCTCTTTTCAGATACTTGCACAAAGCTGATGTGTCGCGAGGATGAATACAAATCAGAAGACTCTTTACAAGCTGAAAAAAAAGTCTGAATAATCTTTCAAATGACTTTCAGCGGACAAAGAATCGCCCAAAATGTGAGATCCAAGAATTTGCAAAACAGGTTCAGTTTCTGGGCAAAAAGACTGGAAGGCAGGAGGTAATTGTTTGTATAATGTGAAAGTTGTTGTTTTGTATAAGTCCACATGTTCTGCTCACGTCACTAATGCATCCTGAGGCTCATAGTTATTCACCATAAGATTAGAAACACTTTTCATTAGGGATGGGCGAAATAGTATCAGTATCAGCATCAGTCAATATTTACAATCGTATAGAAATAGAAAAATATCATTGCTGATTTTTTTTCCAACCATTAAACTGTTATTTCGAACAGATTAAATAGTAAAATTAGGAATCAAAGCTAAAATATGGCTACATGTTTACATTATAATGCTTTTTTGATGAAAGTTTGTATTCAAGTGACTTTGACGTTCTAAACAATGAATCAATTAATCATACTTGCTTGTTAAAGCCTGATCTGATCTCAAATGCTAAGCAAGTCAAGACCCAGTCACTACTTGGATGGGTGATGTCTTCATTTACTTCACAGATACAACATGGAGATAAAAACGCAGTGATTAACAGCATCAGCCAAAACAATGGAGCTCCACCTTTCCCACACCTGGGACACTCTCATAGAGACATGACACCCAAAGACGCTTCATTTTTCCATACTTGGTACTAGTAAGCTGTAACCACAGCTGCCCTGGGGCAGACTGAAGTGAGACAAAATTATTTAAAAAAGTAAACAAAACAGCAGTGGAACACCCTAATAAACTGCTGGGTCAGTACTGGTACATTTATCTATTACTCTGTAGTGACTTAATTTACATTATTTTCAGTATTTTACAATATAATGTCTCGATTGGTTTAACATGGGACCAACTGAACATTCTAATGCTCTATGATGTCACGATCCTGAGCCTAATCGGCCCCTCTGACCACCACCAATCATTCACACTAGATCCATAGGCAATGTGGGTGAGGTATAACTTGCCTAAGGACACAACGACTTTCTTCTGTTCGCTCCACTGTGGCACCTGAGGTTCCTCCAGAGTCTACCATCCAAGTACTGCCCAGGCTCAACATGCTTAGCTTCAAAGATCTGAAGATCAGGCTTTGACATGCTGATTTGGCGACAATGAAGGTCATGAAGAGGACTCGCTGATAGCAGCCGAAACATGTCGACAAGGTAAATACATCTCAAAACGTACCACCCTTAAAAAAAAAGAGAACAAAATTGTAAGTTCCAGTTGTAGTGGATTGTTGTTGTGTCCCTGAGCAACACACTTAACTCACATTGAGTAAGTGTCTGCGTACACTGTGTGAGTGGATTCAAGTTTGTAAAGTGCTTTGAGTGCCATTAAAAGGTAAGTGCTAAAAACAAAGACCATAATCAAAAGAAAAATAGCTAAACCATTGTCAAAATAATTGCTAAATTCATGTTTATAGATAAAAGTACTATAAGAATAGTCTCAGGACAGATTTTAAGGCGTATTCAAGAGAAGATTCACCATATAAGTACAAATTTAGTGATGCACTGCTCCAATAGGACTGAATATTGGCACTGATCCATAAAATGTTGCTGGATCAGGTATTGTTCGTTCTATCATGTTTGTGCCCTTAACTGGACCCCAATGAGACTATTTACTGGAAGATGTTGAGTTGTTCAGTGACCAGGGAGCTGCCCCGCCTAAAGCCCAAAGTCACTAGGATAGGCTCCAGTCACACCCGACCCCTAGTAGAAACAAGCTGTAGAAAATGAATAAGGACTGACACAAAACACCTTATAATGTCTGAAATGGTATTCTAGTAGTTTAACCAAGCCTGAGTAAAAGTGACAACAAAATCCTACAAAACTTAGAGACAAGAATTCTGTCAAAATAGTGAACAGTCAAAGTCTCATGGATCTACTCGAGTCTCATGTCATCTGAGTCTACAGATCTGTCTTGAGAAGATGCAAAACAAGCCAGTTTCTCGACACGTGTGCTTGTTTTGCAGCCGCGCGCTCATTAAAACAGTGTTATGGAATGTGTGCCGCGCTTCATCAGCTGCTCTGCCACTGAATAATTACACAAATACTGCCTCCCCCTCTCTCACACACACACACCAGAGCGCCAGCCGTGAAGACAGGGTCAAACCACCACTTCCATCATGATAAAGAATGGTCCCTGGGCCGGCTGCGGTCCGCTGATGAAACGCTGACTAATGAGGTGGGGATAAACAGCTGGGATCTGTGTGTGTGTGAAGTGTTTTTATACGCGGCTCTGGTGAGACGGAGGCGCAGTAATACAGTAATGACAAAATCAAAGGGGTTTTCACACGGTTCGTTCGCAGGTCAGATCTCAGCTGTTTGAGGATTTCCAGGAACAGAATCAGAAAAATGTGTCATCGAAGTAATAATGAAGATGGAAGGCACGGCAAGAATGTGGAGAAAACTAGTCCGGTCCACGTTTAGTCCTGACTCTGGTCCATCTTTAGTCCTGACTCTGAGGCCAGGTTTACCACGTTTCTGGTTCACTTTGGAGTGGTCTGGATCACTTATGTTAATGATGGTGAGCGTTTCCACTGAAGGTCGAGGGTCCCTGTTACATGAGCAGCTTACATCAGTGGTTCCCAAACTTTTCAGACCCACAAAATGATGATGTAACCAACTCGCGACCTCCACAGAAAAATATAGTAAAAATTTAAAGTTGAAAAACAATTTAAATGCATTTATTTTTGTAGTTTATTGCTTTATATGACCAAAATCTAGTCAAACCTCATGCTATAGTTAAAAAACAGATCTAGAAATTTCTAGAAATCTAGAAATCATCTTGCAGCCCCCAGATTTTGCTTTGTGACCCCCTGAGGGGTATCGACCCCCACTTTGGGAACCACTGGCTTACATAACACATGCTTTCTTAAATAAATAAAAAAGAAAATATACCTGAATTATACTTTTTCTTCGTGGCATCAATCTGAGTAATAACTTCAAGTCTGTGTCTGTGTCGCTGGTGTAAACAAGAAACTACTTCTGGTTTATCGTCAACTTTTTACATTTGTTTAACTTTTCTGCAAAGCCTCTGCAACTCTTTTTAAACTTGTTTTATTCAATGTTTTGAGGTTGGATTATGTTGGACACATTACCCACTGGGTTTACATTTTTTTTTATCGTGTTTTGCCTCGACAAACAGGAAACAGCTGATGATAAAGCGCAATCTTTGCTTTGCTAATTCTATTGAAGCAACAAATAAGGTTTTCCTCACTGGAAATGCAGCGGTTTGTCACAGGATCAAGTCGGCGTTTGGTGAGGAACAATATTTCATGTTTATATCTGCTCTTTTCTGTCTGGTTTTCGCCAGAGGCTGTGTTCTCTCTTGTCGAATCATCGAGCCTAAAGGGGGACCGCTGTGAGGGCTGCTCCAGGGTCCGGGGTGACAGCAGGGTCAGAAGTGGCTCACTACGAACCCAGCGTGTTGGGCAGAACTGGTCATTTTGTGCGGTAGAAGCAGCAAAGAACTGTTTCGTACTCGAGCCAATGGAAACAGGGCTGTTTAGTCAGCAGAAGGCCAGTCCATGTTTAATCCTGACTCTGCACTAGAGATGAAGCATAAAGAAAAATGTTTGTGTGCGTTTGTGTTTTGTTTGTTTCGAAAGCTACCTCCATCTTGACACTCTTCCCATGATTCAGAGCCAATTCAAAAAGACTAAAACATCAGTAAGGCTGGGTGATATGGCATTAAAAATCTAATTGTGAGCTCATTCTTAACAATCTTTTATTCAGTGAAACTCATCACATTGTGATTCACTTGTTCTCGGTTTAATGATGCTGTCTGCTCCTTTTTCTAGTCTGAGAGAGAAGAAGATTAATCATTTTTTAAAACACAAATTGTAAATGAGATTTTACTGAAGAAAAGCCATTGCCCACATCAGCCTGTTGGCCGTACAAAGTCAGAAGCAGATTTGGAAAAGCCAGGACCATGTCTCTTGGATCTGGAGAGTATCATTATCTCTCAAAGGATAAAGTTACTATGTCTCACAGAAAAAGTTTGTGAATCAAACCAAAAAAACTCTTAAGGCCTGATTCATCAAGCCAGGAGCTAAATTGCAGGTGCAAAAATAAAAAAAAATCATCTGTTATTTATGAGCAATATACACAAACTTTAATATTGGAAGATACACATACAACAAACTAAACAAAACAGATATGAACCACGTCAAGTTCTTTATCTTTAGAGTCTATGTGAAAGAAAAATGTCATCTGTGCCAAGGTTTTGCTCCCCCTAACCGGTTTTGCACATGAGCAAATGCTTGATAAATCAGGCTATGCTCATGCTATTCAGGGATTATGTTAAGTTTGGGCAAAAGAAAACATATCCAAAGTGATAAAAGCAGCTTCTTTCTCCAGAACAGTGTGGCTTGAGTCCTGTGCACTGGCCCGGGAGGTAAACAGTGTGTTTACGACATCCAACTGGAAAAACAGGACCATTGTGAGCCAGAGCTGTCCAAACACATGACGACAAACTGATGACCGAACGCTCTGAGAGAAAAGGTCTTGTGAGTGTGAGAAAACAGATCTATTCATTCAGATTAGTCACATGAGAGCTCCAGAAACAGAGCAGAGGAAAGAGATCCTGACGTGAACTCATGGACCTCAGCTCAACTTCAAAACCAAACTTAATATTCCTGACAGTGAAGTAGATTCGGGGCTTTTATTTCGAAGGCCGAGCGTGAGCAGCCTGACGTTGCCATGACGACATTAGATTGGCGGCTGCTCTACTCTTCCTGCAGAAGCACTTTCCCGTTTGCAGAAACATAGCGCTGTGTTTTGGCAGAAGGGCTGCTGATTTTACTAGACAGCGACCAAATAAAAATGTAATGTAATGTTATGTTAAGTTTTCAGAAATAAATGTTTGAAAAGCTGGTAGTGAAGTGGTGAGCTGCGGCTTGTATGTCTCAGAGTGGCACAAGTGGCACTGGGTTTCATATCAGCTGTAGGCCAGATTGAGGGCAAGAGGCAGAAATTCATATTAATAACATTGTACTTTGCCATGAAATAATAAAAAACAATATTTTACTTGAACCCGGCAAATAACAACAATCCATGTGCGGGTAAATACTGTTTTTCCATAAGTATAATTTTCGAGTTTCCGCACTATTTTCTTGCGCCACGGGTCAATCAAACAGCGACCGCTGGCGATGCCAACTCTACGATCAAGTCCTCAAAATCTCGCCTCCGCGACGTGCTTCGCGCTACTCTGACTTCCGACAGCGTCACTCACACTAAACACACGTGAGCCGCCTGTCAGTAGCAGTTGTCAAACCGGTTCAGACGGGCGACCATCGGCTTGGTGTGAAAGACTCTTTTGAAATATGTTTCTAGACTTTATGATCACAGAGAAATGTCAGGTTAAGTTCTTAAAAACATACTTGTGTTTAGTTTTAAGTCACTCATGATGCGATGCAAACCTCACAGTTAACGCCTTTACCTCCAAATTGTTACTAAATTGTTACTTTTACTCATTATCATTTAATTTTTTTTCACAAGTCTGAGGCTGACTATTCTCTGAGTTTGAAGTTTTAGTATCGTGACTGCACAAGTGACAAGACCCATTAAACTGTTTATTACAAAAATGTAACCTGCTCATGCCAGACCGATGTGTGTATCTCTGAATATACTTTGTCATGAGTGAAAATGGCAAATGACGCGAGAATCCAGAGAATCCAGAGAATCCAGAGAATCCAGAGAATCCACGACTGATTTAGACGAAGAGAAGAACGTTTGTTTTACAACCAGGACATAAACTTGATTTCAAAATTAAATACCTTTCAGTAAACTTCACCTGTGCATCACTTTTAAACCATGGTAGTTTTAAACAATATTAAACTATAAAACTGAAGATATACAATACAAAGTGACTTAGTTCATGTCTTTGTTTCATGTGTTATTATCAAAAGGGCTTTAGTTTTACCACAAGTCTGTAAATTAACATTATATGGCTTGATATTTGGAATCAAGATACGTTAAAGGGACTGTACTCGATTTTTTTGCAACAAGATAACTTAAAAGCAATTTCCCCCTAGCACTGATGCCTTGTTAATGTATCTATTCAGGTGGAAATTAGTCCCCAAAGTCCTGTCTATGTCTAATAAAATCCTGTTTGTGTGCAGCTTTTTCTGTTTTTGTTTTTAGCATTGTGGCTAACTGTTGTTAGCATGGTGACTCACCTCGCTGCTAAAAGCTGTGAAAAAACATTAAAACTCATCATGATGAACAATTCTGAAGCTCAGAATGCATTAGCTACGTGAGGAAATCATGTAGCCTGAAGGAAAAAGGTTAAAATTAATTATTTCTGTTTGTTTAGATTTTTAGGATGCAAAAATCAGGTACAGTCCCTTTAAGTTAACATATTGATATTTTTGTTAATATCAAGCAAATACATGGTTGTGTTTTTATTATATTTAAATGGAACAAAAACTCTTGCATTCTTAAATCTCATGTTTGATTTATGCACAAAACTATAAAGCAGAAGTGAAAGCTGCAGTTCCTTTAACTGTCGTCTTTATATTAGTTTAATAAAGCTTTTTTCTGACAGTAAAACCCGCCTCTCTTCTGTGAAACACGGCTCTGCGGTTCAAGTGTCAGGGTTTAACCATAAATCGTCAGGAACAGTCACAAACCACTGCAAAACCATGTTTGGGGCTTGTGGTTACCGCTGTGTTGTGGTGCGCTGTCGATAAATGCATTATGCAAAAGAATAATTTGTTCAGTCAAAGGCTGTTTGTGCAGGGTTAAGTTTGAATCATGGAAATAATAAACATCACAATATGACACTCGGGTTTACTGCAGAGTACATCACACTGCTAAACAAACATTCACTGGCATTTAGATTCTATTAAAACATTGTCAGTAAGTTTTAAAGTACAGGACTATACCTACAATGCAACGTGTGGCATATTATTTAGATTTTTTAATAAAGATGATGTATTAGTTAAAAGATATCAGTGGTATCGGCGATCAAGCGCGCTGCCTGCGTTGCCACGTCGAACGCGGTGCTGTCGTCTGAGTCGTTGTTTTGAAGACAAATTGGCCGCAAAAAAACATAACCTCCGTTTATATAATGACTGGGTCACCTGTGTGCCTGCTGCAAGTTGTTCTTTGTGATAAAAGTTAGTCAGACGAGCTTTTGCAATGTGACGGGCAGGTCTCCGGTATCAACTCGTTTTAAGGACGCGATCGACCAGTAGCTCGCAATCGACGGGTTGCCCACCCCTGTACTTAAATATAAAACCAGGTGTGGTGTTTTAAAATACAATGTTACATTCACGTACTTGCTTCATGTCCTTCCCATTTCTTTCACAGAGCATCACATTCACCTTTTTAAACAGTATAATTGTGAGAACGAGAGAAGGAAAAACATCAATGAAACTATGCGCTGGGATCAGCAGAACACTTTGAAATTAAGGAGTTAGGCAAATTTATCGTGATTTTTTTATTTTTTTTTTAACATGTCAGTTACAAACCCATTGTTCTGCAGAGTTGCTGTGGGTTTTAATTTTTTAGCTTCTTTTCCCTATTTTAACTTTATTTTGACTCTTAGAGTAGAAAATGTCATTTGTCTCCATTGACTCTCATGTATTTTTTGCAACTCAGACCTCACCTTTAAATTTTTTTTTTAGCCCTATCTGCCCAAAACAGTAAACCCTGCTTTTTAAACCTGATTCAATATTAGATACATTTTATTCAGCTGAAGCTTTTAAATTGCCAAACTTAAAATGTTTTGTCTGTTTTCTAAATGTACAATCTTGACTTGCTGATGTCCTGTGTCCTGAGCCGTCTGTCCCTGTTCGCTGCACACGTTCTGTTTTTAAGAATCTGCTCAGATGAAAGTCAGACGTGACACTGGGGCTTCTTCAAAAGTCTCGTGTGGATCTTGAGAATCAGCTGCCACCCAAAAACAAAGCGTACCTCGGTGTTCACACGAGCGAGCGATCGATAGAACACAGACAAGGACGTGTCTCGTGTGGATCTGCTGGGCTCTGACACACTCACTCTCTCTTTGTTTCACTTGTTTTCCTCTCACGCTGAAGCTGCTGCGTTTCAAAACTCATCTGTTTGGATCAAGCTGGAGAAATACTTAGAATTATGGCAGGTTTGCACAACATTTACACCTGAGGAGTGTTGCATCAAAAATAGTTTTAGCATGATTCTCTTGGGTCCTTATCCTGATGTATTTTTAAAATTAAGCAAAAACAAATAGATGATGTCAAACCAATCACACTGCTACTCTCCACTCTCAGCCACTCCTTTCACCTTCTCCTTTGTGGGAGGAGTTTAGGGTCTTGGCATTACTTAAAACAATATTAATTGTAGCTCATCGGCTCCTATTAGTGGTTATGCACTGATATAATTTTATTTAAATATAATGTTCAACATTCTGACATTTGAGTGATAAAAGTCTGATAAGAACACAAAATAAAAATGTGTTTTTTTTAATGCTTTGTGAAGACTGACTTTGAGGCAGTTTGTTGTGAACTTTTACGAGCAGATTTCTTATAGATTTTTCTTCAGACCTGCACAGATCTCGCACCTGAGCCAACACTGCTTCGAAGTCTGTGGAACAGGGCACTAATGGTAACTGGGATATTTCCTACTTCTGACTAATAAAAATGCGCTGGAACACAACTCAAACTGGCAAAAATATCACTTGGAAACAGGGACCACGTCTCATAAGAGATGAACAACAAAAAGTTAATCTGGGGGGTTTAGGGTTTTAGTTTAGCCTAAAGGTTACCATTAGTCATAAAGGTTTCAACAGTTCCCAGTTGACTGAGAGGCAGCATAAGTCTTGCAGGATCTGCGCCTGGAGTCAGTCAGAGCATTTACATGGAGGCCAGGAAAACCGGAGAACTAGCTAAGTCGTAAACCAGTTTTCAGAAAACCAATTCTCACATGTGGTCCCGACCAACTGTAGTCTGATTTCAGATGACATGTAAACAGACATTCGGTCTGCAGCTGGACAAATGTATGCTCACAAACCCTTCCCACTTCACATTCCAACAACAAAGATCACATTTTAACAACAACCAAGCAACAGGACCAGTCACTCCAGAATAATGGGTTTACTCTCTCTCATGTAAACAGGAGCAAAACTGGTCCGACCGGTTTGAGGGGAAAACCAGATAAGAGTTTGTTTTTTAAGCCTAGTCTGATTTCCCTGAGTGTACCTGGCATTAGCTCTCTTTGACAAATTTTGGATTTTTTGTTTGCAGAAATTAAATTAGAGTGTTGTATCTGTTGTCATAGCCACGTTTGAAGATTTAGGACACAGGGCATATGCTTTTCTAACGCAATTTACTTCATTTTCTGTTTTTACATGTTACATATAAACTAAACATTTAGCCAGGTTTGGGGTTGTTTATATTTCTTATAAGACTGCTTTTGTTGTGTTCAGTCCTCACGAAATCTATTTTCTCTATGCACTGTATATTTTGGCCACTCACTGCTAACAGTTAGAACGCATCTGCAAAATCTCTATTTGACCTAATGTTGTGATGTGAACAGAATCTATTGCACCGGCCACTAGATGTCAGCACTGAGCCAATGCTGAAAATACCTTTATATTTCTGACTTACAAACCTTTACACACAGACACAAACATGTTACTGTTGTACCTCATTTTAACTCAGAGACTTCAGTTTAGGCTTGTTGATCCTTCTCAGTTATATTCTGTTTGATATTTAAAACACACGAGGACAGAACAGCTCCAGACCTGTTGCTGCACAAATGTTTACACAGAGATGTTTACTCTTGGACGACACTTGGAGCTCGTGTGTAAATGCGTATACTGAAAAAACTCCACAAACACAAGGGTTTGAACTGCATAAGGACATGGTTCTTCAGTCTGTTTCACCTCTGCACGGCCTCTGAGAAGTGAACGGGGCCGCTTATGAAACTGCTCTTCATGAATGTGACACTTGTAGCTCAAACTTCACAAACAGGAAGTGGCACGTCGTGTTTATTTGGAGCCTTAAGACATAAACTTTGTCATAATTCCTGTTGGTCTGAATAAAATGATTCAGTGTTGACATTGCTGCATCGTTTTGTCAACTTCTAATCATTTAAAACACATTCTTGAGCAGCAACTAATCAATTAATCTGTTATTTCTTTCAAGTGATCAATTTCAATGTAAATACCCTAAAAGCCCTGTGAAGAAGATAATAAAAGTTATAATAATTGTGTCATTTTGGAGTAATTACAGCTTCGTCTTGGTTTCCTGTAGCACAGATAATATCCAGGAAGTGCACTGTTTATGTTTTAAGCATGTTGGCAACTATCCTTTTCATAATGACACGGTTCGAGACATGAAAATTGCTTAAAACCAGGGGCGGCCCGTCACTATGGCGATAGATGCTATGCACCGCCAACAAAAAGGGAAACAAATGCGCGAAGTGTGTAGTTAAAGTTGATTAAAACTGATCAAAACCTGATAAAAATGCCATAAAACAAGGGTCCCCAACCACAGGTCCGGGGCCCAAAACCGGTCCGCGGGCCATTGGCTACTGGGCTCCAGAGGATTCTTCAATATTTATGTTTATTTTACAGTATATAACTAATTCCTTGTGCTTTACTATGACAAAATAGTGCCATCCAATAAACAGCAAATTCAAGAAATAAGAGAGCTAAAAGTATACACAATAATTGGTTGTTTGCATTTTAATTGTTGTTATCGACGCTACCCAACCTTGACCAGTCCCTGGAAAAGAAATGTGTGACTTTACCGCTCTTTAAAAGAAAAAAACATCCTTATCCAATCAGAGGAGATTATTTTCGACTGAAGAGACAGACCTCCAGCCTCTTTTGGTGCGATCTCAGGCTACTTCCATTGAATTTATTGTAAGAGCGTTTTTTATTTCAACTCTACAATACAAAGTAATGGGTCCTGCTAGTGCTAGTGACACAACTCAGAATATTCTTCTTCAAAAAAAGTTAAACAACAGACAAGTTACAACAAAAAGAGAAAAAGAGAAAGTAGAATCGTGTATTTTTGTCAAATGTCTGCACTTGTGTTCAGTCATGTGTTTACTGTGTACTGAGTGAAGGGCAGTTCATTGCAGCCACCTGGTTAAAACTCACAGACTCACATAGAAAGTACAGTTTATGCCTGAGCAGTTCACATGGATTCTGGATAAAAATCTGACAATAAAGAAATAGAAACATTTAAATTATGAGTATAAAAATGTGGCCCTCGGCCTGCTTTAATCAGGCCCCAGGCACTATTTGAGAAACAGAAAGATATGACTAACTACAAGGAATAAATAAAAACAAGATGAAACTTGTGACATTTTGCTCTTAAACTCCTGATGTTATGAGAAAAGCTTTAAATTGTGTGAGAAAAAAGTAATAACTTAACCAAAATAAACTTGAATTGTGAGAGTGTGAGGATAAAAAAGTCATACTTTTCTGAAAATAAAGTCGAAGCCATAAAAAGTCGCACATTTTTTAGATTCAAACTGTAAATTTTAACATCCCCAAACGTGAGAAGTCCTTTCTTGGATTCTGACTGAATGATAACAACTATTATTCTGCTTCACTTACAGACACTGAAGACATTTACTAAAGCTCTGAAACTTTGACTTTCTCTCATGAAATTACTATTCCAGCCTCAAAATTTAGTCTAAAAAAATTGCCTTTTTTAAATGATTTTTTTTCTATAAAATTATGACCTTATTCTCATAAAATTACCACTTTCTTCATTAAATACTTAGCTTAATCTCATCATTTAGAGGTTTATTCTATATTTAGAGAAGTTTATTTTATGCAGTATAATGAGCAAAGGTAAAAGTTAAAGACAAAATGTGCCTCTGGTCTTCTTCACTCGATTGTTCCATTGAGAGGTCAGATTTCTTTCACCAAAGAACTGTTTACACTGCTTATTTCTTTCACAGAGAAACATCCAAACCAGGAAACAAACGAGAAGATTAAGACGCTTTCAATGTAGGCGCAACAACAAACTTTTTTGGCAATCATTTCAGTATTGACTTCCAACTTGAGTCAAACGTGGTTCCCAAGAGAATAAAACATTTGTAAAGACTGTAAAATAAGACTGTAAAACGGTTCTATTAGTTTATATTTGATAGAAAACACTGGACACTCTACACTTAAAACCCTGTAAGCCTCTAAAGTCCACCGTTTCTAAGCAGTCTCCTGTAAGATTGATGTGCGCCGTAGCGACAGGCGTCTCCGTGTTGATTTATGGCACAGCTTGTAACTCACACTTCAGTCACAACCAATAAACCGCTCACACTGCCCCGAGTTACACGTCCGCCAGGCCATTAGAGCCTTAGAGAGAGAACTTTCAAAGCAAACAAGCACACCGTTCCACGAGCAGAGCGTACATGTGAGTGCTAACAGCCTCTCTCTGTTTGTACAAGCTGACGTCAGGGGTCTTTGAGAACTCTATCTTGACCTCTGACCCGTGGAGATGTTTTAGGGAGGCCGGTCGTAGCAGACAAGAGGGAAGAATAGACGCTCTCTCAAAAGGCTGTGTCCTACTTCTTGACCTCTGCTGTGTTGGGAGAGTATGAGCAGTTTACTGACCTGACCTGCCAGATGCTCTTTCACACACGGCTCCTTTGAAATACTTAGATAAACACGAGATAGTGAAGGTTAACCTGGCTCACTTGGCGGTAACAAGTCATATTTTTTGTTAAATATTATTAGCTCTTTCAGTACCAGCCCTGTTCTCTCTTTTTCCCCCATCTCTGCCCAGTCTTTTTGCTCATTTTAAGCAATATTCACAGCTCTACAGAAAACTTTGTGCAACTGGAATCACGACAAATGAGAGCTACAAGTGTCTACTTTCATTAAAAAAAAGAATTATTAATCTACATTACATTTGTTCCCTTTTGATAAGCTTTTGATTTTTTTTTTTTTTTAACTTCAGTGTTCTGACATCATGTCAGTGTTATTTTCCTGTTTCCTACTTTTTGGTGAAAGAATATGAGCCACAACAAAGAAATAAAGATAAAAACATGAGGTTTACATGAATAAAACAATGAGGACGAGTGTCTTTTCATTTTTAAACCAACAAAAGCTGTGTTACAGACGAGGAGGCAGCCCAACACTTTTCCTACTTTCTGAGAAGATTCTATTGACCCTAATTTGTCCCGCCACTTTTCAAGGAACTGTACTTCCTGTTTAGCTGCATTAAGTCTGTAGACTTCAGACGGTGGTTTTATTTTAACTGTCATTACATATGTTTGAAATTGCCCCACAAGTCAAACATGTAAACTACTGTAACAGAGGTAAACAGGAAGTGCAAATCCTAGAAAAGTGGGCGGGACAAAATAGGGTCAATAGAGGGATTTTTTATTTACCAACATGGGCGATGCACACACACCCAGTATGCAGAAAGAGCTGCTGCTCATTAAACAAGCTGAAGACACAACTTGAGCTAGGGCTGTTGTCAGCTAACGACAAGAGTTTATCATTGTGCCAAAACAAAAGTTATGCTGCTAAGTCAACATTTGTGAATGAAATTCAACTCGACTACGACCCTTAAAAGTTACATTCAGGTGAGTGAAAAACACTGTTTCAAGCTTCAGGAGACAGACGTCTGTCAGACCGGTTCAGACCTGATTAAAACAGCTGCTCTCGTCCCGTTTCGTTGTTTTATTCAAAGAAGTTTCCCCACTTAACCAGATGGAGAGCAGCTCTTTCTGCATGAAGCATGCGCAGTAAAGCACAAAGTGACGTCCCTCTAATCCCTCTAGATTCAGCCTCTTTCATGGAGCATAGATTATATTTAACCCTCCAAACACAAAGAAACACAGTAATTTTACTTACTCTGACCACTTTTGGAATGAGAGGAAGTTTAGTATTTCTCCTCGAGACTGGCTGCATGTAGTCAAACAAATATAGGCTGAAGTATTGTGTCATTTTTGTTTTGAGCATGCCACGATGCTGCGTTGTGATTGGTTCAGCTCACCACAGTCTGTGTACATAGTCTCATGACACTTTATATCGACATAGATGTGACACACTGACAGCTTTCCCAGCGTTTGTATAAAATGTTCTTCCACACAGACCGTTGTAAAGACTTTAGACGGCTCTGTTCGCTCGTGCCAGCTCGGAACAGTTTTGCCAACAGAGTCAGACGCTTCCCAAAATATGGACATTCACTTTGCCAAAGACTGGAATGAGCTCATAACATAACTCTGAAAAGAAAGATTTGTGTGTGGCTCTATCTTAGCAGTGTTATTTGAGAGTTTACTTCATTTAAAAGACATGCTTTACTCTTCATTATTCCCTTGTTTTTATCTAGAAAGGTCCAGTTATAAATCCAGTTTCAAGCCGGTTATACTCAAATATTTTCTTTGGTGGTGAAAAAGTTGAGAACCACTGGACTAGCGCGAGTTGTCTTTGTGTCCTTGAGCAAAAGGTGGAAAAGCACTACACAAATAGAGATCCTTCACCAGTTCCTCTGCCTGAAATGACAAATTGGATCGTTACAACACCATCTGGAGCTCGTTAATATAATGTGCTGATTCCTCTTAAACAATATTTGCAGAGCGCCGTATGCATAATCTGTTCATAATGTGAGTAACCTCTAAGTGAACCAATATTAAGACACGCTTACATCACACTTACACACCCAGGCACGTATAGGGGCTGTATAATATTCATTCTTTTCATTCATACCGTTAAGGGGTCGCAGGTGACTGGAGTCCATCCCAGTAACTTTGGGCCTTGGGCAGGAGAACACCCTGGACAGTGGCCAACTCATCGCAGAGTAAGACAGACTGTCATTCACTCACTAGGGCATTTACTGTGATGTCCATTTCACCTAAACATGTACGTTTTTGCAGATGGGAGGAAACCAGAGAAAACCCACAGTGGAGAACATGCAAACTCCACCCAGAGAGATCATGAAATGTTGGTCCGAATCATGAGTCGAACCTTTTTGGGAAGTAGGTCTGGGCTATACCTATTGCGCTCAATAGGGCAGAAATTACAGTAATCAGGATATTTTTTTCATATTGATCGATCTCGATTTTTCAATTTAATTTTGTTTAACCTTTTCAAAAACAAATGAAAAATGCAATTTGGGAACATAAACAAAACAAAAACTTTTAATATGTCCCATTTACTAGATTTTGTTGAAACTGTATATATCAATATTCTGCTTCAAAATTTGACTTTTGCTCCAAACTACACATTTTTACTGACAAAGGATTGGTTTTCGATCTTCAGATTCAAAGCCACCACCAAATAATTGACGATTCATTTCGATTTGATCTCGAGATCTTCGATTAATGGCCCAGCCCTATTGGGAGGCCAGAGCTAACCACTCTGCTACCGTCCACCCCTGTATAATATTTATTTATATATAAATATTAAACTGTGTAATTTATAGCAGTCACATGTAATACAAATAGATTCTGAGTCTCACCATTAATCACCACATAACAGTCTGCAAAACAACTGCCTATTTAATAGATTGGTCTTACCCACTAAGCCAGGGGCCTCAAACTAGTGGCCTACGGGCCAAATGTGGGTCCAATGATGATCTCTGATTATGATAAATGCACATGACATATTGAACTACTACCCAAACAGCACTGATTGCACCGACACATTTTTCTTTACAGTTCCAGTCTGACATTGGTTACCCACTTGTTAACATTGTTGTAAAACCACATGAGGACCTTAGGACCAAAATAAGCCAATATAATAGGCCTACAACCAAAGTATGACTTACCAGGCTTATGACTAAACTAAAAGTTGTATTTACAGACTATAGAATATATTCTTCTCTAAAACTATAAAACTATTAAAAGATCACTCCTGGGCAAATGAGGATTACACCATCTATTAAAAGTTCAGTTTGCTCCTGCTTTCAAGAC
The DNA here is from genome assembly GCA_038363315.1 of Mugilogobius chulae. Taxonomy (NCBI): domain Eukaryota; kingdom Metazoa; phylum Chordata; class Actinopteri; order Gobiiformes; family Gobiidae; genus Mugilogobius; species Mugilogobius chulae. The sequence continues at coordinate 32,618,911 of CM076404.1, forward strand.
AGTAAAAGCTGGGTTAAGCGTCTTTAACATTTGGTCATGCTTCACATTCCTGCTTTTACACTTGGTGACATCATTGTTTACACAGAGCCGGCCTCATTCCACCACATGGACTGAAACACGAGCCTCTCCAGGGACTTATGAGCTCATTTCACTGACATCAGCCTCACTTTCTGCTGCCGTCGTGCCATATTTGTGTCTATCTGAATAGGAACTATAGTTTAAGTGATCTATCAGAGCTGCAACAATTAATGAACTAATAGTAGTCGATTGTATAATAATTGTAATAGTATTGGTAACTATAGTAGGACACATATAAACCCCAACAGCAAGTAACAAACCAAATGCATAATCCCATTGAAATAGTTAAAACATTAAACATTAGCTTGGGGCATTCTTCATCAACAGAATTTCATTTCATATATGATGAAACTGAGGCTCCTACGACTCCTACGAACATGTAAGCCTTCTCAGAAGAAAATTAAATGTTTTTATATTGTTTTTAGTCAAACAAAAAACAAAAATATACTTTGCTAACAGCAATAACAAGACATCTTCGATTTTAGTGAACAAACATTACACTATTGGACGTAGACAGAAAACGGTTAACTCATTTTTGCCATAAATGATTCTCTATTAAGCATGGTGACTTTACTGAGAGCAGTAAACGTTCGTTAGCGGCTAATCCTACAACTCAGTGGTTCCCAACCTTTTTTCCTCGAAGCCCCCCTGACTGAACGGCAGACTTGTCGAGCCCCCCCTGTTTAAACCGGTGGTCTCTAAATTGTTATTGTATGATGAAAATTAGAATTAAACACATTGATTTTAGCCAAATAAACAACTATTGTGGTGTTTTGGTGCTAAGATTTGTGTTTTTATTAATAAAGTTTCACTTATAACTAGGGCTGGGCAAGTTAACGCGTTATCGCGGCGTTAACGCAGCATGTGCTTAACCAGGACTATCCCAGAAACTATCCCAGAACTGGACCAGGTTTTCATCAGGAGTGAAAATGTTAGTTACCAATGTAACTATAGTTCTATGAGTAGCTAAAATTATGTATCTAAGCCAAAATACCTCAAGATTTGCAGGATTTACACTCTACCTTAAATATACTTAAAAAAAATAATTTTTTTGGAGAAAAAATAGGTTAAAATAGCATTTTATAGAACTTTGTGTGAAAAGTGCGATTAATCGCAGCTCAACCATGCGATTAATCGCGATTAAAAATTTTAATCGCTGCCCAGCTCTACTTATAACTACTTTTAGAACTTGACCCTCTGACCAGACAAAGCTCTGGGGACCCCCTAGAATCTCAGTGTTGAAATCATTTTGCGACCCCCACATTTTTACTAGTCGATTAATAAAAAAAATTATCACTAAAATAATGGTCAGGACGGCTGTAGGATGATTGGTTAAAATGCGGAACAGTCAGCGCGATAAACCTGTGACAGTCCAGTGTGCAGTGATTTACCGTTTCTCCTTCATTTTGCAGGACAAACATCCCCTCACCATCCTCATTACGCCTCTTTTTTGCTTGTATAATCATATTTGAATGGATTACAGCGACGCACAGCACACTCACTGTATCCACCGTGACCTAAATGAAATTAGGGCCAACAATACGGCAGCTCGTGTTTTGCTTTACGGAGCTGAAAGTGGCGGTAAGCAGGCCTCCTTATCAAAAGAAAAATGGCCGCCTGCCTAACGAGCCGGCCAAAGGAAAGAAAGAGAGAAGGAGAAGGAGAGAGGTAATTGAAGAAAAGAAAGAAAAGACGGAGAATTGTTGCATATTGTGTGTGAAGAGGAGCTGAGGAAACACATTTGTCATGCAGCGGGACGGGACGATAAGACACGGAGGAGACAAAAGAGAGCACGGGTCGCGGCGGTGGGTTTCTATAGCGACAGGAAAGCGGTTTCAGCGGGAAGTGAAAGTAAAACGACAGGTAGGTAACTGTCAGCGTGTTTAGAGGCTCGAGAGGGAAATTTCACGACTAGAGGCGGGAAATACTAAGAAAAAAAAATGTGTGAATGTTTTTGAGTAATTTGAAGGCTGCACTGCAAAAGGTGACGTCTCGTTAAGTTCATATTTCTGATTTTGACTCAGTTTGGTGTCATTATGGAAAATATTGATCACAGTTCTCACAGTTCAGGTCCTTAAATGTTAGCCACAATGTTAACAACAACAACTGACAAACTTTGCTGATTTTGGTGAACAAACAGAACATTATTAGTCAGGACATTGTGGACTAACCTTCAAAAAACACCAACAAACAAACCAAAAACAGTGGCTGCGCAGTCAGCACCTCTGCTCTGACACGAATGCCATATTTCTCCAGTAGAGGTGATGACGCAAATCAATAGAACACAATGGCAGAAGTTGGACTTGTATAGATAAATGGAGCTAAACGCGAGCGGTTTCAGAAAAAAACATGAGATTTGTTTCTTATGAAGCTTTTTTAAACAACATTGTCGATGTTATATTGTGTTTCCCAAACTGATACATTCAGAAAATGTTGTTCAAACCCCATCACTTGCCTATACGGCCTGGACACTCCTCCACAGAGAAGAGAAGCTATAGAGGGATTAACAGTCGACGTCACTTTGCTTGGCTGGAGATATTCCTTTGAAGAAAACTACGAAAAAGGACGAGAGCAGCCGTTTTAATCAGGTCTGAACCGGTCTGACAAACGCTTTTTCACTCACCTGAATGTAACTTTTAAGAGTCGCAGGGTTGAATTTGATTTAGCAGCAGAACTTTTGTTTTCACACAATGATAAACTCTTGTAGTTAGCTGACATCAGTGCGTTTTCGACTTGTTTCCACCGTTAGTGTCTAGACGGGGTGCGCTATATAGGTCCCTCTATATGTACAACTGTTATTTGGTGATGTTTATGTAATTTTTCTGCTGTTCTCACTAATAACACACAAAAGACGATGTTTGGTGGTCATTAGAGTCTTAAATGATGCAACTACTGAAATTTCTCCACTATTGAGCGCACCTGAATATAAGCCGCACCCAGTAGATCTAAGTAAGAAAAATGATAAAGTACATATATAGGCCGCACTTGTTAACAGTAAGTCTATCAGAATCTATAATTTTGTTGCATTGCCTTATAAGCCGCAATGTTCAAAGCTTGTGAAAAAAGTTGCAGCTTATAGCCCAGAAATTACGGTTGATCAGAAATCTCTGTTTGAAGTTCTGTTAGCAGTTTTATACACAAACTTTGACTGTAATAAAACACTAAAAAGCTGTTGAGTTTACAACAGGAAGACCGCTGCTAAATGTGGTCGGTAGGTTTGTACCAGCTGACACTCTGCAGCTTTCATAACTTGCGCATTTTGAGAGCTAATGCTAATGGCTATAAGAAAAAAAACAGCAGAACAGCTACGGAGTTCTTCAAAACATACTAGCTCAGATGCTAAGTGTTCGATAGCACTGTAAATGGTAAATGGCCTCTATTCATTTAGCGCTTTTCCACCTTACAAGGCACTCAAAGCGGTTATCCACTCACCTACTGTACGCAGACACTGAGGTAATGTGGGTTAAGTGTCTTGCCCAAGAACACAACGATAATCTACTCCTGTCGTCCCAATGTGGCACCTGGTGGTCTCCCATCCAAGTACTAACCAGGCCCTTTCTTGCTTAGCTTCTGAGATCTGACTGGATCAGGCTTTGACAAGCAGGTATGGCATCTGAGTCGAACTGCAGGTCTACTATTTATATGTCTATGGCCTATAAAGACCCTTTAAGTTCCAAATCATCAAGATAGATTAAAGAAAAAATAGGAAGTATTTTATGCACAACTGACAGCTTCCTTTGTCAACTGATAACTATTGAGTAATGTGTAGATTTTGGTCAATGTTCACTATGTTTTCCTGAAAAATGCAGTAGAACTTTACTCTAAGCTGCTTTCTATACTTTGTCTCTTGATACAGTGTGAAAGTGCTGTTTTCTTGAGTGACACTTCACACTTTGCTTGTGTTCTTGAGTCACGTTTGGTCTCCGCTGAGCCTCTGTTTGTCTCTGTGTTTCTAATTGGCCCCAGAGCCTGGATATGGACACTCAGCCATGTGTGAAGAAGAGAGAGCAAGCAGCAAGGTCAAGAGACAAGTTACACCAAGACAGCTTTCAGAAAGACGTAAATAGAGCGTTATTATAATCAGAATTTAGACAGAATCTTACTTCCTCTTTATAAACTATCAAAGAAATCTTGTACTGTTACATTGCAAGCACACTTCAAGCTAATTTTCTTTAATGGAAACATGCCAATTTTGAAAAAAAAAAACACTGGAGCTGGGACTTCAACTGTGACTGGGATCGGTTTGGACTCGCTCACACAGCACAGCAGGTCACACGATGTCCCAGATCTTTGGAAAACTAATCAGATGTAGCTTGTTTGATCACAAATTCTCATGAATGTTGGATCCACAGTTCCTCGGTCAAATGCACTGCTTCACAAAATGCTTCAAACAAACGGACAAGGACTGACAAGTGAAGTGTGTGAGGACCATGATGATGATGATGATATCTCTTTAAAGTTGTCTTTCTATCAAACGCACATCGACACAAAAACTGTCAGTCGCTTGTGCTTTATTTGTGCTGCAAAAAGATTCTTTTGTGCTGCTTTAGTGATTGAGATATTAACAATTGTTTTAGAGGTCATATTAAGACAATGAAGCCTCTCAGGAAGTTTAAAAAAGCTTCAAATGGCTTTGTGTTGCTATGTTTTTAAAATATTATTCTGCACACCTGACTCGGCTAAACTTCATAAAGAATTAGTTTTGAAAGGTTTCGGTTCCTTTGACCTCCTACTGCTCCCCTTGAGTAAGATAAGGACTGCACCATTTTAACAACAATCATATACAGTGAAAATATGTGCTTACATCTATTATGTTAAAAAAAACAACTTATATCTTATTAAAATGTTGTATAGGGCACCCAAATGACTAGTCTGGCCAATGTAGGCTTTCTGTTTCTTGAAAAGTAACAGATCTTTTTCGTCGGAAGGAACTTTTTCCAAACTGCCGGAACCAGAGCCGGATCTAACCTTTTGGGGGCCCTAAGCAAAAATCAGCTTCGGGGCCCTCCAGTCTTTTCTACGAACCTTAATCAGTCAATCCAAAGCAGCGTTTAAATTGACTTTTTTCATTATAATTTATAACTATACACAAAGCGACAGACAAAAATAAGTGTAAGCTAAATAATATTTCTCACAATAAAGAGATAATGTAAGCCCCTGAAACCTTTGAATAAATTAGATGCATTTTCCCTAAATTTGGAGTGGGCTATTTTAACAAATCTTTAATTTTATGCATAATTTTATAATTATCATATTATTGCACCTCTTGAAGTTTTACTTGGTGTCAGTGTTTCCAAATGGGGCCCCAGCCCTGTCCCTCCCCCTGTGAGCTCCGCCTCTGTCCCCTCTCCCCTCTCACGCTGAAACAGCTGATAAGCTGCATCATCGCGCTGGACTTTTTGGACAGAAATACTAACATCTGAAACTTTTTCAGGACAAACAGTCTCATGGTTTACGTGGCTTTTGAAATAATTCAACACAAATTCGCCGTATTTTGCTGCGGTAATTTTCGCGATCTGCAGAAGTTTAAGTACATCAGCTTTATGTGTTCGTAGTTCAGCCAATACTTGTCCTATTGGCGCAAAATAAACATTGGCTGAAAGCTTATGAGGTACAGGGCATGTATTTGTTGTCCAAATTGTTCACAGAGTCTTTGCTTTTGCGCTCTTTGCTGAGAATGATCAGACACCTGTTTCTTTTGTCAGTCTTAGCGGAGCACAGGGAAAGCAGCCGTGTCTCAATTCAGAAAGTGGGGCCCTACACAGAGGCGGGGCCCTACGCAACTTGCGAAGTCTGCGTATAGGAAGGGCCGGAGCCGTTTTTGAAGTTGTGAAAACAAAGCAAGCGCAAGTGCATCCAATAGTTTTCAAAATAAAAAATTGTTTTACGCTATCACCAATAACACAAGTACACATGATAGATATACACATAGCTGCAAAAAAGGTAAATAAACGTCCCCTACTTATCCAATGTGTGGTGAAAAATTTACAGAAAGAACTGATTAACTGTGAAATAAACCCAAAACTCGCCGCAAGTATTTTTTGTTTACCAGTATTTCCTACACATGTGGTCCATGATCGACTGTGTAAACTCAGTTGAGCGTGAACCCCGGTGAAGTCGTGGTCTCGCGATGCCGGTGTTCTGTCAAGATTGGACTCTTTGTCGAGGTTGGACCCCCCCTTGTTTAAAGTTAGAAAGTTGTGCGCTGCGACCAAGACAGACAAAACAAACACATGGAAGAGTTGCTAGTAGCACTTGTAATTTAATCAAACCTGTTTCACGTTGGATGCATTATGTTGGAGAGTGCTTTCTCAGCCGTTGCGTACTTTGCGTGTGAATATATTTGACTAACAATATGCAGAATTAATAACCCGATCCTGGTCCAGTTACAGACGAAAACATAATTTTATAAAATGTGATGTTGTGCAGGCCTGAGATCAGACTTTATCGGACTGAAAATGATGAGCATTATTGGAAAACACCAAAACTGAATATATTAATGTGTAATTTTGCTTTCAGAAAAGATATTTTACTCTTTACAACTTGAAACATTTACAAGAAATCGTCACGGCAAAAACCTATAGGCTAAAGGGACGAGAATTTAACATATTTAACTTAATTATGAGTAGTTTTGATGAATCAAGAACTAATTGCTGAAGAGATACAGCATATTTCACTTATTAAAAAAAAAGCACTCAAAACTAAATTGCCAAACCGGTTAGTATAAATATCGTACTTCATTGGCAAATATTTTGGCTTAAAATACCATGAAATAATTGAAATAAGTAAATCCATCATACCAAGTGAAAATTAACATAAATTAAGATTAATATTCAGATTTTAAGATGTTTTAGCTCATCTAGAAGTACAGTTTTTGTAGTGCGCACAAACAAATACATTTTGACACTTTCACAATGCACTTCAGTGGACACAGATACATTGATGTTGAATCTCTGCTGGAGCCGTTTGCCTTCACAACACACTTTGTCAATCAAACAGAAGGTCTGCAGAGACTTTTCCCACTCACATGCAGAAGGTTTTATTGAAGCAGCAAAAAGATATAAGAGGGAAACCATGAGGGTCAGTGGAGATGAGCCGTCACATGTTCAAACAAACAGACTCACTGGTGTTGGACTGTGATATTATTTGTTGATGTACTGACTTCAGAAGAAGACAAGCTGGACGCAACGCACTGGGAACACTCCAACACTTGTTAGAAATGTAAGGCTGTTACTGATTTAGAAAAAAATAATTGTTTACATGGCAACACGTTTTCACACATCTGCCACGTTCCAACATCAGAGTGACTTCTTTTTTACACAACAACAAGCTATACATTCTTTTAATTCATGTTCACTCTACAACTATGGTAACCAGTCACAGCGTCAAAACGAGTCAATCACAACAGTCTAAGTTACATCTGGATTTTATTGACACAGTTCAACTCATGAGGTGCACACGAGAGACAGAGCAATGTACAGTACATCCAACCTTTACCACGAGCTACAGTCACAGTTTTTGAGCAGCGTTTGTGTTTTTGCAGCTGTTTTGTCTTCAGAACAGCTGTGCATCCTCACTGCTCAACCGTCTCACAAGAAAGCATTTACCATGACACAAAAACAGTGTATTATAATCACAATTTCAGGCCTTTTTTGCGTACTTATGTTACGCCGCACATTTAGCCCGATATGAAAAAGCGTAAAAATGACACGAGTTTTGGTTGCAGCCACGTGGGGACGTTTTCTTTAGAAGAAACGGGTAAGTTTAGGCTTCACGTTACTAAAATGTGTAAGTTTAGGTTTGGGATAGGTTAAGATTAGGATCAGGATTTCGTTAATATTCATAAATAAGAACACGTCTTAATTAACAATCACCGTAGAAATGAACTGGGACTGTGACGCGTAACATATTTACGCAAAACAGCTAATTATACGCAATTTACATGTCCTGTAATGTCGTGGTAAATGTACGCTTTCTTGTGAGATCGGGCTTCACTGCTCCTGACCACAGGAGCGCACATATGTGTTCAAGGAAGAGGAGGAGACAGGTGAAGAGCAACATATCCTGTTATTTATCTTTCACAAGGAATGCTTGTTGGTAATACAAAGTTCAAACCTGGCTAATGACAGATTGATATATAGAATTATGTGTATAGCTTAGAATCGTGTTCTACACATTATCAATCTGGAAAAAACAGAACTTCATGGCAATATTTGAATCTGATTAGCCAAAGCATCTGAAGTAGCCAGGAATAAAGTCGAGAGTAAAGTACAAACATCTTTCCCGTCCAAAATTGCACACATCTCCTCTGTGTACAGGATTTTAAAGTCAAAATAGTCCTTTATTCTGCTAAAAACTAACGAAATACATTCACGCTACTGTGTTAGTTTTGGTTTGAACAGTCACCCACATCACTATGGTGCGCTGTGATTGGCCCGGCAGTAGTTAACCGTACCATGGGGATCTCTGCAGATGGATTCTTCAGATTTTGTGAAAAACATAAATATCGAGAGAATCCACCTGGTAGAGCCTGGTTCCCAAATGTATGCATCAAATCAAAACTGATGTCAAGTTTGTCAAGTTTCTCCCTCGGCTCGTTACCACGGAGCTCATGTCCATCAAAATACAGGCTAATGGACAATTCGCAGGGAACTAGAAACTCAGACGACATCTGTGTTTGTTACAATTTACATGAGGTTTAAATAAAAAGACATCAAATAATATAAAAACTAAGTGCTTGTGAACACAAAAACACTCACGAAGATGAAAATTTCCCAAGGTTCAAACAAATAAAGCACATTTAGAAGTTAATGAGCAGTTTTCAAAGCACAATTTTCAGTGATACTAGCTTAACTCTCAACTCTACATTTTTAGAACAGAAACTTACTTATTGCTTTTAATTAACTTTTATCTGAAAGACATAATACAAAATAGAAATTGAAACAGATCCAGATTTGAATCAACCACCTGTTGCAAATGCACTGCACACAATTCTTTCATCCTGAAGAAACGGCTAAAGAGAAAGTAAGTATACATATAAAAACCTGTCTTCTGTAACACTTGATTACTTTTTCAACAACCCTCACCTACACAGACAAACTCGTTTCTAAAGCCTTCTGGGACTTCCTTTTGTTTTGGGCGAGTAGGCAGGTGTTTCCGCGTTCACGTCGGAGATTTATGATCGCGCTAATCCTCCATTAAACTAAAATGTGCTGTGCTAGAGGGCGCGTCCTCCTTTTTCTCTCCTCCGGGCTGGAACGAGAGGAAATGTTTGAAAGGAAAACGGCGAAAATAGAAAGAAAACAGTTTCAAGGTCGCTTTGAAAGAGAAATATGGCATGTTCTGATCTGTTCATGACAGGATTTATAAACAAGGTCATGGGAAATATTCTAGATGATTTTGTGTGCAGTGGTTTAAATTCAGGTTATTTCGATGGCAGTTTTCGAAAAGATTCAATAGAAATAGCTAAATGTGAACTATTACCACTTAAGCTCTATTCACTTGGGATAATATTTAAATAGGGACGTCTGGGATAAGCGACGTCTGCACTTTTCTTGGTTTTAAACACTTTATTCTGCAAATGTCGACAGATATACTTGATTTATGACAAAAACCTTTAACTTCATTCATGACTTGAGCATTTCTTGAGTTTGGGGTTTGTTTTATCATGACTGACCTGAGTTGTGGCAGCGTAAATGTGGCTCTTTGTGTTGATCAAAGGGATGTCACAATACCAAAGTTTAGTATCACGATTATTGCAAGAGAAATTATCACCATTTATTATTCACAATGACTATCTTCACCATTCGACAACAGGGAAATCATTCATGTTTTTTCATTCTCATTGTCATCACGTCACTTTTCTACAAGTTTGAGACACGTTAAACCAAATCAAACTTAGGCTGCGTTCCAAATACCAGTTCCCAGTTCATATCGTTCCAACCTAATCAACTCCTTCACATTATGGCCAATACTAACCTTTAGGCTAAACAAAAGTTACGTTAAATAAACTGTAATGCTGTGTTTAGACCGGACAGCGTCAAAGCGTCTAATTTTTAGAGGCTTGCTGCTTTTACAATACGTAGCTTACCCGATCGCACAACTTTCTCCTCCTCCAGGCAGTTCTTGTACTCCTTCATTGCGACGTCATACCGCAGGTTTAAACACGACAATGAGCATTTTTAATAAATCTATGTAAGCGTGCATGTCCCGTATTGTTTGTTTTGCAGTGTCGCCAGATTTTCAGAGCAACGAGTGACCAAGCCTTTGAAAAAAGCCCCAAAACAAGCGACCTTTAGTTTATAAAAGTTAGAATAGAACACTTTAGTAAACAGTCCTTCTTTCCCCTTGATGTGAGAGGAGAACAGCAGCATGTCACTACGTCACAGGAGAGCAGTGTCTGACTAATGGACATGGGCGTTCGACGCTTGACAGTTCAGCAAAGCCCAACTCGGGCTTCGACGCCTGATGAGGCAGACAAAGCATTCACCGAAGCAGACGCGCCAATTTGCGCCACAAATTCGCTGGACGCCTCAAGACGCAGGTTTAATTGACTTAACATGAGCACTTTGGACGCTCCGATGTTGTCCGGTCTGATCGCAGCATAACAGTTACACAGACAGTTAAACTCCTCAGATTCATTTATTGGTGATTAATTTGGTGATTGTTGATCTAATGTGAAGTGGGTCTCTCTTAACCAGGTCCCAGTTTCAGTGACGCGCGGTGAGGTTTACAGCACTGTGGACCACACAGGTCTAGTCGCCTACTTTCACTTCAAGATGTCTTGTTATTCACTTTGCCGACTGATGGTGAAATAGATGCAGAGTCATTAATAATGAATTTATATACAGTTCATAGAATTATTACGCTAAAATTCGTGAGAAACTTTGCAGACTTTTTTACAGACTTAAGTTCCCGAGGTAAATATTTTCTCGTGTGAACAGGACATGAAAGGCACAAAAATGTGGAGGTTAGTCTGATATATGTTTATAGTTCTAAAGTGTCTGAGAGAAAGTTAAGGTAAATTCAGACTGATCACCGCTGTCTCTTTAGAGATTTGTCAGATTGTAGATCACTCGGTGCTACTTTTAATGGAATTCTCACCGGCTCCAGCAAGACAGATGTTTGCTCTTTCTTCTATCGCAAAAGACAAGTGGGAAAGATATTAATGTTCTTTTTATTTGTGCGCTATAAAAGAGAAAGCTTGAAAGAACAGCTTGGTTCTTTTACGGGGAAAATTCGGCTGCCGCATGGAGATGGCAGTTTCCTTTTGTGTTGTTTTTACGCTTGCAGTCACTGTTTGATTTGAATATTAATCTTACATGTTTGACGTGAGAAAAAGCATCTCCTGAGGTGACCTGCTGCTGCATGTCAGTCAAACAAAGTGTTATTCTCTGCAAAGTCGCTTTATCTGGAGCGATGAAAACTGAATATACAGAAATAAGAATCATGTTTTAAAATGCTTATGACAGGTTTGAATACTTATTTCACTAAAACACAGTTGAGATCTTTAAAGCTAAGATTGTCTTCAACGTTTTACTGTCACAGTTAGAATAAGATTAAAGTTGTATTTTCTGATTATAAATGGGTTAGCGACCAAGTTGTAAATGTTTAAAGGGTAAAAGAAAAGCTGTGTTTACTTTGAACATCCACACTTGTTACTTTACCACTCAACCATTTGTCCCGCCCTGCTCAGTAGATTCACCTGTTTTTTTGGAACAATGAAGCGCAAAAAAACAACAACTGTCAGATCGACTGATATGGGTTTTTGTTGGGCCAACACCGTTGCCGATTTTTAAAAATGTTGTCAGCCGTGGCCGATATCAATGGCCGATTTTCAAGGCTTTTTTTGAGACTGATTTTCCTATTTTAGTTTTTAATAAACAAAGCTGAGATAAGATAGTATATCCAAAAAAAGAAAAAGTTCAATGTAAACTATTATTTCGTCTCATTGTTTAATGTTCACAACATGTTTATGCTTATTACAGAACATTTTAAACAGTAATTCAAGAAAGTGCTTCTTTCCAAAACACAGCAAAAACAAACAGTATAATTTCTCTCTAAAACTAACTTGGATATTAACAGATCACTGTGAGTGCAGCTCTACTGTGCAGACGACTGTTCAAACAACTGCCTGATCAAATAGTCAAAACAAGGCAGATGTGGCCGATACGCAAAAAAATCCAAATATCGACCTCAAAATATCGTCTGGCCGATATATTGGTCTTTCTACTCTGCTGATATTACGCTTGAAATAAGGAAATTCAGCTGCAGCTGCGACTTTTCTTTGTTTTCAGTCATCAGACAAACATCAGTATTTGTCTTTCAAGTGATCATGGTCAAGAGAATTACTTCTTTTGAAATCAGACCGAATCAAGCTGCGCTAACATGAGTGTCAGTGTGGTTCATGAGACTGCAGCTCCAGGTCTGCACTTTTATAAATGTTTACTCCGCACCTACAGTGTCATGCCTCACTGGCAGAACAGCAGAGAATGAAACGGCATTTGTCCCTCGTTTAAGAAGCAGAGAGCGCTGTAGTCCAACCTGTAATTTATGAATAGTTATTCACAAATTCACATTCATTCGCACGTGAGTATAAGTCGCACCCCCTCTCAGATGATGAAAAAAGTGCGACCTATAGTCCAGAAAATACGATACTCACAAAAAGTTAGGGACCCCAGCTTTAAGAGCTTCTGTCTTTCACAGACCTGACATTACTGTCGATCAAGAGCTGTGAGGTTGAAGTGTTTTGACATGGAGCTTGTGTGAGGTGTATATTTCTCGTCCATCAGTCAGACTGGACTCGAGCGAGAGAGACCAGACCAGACCAGACAGGAAGATGTGAGGAGAGGCTAGAGAAGATGAGGAGAGGTTGGAGAAGGCGAGACAAGGCTGGAGGAGACAAGGGGACACTAGAGGATGTGAGCACTGCAGAAAAGGAAAATCTAACAATGACTTGAATTAAGAATATTAACCTTAAGAGACTCATTTTAAGATTCACTTCATAAGATTATTTGACATGTTTTAAGATATTCTATCCTTATTTACCTTATCTAGAAATAAAAACTTAGTTTAACCAATTTGTATATGTTTTAACCCCTTAAGGCACCAAGGGGACCTCCCACCTTTTTCCTATATTTTCCATTTTGATAGTTTTCTCATAAAAATAAACTAACTTCTGCATATTTAGAAGAAAACGTTAGTTAGTTGATGTAACCCTCCTAGTTACAGTCAAATCTGACATTCTAAGATGACTCTGTGCATGCTTTGTAAAAAAAAAAACGAATAGGAATTTTTAAGGGGCTCTGTCTAAACTTTTAAAACCTATTTTTACTCATTTTTTGTCACAGTATTTTCAGATTTTGAAGAATTTTCAAAACCCACATTTTGCTCAAACTAGTGTTATTCTTATTAGCCAATAAGGCTGGTTCCTTCTGGGGTTAAGTCATAATTGCTTGAATGAAGAATATATTTGCTTAAAAATCTTGCAAAGAGAACTTGAAACTGACATTTTCTTCTCAAAACAACTAGGTTTGTCTAACTTTGTTACTGCACTGGCAGATTATTTCACTTGAAATAGGAGATTTTTACATCAAAATAAGCAAAATGTTCTTATTTTTTAAAGGTCTTTTTGCAGTGAGGCTGGAGGAAATGAGGGGAGGATAGAGAAGACTCCGGGAGGGTGCAGAGGACATGGGAAGATTTGAAGACACGAGGAAAGGTTGGAGGAGATGAGGGAAGATTTAAAGACAGGACAGAAGGCTGGAGCATGTGAGGGGAGGCTAGAAGAGACAAGGCAAGGCTGGAGGACAGAAAGGGAGGCTGGAGGAGACAAGGGAAGGCTGGTAGAGACTTCCAGGAGACAATGTCCGGACCAGTCCAGACGGTGGAGAAGGTCACAGCCCTGACAGATGAGGCTGCTCTGCCTACAGAGAGCACACAACAGACAAACCATGAAACTACTATTAATTCAACTCCAACTTTTCAGAGAAGCTCACTAATGATTACAGATGTTATAGACACTTTTAATACTCATCTTTATAAATCAGGTGCCCCAGCTTCAACCTAATAATCTTGACTGTCTTACTAATAATTCAATCAGTGCATTGTTATTCTAAAGCTGCTGTCAATGGGTCATATAGAGTGAGTTGTGTTGCTAGGCAGAAAAGTAGAGCATATAGGGTTACAAGAGTGAACAGCTGCTTTAGTAGGACTTCCTGTGCGCATGCCAAACAGGAAGTAGTGCAGAGAGCAGGCAGAGGGCCCCAACTGTCACCTGTTTCCTCTCACACTCACACTGAAGTTTTACACAAGTGAAAATCTGCAGCTGTGGACAGATCTGCTCAGAACAGTCACAGTAAAAAGAAAATTGACTAAAGTAGGTTTCAGTACAGATTTCCACTAAAGGCGCAGGATTTTGCTTAGCGCTGCACAAACTGGAACCCATGTGTGTGATGTCCGTAAAAGTATGGAGACAGGAAAAGAGGACAGCCGTGAAGGAAAAAGTAGAAGTGAAGACAGTTAGAGGAAGTGTTAATACAAAAAACTACATTTGTATTTCTGCTTTTAAGCATTTAAAGATACGTTGACCTAATACGGACAAGCTGTTTATTCCTCTGATAATCACTCTGAGTTTGTGATTAGATTTATGATGAAACTACCATCAAACCTGAGAACAGCCACAGGTGCGCACTCTCAAAAAAAGTGACAGGTGTTTTATGTTTTGCTCTCGCCTGATTCATCTGTCTTAGTCAAACCCACTGATTACTGCCTTGTGTTTATTTAAATATCGTTCTTAAGTCAATTTGTCCATCCCTTTTAATGGTGAACTGGAGTTATGGAGAGGTCATGACCTGACGTGGCTTCACCTGAGCAGTATCCAGCTGCAGGTGGAATCTACAAGCCACTATTCACCTGCTCAGAAAAACTACTATGCAAACCTTTACACACTGATCCCACAGCATGCAGCTCCACTCCATCTCGACAAAGTTCACCTCCAATGGTTGCCGCAGACCCGAGGAGGTCAAGAAGAGCAAACATTATCATTGAAGATGAAATAACTTAATATGCTGTAATTGAGGAGCACAGACAAAACCTGTGTTGAAGGAGATCACTCTTTAGCTCAGATCACAACAGTTTAGTTTTTGAATCTTCTACAAAGGCATTACACTGTTATGAGTACACTGTTATTATTTTTCTTATATTATCTAACTGAACAGTCTACTGCAGGGCTAATTAACTAATAATTATTTTCTCGACAGCCAGATTTTTCATTGGGTCATGGTCACTGAGACGGTTAGTTCCACAGCACGTGGCCAATATTGCCAACATTTTGGGTTGTATGAAATATCCACCTGTTTCAGTAATGTTAGTTACTACAGCTAGCCTCTGTTTGATGTAAATTGCTCTGCAAACTGTCCAAGTCATCCCTGAACCAGAATTAAACAAGGACTAGACCAGTACTAACCAAGTCTGAATCAAGAGTAACCGGCTTTAGGCTGCTAGACTCAGGTCTAGAGCAGAATTACATCAAAACTGAAAAGAGACCAACTCAGATTTAAGGTACACCACCAGATTTAAGCCTGCAAACAAGAAATATATGCATATTTGCAATTATTGGAAGAAAGGTTGAGGGCCGGATCAGATTTTTGGAGGGCCAATTTTGAAACTTTTTGTAAAACTACAAACTTTGAGTAATCTGATCAAAACATAGTCTGTGGAAAGTGTTTTTACTTTGTAAATTTGTACATAGTTCACTTTCTTTTTCCAGTTCTGATCTGTGGAACTTGACCTGGCCGGACTCAGATGGAGAAGAAAAGCCTTGATCCATATTTTGGTCATACAGCAGAGAGACGGAGCTGAGGTGGACTCCTGGAACGTTCCTCATTCAAAACAGCTCTGCTCAGCTACTTCGACGGTCAGGTCAGAGCGGAGCTGCATAAGCATAGTCAGATGCTTGTCTCCATGAAGATATATAAGCTTGAGCTATAGAAAAGGTAAAGGTAAAGCTATAGAATCTAATGGAGAAAACCTCACTGACCTGATCCACTCTCGCCCTCTTAAGTCTGCACATCTGCCAGATCTTCTTCTTCTCATGTAACTTGTTTTTGTATGCTTTTGAAAAAGAGTGGAAAAGATATAAAACGTAATTAGAGTTTAGATTCTGGACCCGAGCCCGAGCCCGGCCCGAGCCCAGCCCGACTTTCGGGCCGGGCCTGGGCCCACATTTCTCACGTAGTTGTCGGGCCTGGTCGGGTTCGGGCCAAGACGCAGAGCCGCACTGAACACGTGCGCTCCGCGGGATGATTGACAGCCGTGTCAGAACACAGCGCAAACCCACCGCGGGGACATAAAGCGAGTGTTTAAGTGGCCAACTATACGGCGTAAGAAGTTTGATGCACCGCCACGGAGCGAGGAGAGAGAGACAGAAGACTTGTGTAAGCGCGGAGCAGGTAAAAGAAGAAGGAGAACGAGGGAAGGCACTTTCATCCCCGTAGATAAAGAAAAAGGTGAGGAGGAAAAGAGAAAGCGCGCACATGTATGCGGAGAGAAAAGGGGGAGAGGGAGAGGGAGAGAGAGAGAGAGAGAGAGAGAGAGAGAGAGAGAGAGAGAGAGAGAGAGAGAGAAATGTGCGGTGGAGGAAGCGCTTTTGTAACGTATGGGACACCTAGGAGCTGTTTCTGTCATTAAAATGCACAGTTCAGTGAGCGGGAGGGGCGGGCTCACTTCGGGCTCGGGCTCAGACACACAGAGACTGACTCGGGTCCCGGTCGGGTTCGGACACGACGTGCGCGGGCTCGGGCTGGGTCGGGCTTCATTTTTTGGGCCCGATCTAAACTCTAAACGTAATCAATACAACCACACACGTGCATTTGTTTGAAACTATAAACTCATTCAATACAGATTTGTACAGCTGCATTTTGGTTTTCAGATGAAGCCGACTTTGCATCTAGTTTGCTTCCATTCTTTTAAAATTCAAGTTTAATTGCAGCGAACAAGCCAGTGTTGCAAATGGCCACGTGCTGATATATACAGTTTTGCACAGGCTACCTCTTGTTTTGACGCTCTCTGCTTCTCTCTTATTGGTCACAGCTCGTTACAAATAGCTGCACATTTGTTATTATTATTTATCAGAACTGTGTCATCGGTGAGTCACTGTGTTTTTGACCACAGAGCCGAGGCATTCGTATTTTAATTGCTTGTCACAGATCGAACGCTGAGTCATCCCTCATTGCAACCTTTTGTTAGGCCTGCAAAAAATTCAATGCGTTTCCAATTGTCCGGAAAGTCTCTGGTCTTTTGGGGTTTTATGGACACAACTTAAATGTAATCCCAATTTTACTAAAAGTCAATGGGCATGATGGTTGTTTGTAGATGTTTACAGTTGGTGTTTTGGTTCTCCAGAGGTTTATCCAATCAGAAAGCAGAATGAACCTCACATGACTTTCTCTTTTGGGTTGCCAGTTTGTTTTTTTCAGAGCCTGAAGCTGATTTTGAACCATGGGTCTGGAACATGCACGAGGACACGGACACAACTGGGGTTATGCACTAACGCAGACATGGGCAAACTACGGCCCCCGAAACATTTTTGAAAGAGGTAATGCTAATATTGCTTAAATTTTGCAATAAATACACAAAATAGTACATTACTCTATTTTTTTATTTACATTTTTTATATTTATTCATTTATTTTCAAGAAAGTAACTTGCAGCAATGAGAATTTGTTACACCAGTGGTCGCAGTCCGGCCCTCCACCATTTATTTGGGACTTGAATACGGCCCCTGTGAAAAAAAGATTGCCCACCTCGTCTTCTAGTCTCAGATAGACAGAGGTCGCTACATCCGGTGGCGTACTGTGTTGCATAATGACACAGTTACTCCAAAGGCGATGGACATCAGATGAAGGTTTTTGGAAAAGTCTTGAAGCACTCCTCTCCAGGAAGAAGTGAGCACACGCACTAGTTCGCTCACACTTTTACAACTTATGAAAACCCAGTTCAAAGCTGCTCTTTTTCTGCTGCTAAAACCGTCCCTGCATCTACAACAGATGACAAAAGAAAATTTTTTTGTTGTTGTTGTTTTATAATAGGATTGCTTCAGGACTTTCCCAAAATTTCACGTCTGTCCATTGCATTTGGAGTAAACAACTGTGTCACTACACCACCGGATGTAGCGACCTATGTCTATCTGAGACCGGAAGACGTTAGTGCATAACCTCTATAGTTCATGCACTTGTTTCCACGCAGTTCTCACCAGTCTCTACCAACTTCAGGTGTAAAAGTCTTACTTAAAAGATGACTTCCAGACAAACAACCTCGTGATTTTTATGACTTCTAAAATAATTAAACAGAAACCGGCTGTATTTTGCAACGTTATTTTTTGCGCTAAAATCCATAGGTGCATAATTTTGGTCAGATAATTGTGAGCGTAGGAGGCCAAATATCAGTTAACGGATAGGGGTAAAAAAAAAATTGGTTATCGCCACAGTAGGGGGCCAAATATTGGTCCAAGTATTTTGGCCCATCCCTAGTATTTGAGGGTGAAGTCAACACACGATGGACATTCACATCTATCCATTTGATTTTTTTTTTTTTTTTAACTATAAGCTTTTTTATATTTCAGTGCAGTAACTCATGTAAGCCAAACTCAAACAAACTTGCAATAAACTGTTTCACATAAGACACGCACACGCTTTTTGGAGAAGACAACTATTGACATTTATTCCATTGAATGTAGCCAATAAGAAACATGATTTGACCAAAGCTAATCCTGCCCTCTCTGTCTCTCTCTCCTGTTAGCTGCTGCTGTGCTTCTTTTTCGTTATAGGCATTTGAGTTCTTTAATTTCTGCTAAACAACTATAGCGAGGCCTCTTCAAATTTGCGTTTTGTGATGTTTTTCGTTTGTTTTTTGTATCCTAGGTTGTCGTATGTGCACGCCGCACGGAATTGTAGCACTACGTTTAGCATTGCGGAGGGTTTTTAACTAAAAACTACTGCATCCTTTAGGGGCATGCTATACCTCTTTTTAAAGCTCTGATTCTGCACTATTCAATTGCTGGATTCGTTTTTCAATTTGAAAAAGTCGCTAAACATGAACACAGAAGCGCCAGCTACTGTTAGCAATGTTAGCGGCTGTTGTTAGCATAAGGAGGACTGCAGAGACTGCGGCACAGACGCCGAGGCACAAAAGACATGACAACATTACAGGGTGAGTTTGGTGATTAATTATTCTTTTCTGAAGACCAAAAGTTTTTCTGAAAACCAAAATTTCAATGTGTACATGACTTTAGCTGCGTGAGAAAGTAGAACTGAGCGCACAATGCTCTACGAAAGCCTATAAGGACGAGGCAAGCGCCAC
Source organism: Mugilogobius chulae (assembly GCA_038363315.1). NCBI lineage: Eukaryota > Metazoa > Chordata > Actinopteri > Gobiiformes > Gobiidae > Mugilogobius > Mugilogobius chulae. Next base: position 32,638,347 of record CM076404.1, read on the forward strand.
AAAAGTAAAAAAAACTCAAATTTCTAAAAATACAAATCGATTTGAACTACAAATTTGATTAATTGATTAAATCGATTTTTTTGCCCAGTCCTAGACTGACATAACTATCTGCGCTCAGAAGCCGGGGCTCTCCACAACTTGTATAGTCTGCCTATAAAGGTCTGGCTCTGTAATAACTTATGTCCAGCAGATGTGTTGAAAACGCCAGTCAAAACTCAGAGCCAAGGCTGAACCAACGCGACGGATTAGTGCAGATTAATAGAACAAAGCGTGCTATCGATTTGAATCACTTTTAAAACGAAGCGACTTCAAACAGACGGCTCCTGCGAGGATCGAAGGCGGAGACAAGGGGCACTCGCAACTGCTGCCAAAGGACTCCTCAAACGTCTTGTTGTGAGCGCCGTGTTAATTACCATCTTGTCAAGTCGGCCGCTGGAGAACAGTAATAGATTTGGCTGGAGCTGACGTCTGCTACATGTGTTCCAGAGGTTTTTTTTTTTTTTTTGTCAATACTGCGGCGTTATAATAAGCTGTTGCAGAACTGGGCGAAGTTACAAAAACAAAACGTCCAAACAGTGTCAAGTAGCTCTGCCAAAAGCAATCAAATTATACTGAGGCAATGTAAATAAATCTGTGATCTTTTTTTTTCTTCATAACTAAAACAAAGTTAATTCTTTCCAAATCTGCAAACGATCAAACAGAGCTGGCAAACTGAGCAGAGAAGCAGAATATCACTTGTTTTTTAAGTTTTCAGACAGAAAATTACCAACTTAATTTAAATAACGAGACAATTTGTGCCTGGAATAAGTAACGTTTAACCATTTTGATTGGTTTTAACTAAGACTGCCGTTGTTTTACTTAAAATAAGAAAAATACTTGAAAATATGATAAAAAGGTGCTGTTCTGGAAATGAGGACTTAAATTACGTGTTTTAGTTTTCATTTAAGAAAGTCAAAACCTGTTCAAATCAATCAAAACACATTGAGATATTAAGTTTTGTCAATATTGCCCAGCCATATTAATTGGTTTTGTTACAGAATTAGACAGTGAGGAATTTACGTCAATTTAAATATATCTTGTTTGATTGCATTCTTCTATTTTCCCTGCTGTTCTTAAAATGTGCATTGCAACATTGGAATTTCCCCGTTGTGGGACAAATAAAGGATATTTTATCTTATCTTATTAAGGCCAATGCACACCAAAGCGCACTCACTTGCCACGTGTCAAGAACAAATTAAAAAAAAAATCACAAGATTGTTTGGATATGTTTGTTCTGTTCTTTGATTTTCCTGACATTTTTGTTTGCTAAATCAACAATCATGAGAAGTCCTCCATCTCTGATAGAACTGTTGTGATTGTGAGCTCTACAATCAAAGTAAATTGAACAGGATTGAATTGGTACAGTCCAGACCAATAGGCTAATGCCCCAATCACATCACAGCAGGGAGGGTTATGGGGGGTTGTTAGCAAAGACAGAAAGTAGCACCTGAATAAAGCAAAACAAAGATGGCGCTCCCATGAATGTATATGTTTCTGCTGCTATTGATTCTGTTTCAACAGAAAGAGGGAGCAAAGACATGTTCGAATCTCTCGCGAACATTGGAAACGTAATTTTGTATCGTTGCTATGATTGTTTAAGCACAAACTCAGATAGGCCACACACTCAATCAGCTTGAAGAATTAAACGTTCCACCTTTTCCTGAACGCTTTCAGAGTGGAAAGTTCCAGATGGATACAGTGGAAGAACTCAAACCAGAGTTCAACTTTTATCCATGTGGCGCCAGATTAAGTTGATTTAATCTAAGAAAAAATATTTAAAATGTTCATTTTCATTGTCAGTGAACAAAATTCACAAACTAGACATGTTAATGTGCTAATATCTAAGAGCGTACAAAACATGTTTTAAATAGAATGTGTCAGTGTAAATGTGGAACATAAAGATAAAAACAAACCATCAGAATAGCGGCTTGAATGCAAAGCAACACAAGTAAAAACAATGGAATTTTCCATGCAAATATATTAGATGAAGTAGATTTGACCAAATATAGTGACAGTGTAATGTGAAGTGATAGTATCAGGTTTACAGTGTGTTCATGAGACCATAAGCACAGTTCCTCTTTAAGAATCACAAACAAAGCCCGAGCAGAGAAAAACATTAACATGCCGTTTTAACTGAAACACACATTTAGCTAAAATTGCTTCTTAAACTATTTGCACGATCAATTCTTCGCTTTGTTCATTTCACTCGGTTTCATCATCATGCGCTTTATCATCAGTTTCATTAACCAGCCTCTTCAATTTGCCAACTCTCGACGGAAAACGGCAAATTTCAATTAAATGTGCTTTACGGAGATACCGAGAGGTGAAGATAAGGCTTCTCCGCGTCAGCCTGAAAACTAATTGAGTGGTTCAGCTGATTTTGTTGACGTTATGAATATTTAATTTTGCCTGATAACCCGGGCAGTTGTTTTTCATCAATTATGTAGTCCGTTCATTCATTTGACTGCAAACAGACAACGATCTCTATTACTTTATAACTGTCCTGTAATCACTCTCTAAATAAAATATCATGTGGGTTTTTGATAAATAGATCTTAAGCTTTTTGTGCTTCTATTTGAGCTTGTAAGTTCAGTCACAAATGTACAAACAAGTCTCTGAGATTTTGCAATTTCTTTACACGACCAAAAACACAACACAAAAGGCTATGTGTATCAGTATTTTTAAATGAATTATGTTTAGATAACCGGTCTACTTTTTATGATACTTTACTCTGGGGTCAAACTACTCAGTCCAGCTCTGGTCCTGACTTGGTGCAGTTCTTTCATAGACTCATATTCAGTTTGCTGGTCTTTTGGTGCTGCTGCTGTCACCGCCTTTGATCCTGACACACAATCGCGATAATTGATAATTTGTGAAGGAAAAAGGGCTGCAGCGTAGGTCCAACAGTTCAGTAAATGTTCTTTCCAACAGAAAAAACAAACTGCAAGGTAGGGCTGGGCAAGTAATCGAAAAATCGAGATCGAATTGTCAATTATTTGGTTGTGGGTTTTGAATTGAAAGATCGAAAACCAATCTTTTTGCTCCAAACCACACATCTTTACTGACTAAAGTCAAGCTTTGAGACAGAAAATTGATATTTACTTTCAAAAACGTCTGATAAACTAACACAGTATCACTACATGGCGTACTTTTACCACGACACAAAAACAGCGTATTTTGAGCATGAGTTCACAGCTGTTTTTAGTACTTATGTTACGCCGTGCATTTAGTACGATATGAAAAAGCGTAAAAATGACACGAGATTTGATTGAAGCAACGTGGGGACATTTTCTTTAGGTGAAACGGGTAAGTTTAGGCATAAAGTTACTAAAATGAGTAAAATTAGGATACTAATTAGGATTAGAATCAGGATTTCATCAATATTCAGAAATAAGAACACATCTTGACAACCACCATTGAAATGAATGAGGACTGTGATGCGTACTATAATTAGGCAAAACAGCCGTGAACTAGTGCTAATCATACCTAATTTACATATTGTGTAATGTTGTGGTAAATGTACGCTCTCTTGTGAGACCAGGCTGGGGTTTGGGGTTTTTGCTTGCTTCATAAAAACATTTTTGAAAAGGTTAAACAAAATCAAATCGAAAATCAAGGTTTATCAATATGAGAAAAAAAAATGGTGTTTATATTTTTTTCACAGATCGCCCTACTGCAGAGTGTCCCGTGTGAGAGACCTGTACTTTCAAAGTAAAAAAAAAGCTTGTGATGACTTCACCAGAGTCTAGTTTTGTTTACACATCATAATAGTAAAATGGTCGACCTCACTTTACGCTCTATTTTGCATGTCACCAGCAGAGAGAGACGCTGTCCGTCTAGTTGGCTGGGAAAGCTACAATGATAAAAACAACAAAATGTGATGAGAGCAGCTGTTTGGATCAGGTATGAACTGGGATGATGGACGCCTGGCTCCTAAGTTTTTTCACTCACCTGAATGCATATGAGTTTTAAAGAAAAAATGTATTCACAAATGTTGATTTAGCGGAATAACTTTCATTTTCACAGTGATAAACTCTTGTAGTTAGTTGACAAAAAACGATGGTTAGTGTTGCTGCTACAGCTTGTGTCAATCAGCGACGGCTCTTTCTGCTAATCTGTTGCGCACACATCCCTCATGTTGATAAACAAATAATCCTTCAACTCTCTAATGACTTTTGCATTTTAAACTGACAATACATTGTTAGTAGGACTTTTTACACACTTGCGCTTAATTTAGTTACATATGTATAAAAACATAAGAAATTACAAACTGTCTCCATACACTGATCCATCCTTTTCTTCTGTGTTAAGAAAACACAGTATAATGTATGACAGAATGTTGTAAGTGTCCTGTGCCACAAGAACATTGATGGATGGTCTATAGATGTTGAATTTTAAGCAGAGCCTGTTATCATGTGACCTTATGCTAACACCCAGACTGTATCTGCTGGTGACCTGCCAATGCCAGATGAATTATTATGATACAATATTTGTCAGTTCACAAAGGGAGGTCCGAAAAAGTCGCTGTGTGTCGGACCAATCACAGCACAAATCTAAATGAACCAAAGCAAACATGGAGGTACTGCAGCCTTTTCAGATATGCACACGGAGACACTTTGTGCATTTGTGGTGTAATAGATGTGCAGTGTTTTTCTCTCTCTGGATTTACAGATCTCGGTTTGTTTGCATTTTTAATATTGTGCATCACTTTAATGTTAAAGCAGCTCTCTGTGTAGACCAAACTGTGCTTTATCTCAGTCTGTTTCTGCTAAAGACTCACTATATACAGTATGTTCCCTGCCCTGCACTAGTCTGTATATTAAACCTGCTTTACTAACGAGGCAGTAAGAGTATTTATTTCATCGTAAACGCCAATTTTCATACTTTCTTTTTAAATAAACACAGATAATTTAAATAGTTTGATTGCCCAGGGCTATCTCTGGCATCTCTTAAAACTGCCAAATGGGCTTGAACAAGTTAGTTGATTAATCTCAACCAATCAAATTTAAAATTGAATAATTGTGGAATAAACGTTGAATAATCGTTCACAGGTCCATACACAGGCTCCAAAACAAGACCTGGGAGTAGAAGCTTACAGTCTCAGATTGAAAAACTATTACATGTAAACTTGTAAATTAGGTGTACTTGTAAATGGTAATTTCCAGGATAAACTCAAGTGACGCTAGTTCAACTCAGTGTAACTCAAATTTGGCAACTTTTTAAATTCACATAACTTTGCGTTCTACTTCTCACTCATGGTAACTTTCAAACCCATTGAACATCAGCAGTAGAGATGGGCCAATATGAATTTGTTGAACAGATACTGATACTGATATTTGGCCTTGCAGCAGCACACAACACGCAAAGAGATGAATGAGAACTAACTTTTCACAACAGAGAAATGGACAGATTATGAGAGCAGGAGCTTCAGCTACAAGAGGAAAGACTGTCACAATGTAAGCAAGCTGCTCTTTTGCAACAGAAATGCACAGATGTTGATTCATCTTTTCATGGAGAAAGTAGAGCTACCCTGAATAAGTTTGATGTCATAATGAAGTGCTTATGTCAAGCTCCACAACACTTTTTATTTGACACTAACTGCGGCAACATGCACGCAGCAACACAAACATTTGTCATCAATATACACCTATATTCAGACGTCCTAATAAAGGCTCAGGCCCGTAATGTTTGATAGACAGGCTGAAGGATCATGTGTGTGAAGAGCACAAGAGGAGTCACTTTGACCAGACTGGAAAATAGATTTATGGAAATATAAAGGCTTACAGTATATTGTTAAGAAGTGACTATAAAACTTCTAAAATGCACCAGAATACAGCAAATTACCTGCAACTTGGCCCAAAAAACACACTTTTATTTACTTTTGTTGCACTGACACATGCACAAAAGAACAATAGAGAACCTCCTCTAAAAATATCTGTGCCAATATCGTCAAAATATCCTAAATATCAGCCGATACCAATACTGACACATGACCTATCCTTACTCTGCAGAACATACTGTATTTACTGGTGCATATGTCTATAACGCGGCCAGGATAATTGGCCCAGAAAGGTCGGTCTAAACTCTGAAGCCGTAAAGTGAAGCCGAGAGATTGTCTAATGTAAAATTGTAATGAGATGGCAGATTAAATTTTCTTCCCGGTGATTACGTTTGCCCCGGAGGATTTGCACCGAGCTCTTCGCCGGCCCAATCCAAAGACGAAAAGAAGTGTGTCGTCCTCGTATAGCAGCTGACCTATAGGAGTGGTGTGTTTAAATGTCAGCTCTATAAGAAAGGAGCGCGCCGTGCAGGCCTGGCATAACAGATTTAAGATATTATCTACAGGGCATTACCAGCAGAAGCCTCACTTTATAAACGTACGCAGTGTTTTTATCCTCCGTTAGTTCATAAGAGACTATAAGCCACTGTATCTCGAAGGTTCAACGCTCAGGACAAACTAATAGATTATCATTGTTTTTACAATAAGAAGCTACTTTTTTCACAAGCTTTGCACTCTGCGGTCAAATCAATGGTGCGACAAAAAGATAGATTCACTATTTACTATAAACATGTGCAGCCTATATATGTACATTATTTTAATCTAAAAAGTCTAGTTGGAGCAGCTTGTATTCAGGTGCACTTAATAGCACAAACATTACGGTAAATATCTTTGGCAGTATCTCAAACAAGAATATATTTAAATATAATATTAAATATTTAAAGAAAGTTTTGATTTGTAAGACAGGTGAAGGTCCTTCTTTCTGTTCTTCGAAAATCTGCTCCCCCTGATTCAGGCCCATTCACAAAAAACAAGTAAGATGACCTATTCAACAAATGTGTGCAGGTCCAACTTTGTGTCTAAACACATTAATTATTATTATTATTATTTTTTGACAAATATTAAGTATAATTAGTTCAAACAAAGTTAAAAAGCTCAAAGTTTCCTTTTTCTTTCTTACCCTCCCATATCTCCTTCAACTTTTTTTTGTTTTGTTTTACACATTACAGTTTCATAATGTATTTGTTATGTACCATTTGTTTGATTACTATATTTGAAAATGTCATAGGCAATTGCCTGGATGTGCGTCACAGGCAGCCTGTTGAATGTGAGTGACTCAGGTCAAATTCTCCCACGCTGGTTGGGCAAAAGTGACTGTAATATTGTAAATATTTGTATTTGTATTGTATTTGTAGCATTATGTCTGTTAAACGGATGTTGTATATTGAGTGGTTAATGATTTTTATTTATTTTTTTTAAGTTACAGTAAATACCCAGTAAGCATCACAAATTGCATAACACACAGAAGAAGCATCATAGCAAGCATCTAATCATCAAGCATCTAATCTATCTTTTCTTGTCTAAGTTTTGGAGCTTGCAAACTGGTCAGCCAGTCAAAAATAACAAATGTGTTGTTTTCAGTTGAGTAAACAAGACTGGTGCAATGTCACTTAACACTAAAGATGGCACCTTTGTTTTAAAATGTGCCTCTCGCGCAACACACCTTTAATAATGTAGGCGTACCGTTTAGCCATTAAGGAGTGTCTGTTTATGTCGTTAGCATTTGACTAAAAGCAATTAGCATATCAGTACGGCTAGACTTGCTTTAGCTGTTAAAAGTTGTAAATACTTTAAAGCACATTCTTGTCAAACCACAACAATATTCAAACAGAACTGTCTTCTAAGAGATTTGACTCTTGTTTATACATTTTCGCTGGATAAAAACAATTGTAATAGTTAAGACATTACTGAATAAATAGACACAATGTTGAGTAAAATCTGTATTATAATCCTGTCTTATTGAAAAGACTAAACTGTTAGTGCACTCTAAGGATCCGTGTCTGTGTTGACCTCAGTGTCCACAGTCAGAGCCCTTCTTATATTCACCGTCTCCAAACATGTGACTCGTATCGACAAGCCTCTGTATGTCTGTGTCTGTGGTTATTCTGGCCGGCTGCAGAGGCATGCGTGCAGTCTTACGTCACACATTCCACCGTCCAGGGCTCAGGGCCAGCTTTATGTTTAGACTCACATTCATTGACTGGGAACTTAACCACAACAACATGTTCAAACACTGGCCCAGTCATGAGGAGGGTCGCTGCAGTCAGAGGAAGAGCTCAATGGGCTTCACTGACGACTGACCGCGTTTGTTTTGGTCTGGGCTTAAAGTGCACATGACGGTTAGACAACACAACATTTAACTTAACTATTTACTTACATTCACACTCATTTTGATAAACTGGTCATACAGAGGGATTCTTGTGATATTTATAAGTTTAAAAACTCTTGAGAATCCACCCACTTTTAGGTTTGCATTTTGAGATTTTGAACTGCCAGTGTTTTAGACCAATCACAACGTAGCACTGGGGTTTAGACAGAAATCAAATGTGAAGACAAAAACAAACAGGGCGGTGCCAGCTCTGATGCTATCCGGTAGCATCAGAGTCCAGTTTGTTTTGAAGAACTCTGGAGCGTTCCCCTGTTTGTTTTCATATAGCCGTTAGCTTAGCCTGCAAAATACACAGGTTATGAAAGATGGAAGAGTGTCGATAGTACAAACCTACTGACCACATTTAGCAAAGGTCAGAGCCTCACAACAACATACTGTTGAGTTTACAAACTTTTTGGGTGTTTTATTATAGGCTAAGTTTATGTATGAAACTGGTAACAGCGAGCATTTCCAAGCTAATGCATCATTTAAGACTCTAATGATACTAATCGTCCTTTTTTACATGTTACCAGTGAAAACAGCAGAAAAATGACATTAACATCACCAAATAAAAGTAGTACTCCTCCACTTCTCTGTGGAGGAGGGTCCAGGTGATGGAGTTTGAATAGCATTTTGTGCCTCTGAATGTGTCAGTTTGGGAAACACAATATAACATTGCCATTGTTGTTTAATGAGCCCGATCTCACAAGAAAGCGTACATTCACCACGACATTACACAACATGTAAATTAGCACGAGTTCACAGCTGTTTCACGTAATTATAATACACGTCACAGTCCCAGTTCATTTCAATGGTGGTTGTTAGGACGTGTTCTTATTTATGAATATTAATAAAATCCTGATTCTAATCTTAACCTGCCCCAAGTCCCAGACCTAAACTTACTCATTTTAGTAACGTTATGCCTAAACTTACCCGTTTCACCTGAAGACAACGTCTCCACGTGGCTTTAATCAAAACTCGTGCCATTTTTATTCTTTTTCATATCGTGCTAAATGTACAGCGTAACATAAGTACTAAAACAGCTGTGAACACATGCTCAAAATACGCTGTTTTTGTGTCGTGGTAAAAGTACGCCATCTAGTGAGACTGTGTTGGTTTAATAAAGGTTCATAAAAAACAAATCAGGCAGTTTCACTCATTTTATCTATAAAAGTACAACTTCTGCCTTTGTGTTCAGATGATTTGCGTCATCACCTCTGCCGGAGGAATATGGAGTCAAACTGTTCGTGTTGTAGCAACAGAGCAGAGCTGCTGATTTGTACTAATTGAATGCGTATGCTTTGACCCATTTGAATAGAAATATAAAAATGATGTCTGTACTTTTCTGTCACAGCATTTTGTAAAGTTTTGATCAATCAACTTCACATGTTCTCGATGCCTTTCAGCGAGCGAAGTCCCTGATGGATAAGTCTGTAGAACTTCATTCAGACAGTTTGCATTTTGATATGGATAACCAGGAATAAGTCTCAACTTGAAATCTTTTTCAGGCCATTGCTTTGTGATTCCTGAGTCATTTTGGGTCATTTAAAAACTCAGATGAAGCTCAGTGTCGTCTTTGTCACACTGTCTATACATGTCTAGAGCACAGAGAGCAACAAAACAACTTCAGTGTGAATCACAGGACCTGCATTAAGACCAACAATATTATTAATTGTGATTAAGTGTCCAGCTCTATTTATAGTTGTATTTCCTGGTTCGATCATACAGTAACATCATGAGACTCCAGATTAATCTAAACAAACAACAATCCTACAAAAATCTGCAAATATATGATAAGAAACATTCATTTTGATCGTCCAACACATACTGACTTTTCAAGTTTGATGAAGCTAAAACTTACTATTTTCCCATAAATAGTGAAATATTTTAGCGACTCAAAGTCTAAAGCACACATTCTGTCAGTGTCGACCCAGCTGCTGCTTTCACAACTTGATTAACCTTGTTATTTGTGTTACTAGAGCCAGGTATTTATCTGCTCCATTCACAGTTTCACCATCTGTTTAAGCTCTGGAGAAAGTGCTGTCTTTTTACACAAAACAAAGCCTTCAAATTGTACTTCCTGAATTTCTAGTTTGCTTTTGTTGGAGTCATATGTAAATACCAGACTTTTTTTCATTTTAACTGGCATGTGTTGAACAAATAAAGCCACTGGTAATTTTATCCTCCGCTGTCGTGTTTTTTTGCTCTAAATGGAAATGTATTCTGTGAAGTCTGGAGGTCTCTGGTCGAGTTCCCAGTGGAAGGAGCAGAGTTTCCAGTAACCCCTCCTCCTGTTTCTGCAGATCCAGCGTGTGACCTACATTCACTGTTGCAGCCTCCGGGCCAAAGCCAAGCTGCACTGGGCCGCCTTAAAACAGATACCGCCTTAACCAGAAGACCGGTCCTTCCTCGGGCTATACATGCACCACAGCAGCTTCTCTTCTGACGAGCAGAGATAGATACTATGAGAAATACCATCCTGTTATAGGTTTACAAAAACTCAACTTACTTCAGCAGTTGTTGTGGTTGTCAAAATATTATATATCTAGATATCCAGTTGTTAATTACAGTCAGAAATGAAAAACCTACCATTTAATACTGAATCTAGCAGAGTTAAGCAAGTTACTGTACATTGTAAGCCATTATATATAGCTACAGGGAAAAATGCAACATATATTACATCATTGTGTTTGCTTGTTGTAATGAATGTGTATAATGCTTTTACTTTGAGATTGGACCCCAAGAAGAGTAGTATCTGCTACTGTAGACTAATGGGATCCTTAAATGAACAAACAAACAAATAAATGTGTCGGTGGCACGGTGGCAGAGCGGGTAGCTTATGGGCCTCACAGCAGGAAGGTTGCAGGTTTGACTCCCGCACAGTCCAGACCTTTCTGTGTGGAGTTTGCATGTTCCTCCCCATGGGAGGTTTCCTCCGGGCATAGGCGCCGATCACACGGGTGCTGCGGGGCTCAAGCACCCACTGGAATGTCTGAGCACCCAGGCAAGTTTACTTTGATTAACAGGCTTCTCTAAATATCTGAGTGCCGCATTGATTTGATCATACAGCGTCTTTCACACTCTTCTCTCACTTTCTTTCAACTATGCACGAATATAAGCGCTCATACAGAATCTCTCCTCTCTCAGAGTGCTATCATTCAGACTCGTGGTCACTTTCGGAGGCAGATTGGGGCCGGAGCGGTGGTTTTTGCGTGAGTGCCCATTATTATGGGCCTCCACGCAAAAAAAACATAAATCGGCGCTTGTGCCTCCGGGCACTCCAATTGCCCCACCAACCAATAACATGGATTTTAGGGAACGCTTGGTGAAGCACTTGGAAGACATCTGTGGTGGTCTCTATTTATATAGGGCTTTTCCACCTTACAAGGCACTCAAAGCGCCTTTACAGTTAGGGATCCACTCACCCAGTGTACGCAGACACTGAGGCAATGTGGGTTAAGTTTCTTGCCCAAGGACACAACGACAATCTACTCCTGTCGTCCCACTGTGGCACCTGGTGTTCCAGCAGTCTCCCATCCAAGTACTAACCAGGCCCTTTCTTGCTTAGCTTCTGAGATCTGACGGGACCAGGCTTTGACAAGCAGGTATGGCCACATACTATTTAGCATTAGCATGGTAATAGACGTTCTACTAGAGATAGGCTGATAGATCGGCTGGTCGATAATTTGGGCCCGATATTTGAATTTATTTATTTTTTTTGCATATCAGTCATATCATATTGAATTTCTCTTTAAAAATGTTCTGTGATGTGCATAAACATAATCCGTCTCAGAAATAGGCCTTGAAAATCGGCCATTGATGTCAGCATTGGCCAAAGAAAAACCCATATCAGCCGATCTCTACTCTACCTCTACATTTTTAAGACCCCTCCCTTCTCCTGGATCATTTTCCTCTGCTAATGGACTCTGGCTCTACAGACTTAAACTCACATCTATAGCCTGGCTATCCATGGGAGTGGATCTCTCTTTCACTCTGGTTCTCCCCAATGTTTGCCGAAAATGAGGGTCTAAGGACAGGGGATGCTTTGGGACAATTATCCATTTGCCTGTTTACTGTTGGACAATCTGCTTCAGCATTTTTTAACTTCAACTGTTTCGGATTTTCTAATGCTTTTCTTTGCCATTGACCATTCCTTTGTTTGATTTTCTAACATTTCTATTGCTAAATCAACAATCTTGTGAAGTCCTCAGAGTTGTTGATTTTGGGCTCTACAAAAACCATTTGAATTGAGTCTTGTGTGAAAGCGTAAACATCCTTTGCATCCATCACAAGTCTCTTCTGTACAGTCTCATCTGCTCTCCGCTCATACATCACTGTTGTCTCCTCTCCTCTCTTCTCTTCTCTCCTCATCTCCTCTCTATTCTCTCCCGTCTCCTCTTACCTAACAGCCTGTGACAGCTCCTCCGCTCGTCTGCTGCTGAAGAAGAATCATCTATCAGTCTCCAAGCAACTGAAACCACATCAAACCAGAGCCACGCCGCCTCGGACTCAATGAGCTTTAATGGGCATAGACTAACTTCTCTTGTTTTAGGCGCCGCCAGTGGAGTCGAGCTTTCCTCAGGCTAAATTATTGTTCTTTTGCCAGCTTTGTGTGTGCGTTTCAGCTTTCTTAATCTGATTTTGCGGTCAAATTAATGAACAGAAATGGCAAAGTCATATCAGAACTACAGTTTTCAGCAGCAAAAGCATGTTTTTTTTAAATGGATATTAGACATTTAAAACCCATATGACAGATTATCACATTTTTCTCATTTTTACTTATGATCAAATGGTATATAGCAATAAAAAGAGATATTTATATAGTGCTTTTCTGCCTTTCAAGAAACTCAAAACGCTTCACAATCAAGGATCCACTCACCCAGAGTACGCAGACACTGAGGTAGGGCTGGGACATTCATTGAAAAATCGAGATTGAATCAAACCGAATCGTTAATTATTTATTTGAATTGAAAGATTGAAAAACAATCTTTTGACTGAAAAATGTGTGGTTTGGAGCAAAAGTCAAACTTTGAGGCAGAAAACTGATATATAGCTTTAAAAAAATCTAGTAAATGCGACATATTGGCTTTTTTCATTCGTTTTTTGAAAAGGTCACAAAATCAAATGGAAAATTGAGATCAATCATTGTGAGAGAAAAAAAAATATGATTATATTTTTGCCCAGAAAACATAAGGCAAAGTACGTTCAGTGTCTTGCCCAAGGACACAATAACAGTCCACTCTTGTCGTCTCACTCTGGCAATAACAAAGTCCCTAACTTGCTTAGCTTCTGAGATCTGACGGGATTAGGCTTTGACAAGCAGGTATGGCACTTAAACATGAGAACAGAGAAAATCTGATATAAGCGTTTGATCATTCAAAGCACAAACAGCTGATTAAACGTCTGTAATCGCCCAAATTATCAATGCAATCTCTCTCTGCAATTTTAATTCTTTAAGAAGCCACATAAACATGAGATTTTTTTTAATCCAGACCAAAATTTCAGACATCAGAGCCCTGTACCACAAACATCGCTGAACTTATCCTGGATAAGTTTCTCTAACCTGGGAAGACTAAGTCAGACATGAGCCTCTCTGAATGAACTGTCCTACAAAACAAGACCACAACTGGATCTGTTAACCCTGGATTTTCTCAATGAATCTTGGACGTTCACAGAGCAGAGGCAGGCTTAGCGCAAACTAATGACTCAGAAAAACTGAGCTGCGGACTTTAAACGTGAGAAAACGTCAATCATGAACGCGAAATATGCAGAAGTTATTATGTAAAGTCTAATCCAAAGGAAATGCTTCAACTTAAGTTGAGTCGGCGCTTAACAGGCCAATCACAGTCAGACACAAAAGTTACGCTGCAGAGTTCATCTGAATCTCAAGCATCGGTACAACAGACTAGAACACAAATGTGCAGACATCATGAACATTTAACATATTGAAAAATTAAGTCTGAATGAGCTGTGTCTTTAGCTTAGATAAGTCTCTTTTGTATTTCTCATCACATAGAATAAGGATTCTTCAGTCACTTCAGCGCCCAATGGTAGCAGTGAAGGTGAGAATGACTGGAACCCCAAGTAATTAGAATTTTAGTGAGAACACTTCTCACTAAAATACATTAAAGGATATAATGCCACACAAATTAACATTTGCAAAAATTGTATTTATTGATTTAAAATACCCCAGATTTCAGGAAAATGTATCTTTTCTTTAGAAATTCCAAAAATTCTGGAGAGGACCCCCAGACCCCTGCCCTCAAGACTAATTGCAATATATATATTTATTATTATAATAAAAAAGATGACTTTGATGGATATTCTGTGCTGTTGGAGAGGACCATATTAAAAGTTTTTACCAACCAGTGGTCTTGTAACTTTGGACAATTAGTATGCCAACCTTCCTTCTAGTCTTGATATCCATTGAAGCAAAGCAAAACTCACTCTTAACCTTAAGCAGCTCAAACTAATCTTAGAGAGATACAGAGCAGACTTCTATCTTCATTATAAAAGAGGTTCAGTGTGTATTCTGCCCTGAGAGCAGACTGTCAGTCACATCACCAAACCAGCGTCCTGGAGGACCAACAGCAGATGATTGGTCTTTTATGTGTCAGAGAGCAGCCAGAGCACTGATCTACAGAAGCACTCTTTATACAGAGGCTCAGCTGTCTGTTTGAAACTCAATCTGAAGAGGGTTCATGGAGGAGATTTTATTCTATAAGTTCAGTGAAATCATTTAAACTTTCTCAAAGCTTTCTGATTGATTATAAATGAGTTCAATCATGTTGGACTCATTGAGGTATAACAGACGGTTCTGGAGGTCATTTTGTGAGTGGAGAAGAAACAGCAGACACTTGAAAATGTGTTCATATTCTACGATATGCCAGAATATGGGTAAGACTCAGTTTTTCTTATTAATTACACTGTATAATTCCATAAAACAGTGGTCTTCAACCTGAAATATTGACTCTGGTCTCTACCAAGTACCTCACCAAATGTCTAATACATTATAAATGTGTCTTAAGATGCAAGATTGTTTCCACTAAATGTTCATTTGTCTTGGAATCCAAGGGCCTGATTTATCAAGCCAGGTGCTAAATTGCGGGTCCAAAAAATTCATGTGTTATTTATGAGCATTTCACACAAATTTTAATATTGCAAGATGCACATTTAACATACTCAACAAAACAGATGTGAACCACCTCAAATTCTGCATCTTTAGAGTGTGTGTGAGAGAAAAATGTCATCTCTGTCAAGGATTTGCTCCCCCTAACCTGTTTTGCACCTGATCAAATGCTTTATAAATCTGGCCCTAAATGTGCTAAAAGTAGTAGCTCACAGCTATTTGTGTTTTGCAGTATCTTAAGAAAAACTTAAAGACACTGCAAGTGTTAAAAATGTTTTCAATCTTTCAATAAATACATTTAGATTCATAGATATACTTGAGTATTTTACCATTTCAGAACCACTTTTACACTTGAATGAGAGACGGTGTAGTCCCTCATTCATCCAGGAGTGATCCATAGTAGAAGTCTTCAAAGTAGTCATCTGGACAGTGTTTCCGAAGATCAAGACGTTTCGACTCTCATCCGAAAGTCATTTTCCATCCATCCATTTACCATCAGATTGAAAATGACTTTCGGATGAGAGTCTTGATCTTCGGAAACACTGTCCAGATGACTACTTTGAAGACTTCTACTTGAATGAGAGCAAAACAACCATTTCCTAGTTCACAGAATGGAACATTTTCAACTGAAAGTGTGCCGTGGCTCAAAAAAGGTTGCGAAACACTCACTTTCTGGAGTTGAAAAGTCAACTACACAATTTGCTAGAATTAGAACATTAAAACCAGACTTGGAGACATTCTGAATGGGTATAACATACAGCTACACCGACAACTTTTCTATAGAAACAACTGTGAGCGGCCATCCTCAGGCCAATTAACACTCTATTTTGTCGTCATGCAAGTCTGTTTAAGGTAAAGACAACAAATTTTATTATTTATTTACGATGAACTGTTACTGAATGTTATGTTGTAATGTCTGATTTTTGTGCATATTTTTAGTTGCGATATATATTTTAAATGCGCTATTTTAAAAACGTTTCTACAATTGATATAAAGACGAATATTTTGGAATGTAATAACTGTATAATAATCCTGATCATTTTTATATTATAATGTTGCAAACTATTTATTTTGCTAAATATTTTTCAATTTGGTGGCGATTTCGGGTCTTCAAAGGGCCGTCCCACTTTTTCTTCAAAAATGTTATTTTGTTAAGTGTCTTAAAAAAGCATATGAAGAACCTGGAAAGGTTAAATATAAAAATCCCATTGTATCCCTTTTATTTAGAGCAAAATCAGCCTCTGAGATGATCCAGACTCTGTAAACCTCCAAATAAAAAAAGTCCCCAAAAATTCAAACATTTTAATAGGACTTTTGTATTGGCTCCGCCTAGATTGTTTTGAGTAATTTGGGCCCGTAAAACTCCTTTTTCCCTCAATTACCTTCAGCTTTTACAGAGGAATTGTCAAAACCCAAAATATGCCAAATCTAGTGTCATTTATGTCTCAGCTGTCAACACCAGCTTTACCAATCCTTAGATCTACCAAAAAATGTAGGCAGATTTTAGATTTTGTTTTTCTTTTGCTTGGAGAAGGTTCTCACTTGTGATGAGAGCCTGTTGGACATCAGAAGCAAAAACTACAGGAATACAGCTTTAAAAAGACTCCAAAGGGTTCAGGAACAGTTATAGTTTGAATTTTTACCGATTTTAGTCAGGCGTGTGAGGGAAAAAAGACCGGAACAGAAGGGGCAGTCGAATGTACTGCAAATAAAGTGAGAAAGTGTGCAGGAGTTTTCTTCTTTACTATCATTTATTTATTACAAAGACATCTAAATGACAAAAACGTGCTTTTATTCAAGTATATGTTTGGACAAAAACTTTCACAGAGCACCTTTAAGGCTTTATTAAGGTGTAGGTTTTATAAAATGTTACCACCACTGCTGAACAAAAATGATATAAAGATATAAATATATTAAGATATTATCACATTAGTGTGCCGTGAGCATTTAAAGAGGCTTGAATGAGAATCTGAATGAGAACACAGAGCTGGACATTAGTTACTATTACGTTACTGCGACAACCATCTCTCTAGTCATTAATATAACTCAATGGCGGGACTCTCCAGCGCTTGCCAATTTGCCGTTCAAGTATTACATTTTGGCCTGATCTTTCTTTTACACATCGCCATGGAAACTGGTTTGTGTCGGCCACGTTGCATCGAGCATATTACCCACATAATGACTAAAAAGGGGACTTATTCGCTCTTATTAAAATGCCCCGTGTTTTTAGCCTGCGTCCGCTTTGATCATCTTATCGCAAAACAAATTCCAATTGAGCTGTCGGCGCTTCGCTCTCGCAGACGTTATCCAGTTGTGGAGTTAATGTAAAGTGGTTGTATTGCAGAGGGGGGTGCTGGGAGATGCCTGAACCGTCCCGGGCATGTACAATGAGGCGTTTGGGGATTCGGAGCACGTGTGTGAGGTGAGAGTTGGTCCTGATGATATCACAGGGACAGAGTAACCTCCACAGCCTTGAACCGGCCTCTCTGTGTCCAATAGTATCACTCACACGGGACATGGGTCTGTGTGTTTCTAATCAATCAAGTTTACTAACTCGTTAAACTCAAAGAAATTGTCGCCACATGGCTTCAACCAAAATTGTGGTTACTTTACTTTATGGCTTTATAGCATTGACGTATAAAAGGAGTGAAAATGTGCTTATTGGATGTTTGTGACATTTTGTTGTATATCTACGCAATAGCGTGCTGGATAATTGGGAAAGTTGGGACATTTCCCGATGGAAGGGGCGGAACCAACTACTGCCTCAAGTGATGTCATTCACAGCACATGGCGCATAATCAAGAACGCTTGACACAAAAACATATTCCACATCCCATAAGCTCTCAGCCAAACTTTGTTTAAGGTAAATCCATTATCCATCCATCTGAGATACAAGCAAAAACGACTGATGAACAAACACTTGTGCAGATTTAAAAGCGCCTACCATTGGAGTGAAGCGCAGCAAAGATTCAGACACAAGCTTGTCTTTGTGAACCAGAACGCACTTCATGTGTGTGCGTGAGCGCACGCTTCGTGTCAGAAGGTCAGAAGGAGGAGAGCTCTGAGCAGACGATGTATTAACCATATCGAGGATAAAACAGTTGCCTACTATTGGAGAAGGGAATGTCTGAGAGGTGGAGTAGAGAATAGGGTAAAAAGGTCAAATATACAAAAACATCAAGATGTAATGAGTGGAACTCAAACGTGGATGCAGGAATGACGAAGGCGGAAGTCCTGCTGCCGAAAATGTCTTATAGCTTATTACAATCAAAGTAGACAGACTGAACTTGGGCACAAGGGTGCGGAAAATCCAAAACTTTTATCTGTTAAGACGTGTTAAGGGATTATTATGGGCCAATCTAAAACCTATATTTGAAAAATCATCCCACCACACTACTGTATCTACGTTTACTTCAGAGACTGTGTTGGTCTCTTCAGTGCTTTTCACAGCGTGTTACTTCAACACGTGTCTACTGCAGTGAATAGACACACCAGAAGAATAAAATCCATTGACCTGATACAGTTTTTACATGGTGTGATAGACAATTCCATGAGAACATTTCATGATTTTGGGGCATTTTTAGGTTGCTGATAAATGTATTGTAACATCATGGCGTTTATAGTGTTACTAAAATACATCTTCAATACAACATTCACTATAATATAATTAGTCTAATTAGACTAACTTCCCACCTTTGATTTAAGCTAATTTAACCTTTATAAGACTCTGCACACAGACCTACAGTATGAAAATACAGACACACATTTCCTTGGTCGTAATTGCTTCAGCAAAAGCATGTTTTTGATGAGATGATTACAGTTATTCAAACAGCTTCTTCAACAGATGTTAATTCATTTCTTTTAGCACCTTCATCTTTACATTTTCAAAAACCTAATCGCAGTAAAAGGAAAATTACAAACAACTTTTCAAGTCATTTCAAAGAGATCATTCGAAGGTTTGCTGTGATTACATCAAAGCTTTTTTCCAGAATGTTTTTAAATATCACATTAAAGTGCATCTTGTAATTATAAATGGATGTTTTTTAATAATCTAGAACCAGTTTGTGGAGAAAAATGTAACATGAGGTAGAGCAGAGTTCAAAACTAACGATTAGTGTAGACGCCAAGATAAGGCTACTCGATTATTGATTAAAAAAGGAATCACGATTACTTGGAACATAATTGAAATCACGATTAATCAACTGTTTTTTATCCAAGAAAGAACAAAGAGCATCAGTTCAGCTTAGATAAAGGAGAATGAACTGTTAACATGAAAGTAGGTGACATATCTCATAGAAAATGAAGTTCTATCTGACACAATACCAATTCTGTGCAACTTTTACACTCAAACGTAGACAAACAAATGCATAGAGTAAACTTATTATAATCGTTATTAAAATTGAGGGTTGAGATTGAGACAAGACCAAGACCTCTGTCCATACAAAACCAAATCAAAACCATCTTTGTCATTTTCTACATTTATCAGCGTGGACATGATCTCATTTAGCAGACCTTATTACAAACTGTGCCAGGGACAGGTCAGTGCTTTGGGGTCATGGACTACTGCTGCAAGTTTAGCAGAACACGGTGATAATGAAATGTGGATTCGATGTTAAACTGAGACTAAGACAAGACCGAGTCCAAATGTGCTTGAGTGAGACAAGACCAAGACCTTACAAAAGCAATCACTACTATCAATCAATCAATCTTTATTTATATAGCCCTTTACAACACAAAAAGTGACCAAAGTGCTTCCCATTAAAAGCACTTTGGTCTACTACTAAGCCACTGACAACATTACACTAGACATAAGTGATAAACCGATCCAGCGGTTTCTGTTCCAATACTTATACCGTATCAAGCAATACTAGTGCAAGGACTGAAATAGCTTTTTTTCTTATCAAGACATAAGACATTTGATCATATAGTGTGATAATACTGTAGCTGTACAAATCACAACTTAACATGTTAATCTGAATAAAATGTCAAACATTATGAGATGTTTTGTTTTAACAACAACCATTAAATTAGTGTCATTATGTCCAGTTAAAGACGCAACTATGATATCAGCTGAACCGATATCAGGGAGCCAATACCCAATCCACCAATATCCGATCCCAGTATCGGATCGGTCCATCACTACTAGAGACTCTAGAGAAACAAAAATAAACAGATGTGACAGATAATTTTTTTACCTAGTTTGATGTGATAGTCCCAGTGATTAATATTGTGGTTTTACAGCAATGAAGTGAAGAGAATGACAATTAAAAGTTAAAGTTTACAAGAAAAGTGATTTGATTTCTAAAATACAATTCTACACCAAATGCAAATACGCAAAAACAGTTTACACAAAACTGACACAGTTTCCTGGAGTTTAAACAATCATTTCACATATTTAAAGTATCACTAGGTATTATTCATTGTTAAATCATTAGTAATTAATGTGCGTTTTATCCAATATTTATAATATGGTTGCTTGAGAACAGATACACACATATTTGCTGCACATTTGTGGATTCTCCTCCACATGTGTCATATTTACTGGACAAAAAACAATAATGAACTTCATCACAATAACCAAATTGGGTACAAACAAGGAAAATGTTTAGGAAAATCTTAATAATAAACATATTTACCATAGAAGTGTAGTCAAACCTGTCATAAGCACTTTAAACTTTGACAAGCAGCACATTTTTAATTATAAAATTATTTTCTGAGCACTGGAGCATCAGCTGCAGGACAATACAAGATTTCTCAAACATGCAGGAATCAATCCAAAAACAACTTGGAGTAAGCTAATCAAGAGACTTCACATATTAGGTCTCCTTTAAATAATCACGTTCACAATGTTATAACAGCAGACTAACCTGCTGCACACACATTAAACAATAATAGCCTATTGTACAGTTGGTCGTATTATTACCCATGACCATTAGTAGTTCACCAGGGTCACCCACAGACTCATTGTGTCCTTGAGCAGGACATAACTCACACATAACCTTCTATGGCCGCAGTACGAGAAGGGCATTCGGCCTGATTCATTTACTCTTCTGAATCAACGAGGGCAATGTCAGTAAAAACACACACATTTCCTGAAACTTGTTTTCTATAACGAGCAGTGTCAGGGCCAAAAAATAAGAGTCAAAATCATAAACAGACATTAACATTTACACAAGGACACAAAATCCTACTGCACAATTACATTCAGCCAACTACCAGCAATGCCAGTGTGTTGTTATAATGACTGGAGAGAGCATGGGTTGTGTTGCCATGGCAGTTGAGGCGGCCATTTTGTAGGTAGAGAGGCAACAAAATTATAAGTGAAAACAGTGTGAAAAACAAGGCTATAAAAGGTGTAGATTGAAGAGAGTAATTTAACATATAATGATGCATTTGTGGTGCTAATAATATAGAAATCCACCTGCTTGTGTCTGAGCATTTTCTTTCTGATTTGCAGGGGCGTTGGACTGGGGGGTAAATGTTGCTAGTTTCTCCGGGGCCCAGGCCAGGAAAGGGGCCTCAAAAGCAGGTCACCTTTGCTTGATTGTTCCTCTACATGCAATTATTTGTGGTATCAGAGCTTCATCACTCTTAGAAAACGAAACAAATGGACTTTGGCCAAAGAAAATCACGAGTGAAGAAGAAGAATAAATGGCCAAATATATAATATTATAAGCAAGAGTTTGCAGTGAACAAATACCATGAATATGCACATTTATCAGTTCAATAAATGTGCATATTCACAGGGTTTTGTGTTGAATTTTATCAATATATCACAACTTCTCAATCCAGGAACATTGTAAGGGGTCGAAATGTTTGTTTATTTTTGGACTAATTTAGTCAAAAATTACATAAATATCATATTTTGTCAGTTAACAACAAATTAACATCTCAATATCTCGATGCCAAAAACGTGTATTGAAACATTTTAGTTAACGTCAAAAGGTTGCATTCACTTTGTAGAAATTGTAGACCCATTCATTTTTTTGTAATAACATTTTTAATTTTAGCTTCTCGATCTTAATCTCAATTAAATATTATTGGCTTACAGTATATAATGTGGTGTCATGTGAACGCAAGCGTTTGTCAGACAAATGTGAAATCAATCACAAAATTGCAAAATATGACTTTTGTGATCTTGGTTTACAGCATCACTTTTTCAAATTTTAACTTTTAAATCGTTTTTTGTTTTTCTATGCACAATATAATCAATATTTGTATCTTGAAAACATCATTCACGATATTATCTTGAATTCGATATTTTGCACAGCTCTATTTGTAGGTGGTCATGGCAATAAAAATCTTAAAAATCTACATTATAAAGCATTTAATTTGATCAACAGAAGCTTGCAAAAACCCTAATATCTTCACTTGGCAAATGTGGCATGTAGACACTCAATAAATATATATGTACAACAAGATTTTGTATTAGGGGCTCATCAACATAGTTTGTACCCGGGCCCCAGATTTTGGTGCTACGCCTCTGTTGAATTGTGAACATGAACAATATACAATAAAAACACTTCACTGGCTTAAATTTTAGACAGATTTAAACAATATTTGTGCCTCATTACATAACATTGACTACAATAAATTGGTAGAACATGAGCATCATAAAGTGCAAATGTGGAAAAAGTCCAGTTATCAATGAAAACAGTTCTGTTCATATAACATTACAATATACAGGCCTGTAACAATTTATTATGGATGGATTATGATGTTTAGTTAGAGTAGGTTTTGCAGTTTTGCTGGACACTAGTTACTATAGGTTACCATAGAAACAATCTCTCCAGTCATTATTACAACTCAATAGGCAACAACATCATGTCCTCAACACTAGCTTGTGTATTCTCCAAGCTCCACGACGCACTGACCTTGTGACCTTTCCAAACATACTTCCTGTCCAAATAACGAGACACCTCTGACACGTTTAGCATTGCTCTGCTCCGGGACACCTCCGCCAGCACTGCCCCGAGTCCAGACAAGAGAAAATGAATTAATATGCCCCCTATTATCCCATCACTCCACGCGCTCTGTTCTACCAATTAAGTCCCGTCTCCTCTGAGGTGACACGGCGACGGGGAGGTTATGAAGCGCCGTGGCAGGCAAAGAGACACACTTACTGATTGCGCTCCACTTGTAGTACCATCCGGAGGTGGTCAGACGTGAGGACAATCTCCCCCGCGGCCGGACGCTCCTCCTGTGAAGAGAGCATGGATAAAGGTAAGAAGGGCATTGGAGCAGGTACAAAAGAACAGCACAAGTCTATAGTCATGTTTTATGGACGCACAGACAAGGTCGTTTGCCTGCTCAGTGTCACTGTACTATAAAATGTGACGTGAATTAATCTGCTCACTTCGTATTCTGGGGAAGTCTTGTGTGAATGTGGTGCTCCAGCAAAAACAAAAACGTCAAAGTCAACCTTGCTCCTTCAAAACTGTCTCCAGACAACGAGATTCAATAATGTATTGTCATTACTACGGTAAAATACAATTACATTGGAGCATCCTGCTGGGGCCAGAGTCAGGACTAAATGTGGACCAGAGTCAGGACTAAAAACAATACAGGACCAGAGTCAGGACTAAACATGGACCAGAGTCAGGACTAAACATGGACCAGAGTCAGGACTAAACATGGACCAGAGTCAGGACTAAACATGGACCAGAGTCAGGACTAAACATGGACCAGAGTCAGGACTAAACATGGACCAGAGTCAGGACTAAACATGGACCAGAGTCAGGACTAAACTGGACCAGAGTCAGGACTAAACATGGACCAGAGTCAGGACTAAACTGGACCAGAGTCAGGACTAAACGTGGACCAGAGTCAGGACTAAACATGGACCAGAGTCAGGACTAAACGTGGACCAGAGTCAGGACTAAACATGGACCAGAGTCAGGACTAAACATGGACCAGAGTCAGGACTAAACGTGGACCAGAGTCAGGACTAAACGTGGACCAGAGTCAGGACTAAACATGGACCAGAGTCAGGACTAAACATGGACCAGAGTCAGGACTAAACGTGGATCAGAGTCAGGACTAAACGCGGACCAGAGTCAGGACTAAACACGGACCAGAGTCAGGACTAAACATGGACCAGAGTCAGGACTAAAAATGGACCAGAGTTAGAACTAAGCATGGACCAGAGTCAGGACTAAACATGGACCAGAGTCAGGACTAAACATGGACCAGAGTCAGGACTAAACATGAACCAGAGTCAGGACTAAACATGGACCAGAGTCAGGACTAAACATGGACCAGAGTTAGAACTAAACATGGACCAGAGTCAAAACTGAACATGGACCAGAGTCAGGACTAAACATGGACTAAAGTCAGGACTAAACATGGACCAGAGTCAAAACTAAACATGGACCAGAGTCAGGACTAAACGTGGACCAGAGTCAGGACTAAACATGGACTAGAGTCAGGACTAAACATGGACCAGAGTCAAAACTAAACATGGACTAGAGTCAGGACTAAACATGGACCAGAGTCAAAACTAAACATGGACCGGCCTCAGAGTTTATGTTAGCCGGCACCTGTCAGTCTTTTGGCAGTAAAATGTGCCATTGATCAGAAAAAACAGATGTCCCCGGTCAGCTTGACTGGCAGAAATAATAGGTTAATAAATAGAATAAAAAAACTTACTGCAGGCTATTTAAGTATAATTCCACATTTGTTCATTCTGAGGTTAGTCCTTGCGCTGCTCAGGTTCAAAGACAAACAAGACTGGTGCTGATACACGTGACCCTTGCACTGTTCACAGATGATTGACAGCTTTTCAGAGAAGAGTAGGCCATGTTTTATTCTTTTCAACTCAAGACAAAATGTTTTACACGCATGAATAAAGTCGCTTATTAGGCTATGCCAATGACGTGGGGAAAAGAGACAGAAAAAAGGGAGAGAAATGGGAAAAGAGAGTCTCTCTAGCAGATTAGCTGATCAGCATCAGCTAAAAGACGAGTGTTGCTGCAGAGATGACACAACGGTAAAACATTTTATACATAAAGCCATCAATATTTGCCTTTTGTCACTAAAACTTTGCACAGAACTTAGAAATCTCCAGTTTAGAAGTGGGCTGCAGTCCCGAAGTGCTCCAGGCTCTCGTCTCAGTCAGACAGGGGTTAACGCAGGCGTGGCTATGGTATAGTACATGGACAGACGTGAATCAAATAATGTTTCATCATTATGATAAGTAGACACTTCATTAACAATGACCATTTTTTTCTTTAAAATAGAGACTACAGAAGGGCAGGCGAAAGCGTGTACAGCCATAATTCACGTGCAGTTGTTTGTATAAGGCATTAATATCTGACCAGTTGTTCTCCTAACTGAATCGTAATTTCCAGACCCTGTCGTTCTAAATGACTGGTATAAAAAAAAGGCCTAGCATAAACTCTGGTCAAGACTAAACATGGACTGGCCTGGTCAGGACTAAAAACATGGGGAATCAGCGTGTTTTATGCAGCTGAAACATAAATTGCAAGCCATTTTTTCCACACTTCTCCAAAGTATAACGTCATAGGGTGATATTTTTTGATCATGGTTTTCACTGTGGAAATTTCATACCATCCCATCCCTTAATATCTGATACTCCACTCAAGAGCATTCAAGTTTAAAACACAAAAGCAATGCAAATATGTGCTTCTTGTGCAGACCAGCTTTTCAATCCAATCCACACGGTGTGATATATTGAGCAGCCTGGAGTAAAAGAAACGTTAAATAAAGATTTAAATACTTCTAGCCCATGTATTTGCACTTGGTGTTCTGCTGATCTATTAACTCCTACACAGCGCACTCCCCGAGGCGTTGAAACATTCAGGTACAATCAATGTTCGCATCGATTCCAGCGCTGCTCCGATCTGAAATGTGGTGAACGGTGATCCGGAGAGAAACAGATGGAATACCAAACGCGATGGAGGTGTGGAGCGTACATGCATCTCCGGGCGAGCTGTGCAAAGGTTTTCTCATGTCAGGAGCAACAGCAGCGAGGCACGCACCGGTATAGTGTAGTAAACTCACACAAATCATTACGTTTACGAGAGAAGAATAGATACATTTTTATAACTTGTAACACTTTATTTGTGTTAAATAAAAGCTTAAACTCCAAGAAACTGTCAGCTGTGTGTAATTTGTCTTTGCATTTTGGCGCTTTTTGACGACACATGGAGGGATCCTGTTTTAGTAATTAAATTATTGTAATTTTCTTTAGTTATCGATTTCTTAATAAGTTGCAACTTAACTGCTGCAAAACTATACATTTGACTTTCACACTCGCCGATGTCCTCAGATAATTCTAGTCCTGTATGAAACGTATGTTTTTATAGTCAAAACGATTCTAAGGTGTACGTTCGGATTTAAATAAAATGAAAAGTATCACTTTCTTTCAGTTAAAGATTTGTCATGGTCCACTTTGTTTTTCCTACTCTCGTAATACATTGTTTCGAGGGCACTACATTTTCACCTGCTGGACATTTGAGCATCACTAAAAAATCCTCATAGCTTCATAGCTGTATGCAGCATTGAGGTCCATGAGGTCAAGACCTCAATAGTTTTTGTAGATGTTTTGCTAATAAAGGCTGTGTCAAATTAATATTACGTTTACATTGTGATTAGCTGTTTTTAAATATTACGGAAACAAGTTACTATCCAAGTTTAGCATATAAGAGTAATGTACGTCTTTGTAATTTTAATTGATGGAGCTGAAGTTATTAATTTAAATCTAAAAACGTTCCAGATTACATGAAATTATATGATTTCATTTCCTAATTTCTTTTAAAAATCATCGAATATACAGTATCTTCCTGCTTTAATTTGAGACACAACTGTGAGACACATCTCTTCGATTTTTGCCCTGATAATTAAAGAATAAAATGAGGAAGACTTGGTAATCGAATTATTGCCAATAGAAAAGTGGAACTGTAGTAGGATGCACCAATCTAGCTTTTTCAGTTCTGATACTAATTCCGATACTTTGTCTTTAAGTATCTGCCGATACCTGATATCAACTGATACTAGTTTAAGGACTGAAATTTCTTTTCAGACATTTTGTCATGTAGTGTTAGTGCAAGCCACAACTTGAGAACTTAATCTGAATAAAATGTCCAGTAACATGGGACGTTCAGGATTAACACCAGCCAATAAATTTGTTTCATTATGTCCATTTAAAGTCAATACTATCAATATCTGATCCCAGTATTGGATCAATGCATCCCTATACCGTAGTAATGTCATTTATTTTTTCTTTTTCAAATAAATGTGTACCTTGGCATTTTCAAAATCCTGTACAGTCTTGTATATACTGACCTAAGTATAGGAAATAGTTTGGACATTTAGAAACATGCCTACTTTGTTCATGCGCTTTTGTGTTGCCACGGTTACAATATAATGGATTTCCTTCTAATAGCGCACTAACACACACATAGGCACTTCACTGACCTGTGCAGAAAGTCCACTGGTGAATTTCTACAAAAACATTCTGGTTCTGGCGAGAGACACATTAGCGCTACTTCTTCTTCTTCATTAAAATTGTTGCTAAGATTTCAGACATTCTCTTCAAACGGTTATTGCTTTTTGAGAAGGCCAAACATTGTAAGAATTTTAATAGGTTTGCCAAGCTGTTGTGGTCTCCTGCTCTGACCTCGAGGACGGTGTGAAAAGCCCAAACTAGCTCCTGGGACGGCCCTAATTACAAATAACTAAATGTGTTCACAACAATGACAAACTGTGATCTTGAAAATACTCATGAATAGGGAATAATCTGTGGTTATTCATGGATTTCAGAATGATTTAAATCTAGCACTACTACTACCAGCAGCAAGAGACAATTCGAAAGTGGAAGTGAGAGTTTTTCGTTTCTCTATCTTTAGTAAATATTTATCAAAGCTTTGCATTAGTCAAGCTGCAGTTTGTGAATAAAAATATAACACAAATTCAAGCAAACAGAGATCTAAAGCACAAACATTTTATCAAAAATACAATGACAGTTTATACGCAATGCTAAAATGAACTGGGTTTGTTTTTTTTTCACTTTAAGCCTGAGGTGGGGATTTTTATTCAGATCTAGCTAAAGTAAGAGGCTAACATTAGCAACTTTACAGCTAATTTGTAAAAATGTTTCATTTACAGTGGTCCCTCGCTATATCACAGTTTACTTTTCGCGGCTTCGCTGTTTTGCTGATTTTTTGTGTGCAATTTTGCTTTTTTTTTTACAGTGCGCGGTCCTGTAGACGTGCGCTGTAAGCTGCTTTTCTCTCAAACTCACTGTTGGGACCGTATCACATCGCAGCATTCACAGGCAACAGCACAGAAGCTCTTTTAGAAAACTTGAGACAGTTTGGATCATGGGGGGGAAGCTGACCTGACGCTCGGACGTTTCTCCAGGTGAGGATTTGACTCTTTGAGCTCGTAGTTACGATGATAAGTTTGTTCACGCTGGAACGTCATTTGTGTAGTTCAGAGATGTGTTTGAGGAGCGTGTTGTGACTTCGCTAGAGTCCGGATGTGTTTCATGTCGGCTCTGGAGTCCGTGTGATCCGTGGCTCTGCGGTCGGCTGTGGAGCGCAGCGGGACGGGCAAAGTGCCAAAAGCAGAGCAGGTGAACACATACAGCACCGTCCCTCTTTAAACGTCACAAAAACAACTCGCGCTGTTGTATCTCGCGGTGAATCATGTGTTCAGCGCGTTATGTACAAAAGACACTCATCATCAGAACCAGGCAGGTTATCAACGGAAATTACTGATAAAAATGAAGATCACTACTTTGCCTTTCACGGGTTATTTTGGAACCTAACCCCGTGATAAACGAGGGACCACTGTGCTGTTGCCAGTTATTTAAAGGTGAAGTAGCTGATTTTTACACAGAAAAATTAGGTTTTAAAACTGACATCATCTCAAAAATCTTTCGACATGTGATAAATGTCGACGTATATTCACTTCGGTTGCAATTGTGGCTTAGAAACTTCTTTTTCCAAACAACAAGAGCAGTGGAGGAACTAGCTGCAGTGTATTGTTAACATGAGCTCAAAGATCATTGGTCGGCCTCAAAAGTCTTGGAGCAGGATTTATGATGAGCTAAGAGAGCTGTGAGTGTCATACAAGACTCTTCTCATCCTTTACACATCACTTTGAACTGTTGCCCTCTGGAAGAAGAGTTATTTCACCCAATACAAACATTTCTAGGAATTCTTTTATTTATAGAGCAGTTAAGGCTGTGTAAATGTGGCATGTGAATGTTTTTTATTCATCATGGTGAAATCAAAAGTTAATTTCCACGTCGGTGAACAATAAAGTTTTCTATTGTATATTGTATTTAATTTTAAACAAAGTGAAATTGGAGAGGACCACCCAAACAGCCAATCAGAGAGCTGCATTCAGCTCCTGATGAGAATTTAATTATTTACTTTCTATTCAGACTGTACACAGTAATACATTTAAGTGGAGAAATCTTGCCTACAATTTAGATTCTGAACATTAGATAATATAATTGTTTTTTTCACTGATATGAGACTGGGTTAGTCTTATCTAAGCTCTGCATCACTACCATACCATTTTAAAACAAGTCTAATAATAAGAGTATTTAGTTTGATGTCGAACAAAAACGGTGTCAAGCTGCAGTGCACACAAAGTAAAACTTTAATAGTCTTAAAAAGCAACTGGAAGGCTGCACAAGTGTATCCAAATGTAAATTACCCTCTTCAGGCGTGGAATAAAAGTCTTCTCAAAGCAAAACAAGAAAACTGAGGCACTCAAGGATTTTTACAAAAATGTAAAAGCCTTTATTACACATGGCAAAGTAATAAAAAACTCCAACGCGTTTCAGCCTGCTCGGCCTTTATCAGGGCATGTTAGATAAACAAAATGGCCGCTGGAGCTCTTTTATATGAGGCAGTCATGTGATCCAGTCACATGACCAGCTCAAAGAGTGCAAGTGAGCAAGATAGTTACAGTTCCAGGCCAGCAAGCAAAACTGCAACACCTATTTACAAAGTGCAGATACAAAAAAACAATTTAAAAAAATGGAGTCAAATCTAGATCATCGTTCAATCCAGGAAATTTCTTGCTTTTACAGTATATATCCAAAAGAATTCTCTTTGTAAAACTGTTGTAGTTCTGTTCCACAGTATGACATTAATTCTTTCTATTACCACAGACAGGGCCGGCCCTGGCCTTCAGGGGGCCCTAAGCAGAATTTGATTTTTGGGGCCCTTCCCACTTCAGCGGCACATTGCAAAACATACCCTGCCTCATCACATAGCCCGTAGAGGGCTGCACACATACTCATAGAGCTACAGTTACATTAGGTAACTAAGATTTTCAATGTGTGCAGCATGTGTTACTGCTGATTTGTAGAAAAGGGCTGGCTATATAGCCAGAGGCGGGGTCTGGGGCCCTCCCCAGGAGATTTTGACTAAAATAGATGTAATTTCCTGCAATTTGGACTATGTTTAGGTAACAATATATCTTATTTTTCAGCAGTTTATCTTAAAAAACAACAAAAACAGTTGTTTATTGCATAACCAATAGCCTATAAACTTGTGGAAATGGCTCTATTAGGGTCAGTGATTCTCTCAGCAGAGAGACATGTTAGAGACTGTGACTGCAGGTGTGTCACTGCAGGTGCCAGGGCTGCAGTCTAACTCTTTGGTTCAGTCTTTTTTCTGAGTTGCAGCCTCACACTGGACAGTGAAACACGTCTCAAACAACAATCCTGACTAAAACCTTCGTGCAGACTCCTGGACTCACGTGTTCTGCTTCTTTTAGGAGAATTGAGCTGATCTGTTCCGACAAATGCGCCGCGGTTCGCCGCCGTATTTCGCGCTATTAAATGTGTTCACGTATTGATTCCTCATCTGTTTTGATCATAACTTCGCCAATACTAGGCGGATTGTCAAAAAATAAAAACTGTCTAAAAGCTTAGACCTTGTAGAACATGTTTATGTTTATAACCCTAACCCTCGTTTATGTTCGTAGAGTCTTTAATTTTGTGCTGTTGACCTGACAACTTCATTAAGCTCTAAACAGAAAGCACAACTTAGCCTACTCGTAAAAACAACGCACAAACACAACTAGTTTAGTATAAAACACTCACCGTGTTGTCTTCATGTCTCTCTCCTTTGTGCATTTTATGAAGAAACAAATGTCCCAGCTCTATCCTGGCAACTTGGCAAGTAATTCCATCATGCTCTGCTTTTCAAATCTTCTTTCAACTTTCTTTCACTTAAACAATCTTCTGGTCCTTCCTCTGATGATCTTGAAGCATTCTCCAGAACAGAATAAAAGTTTTAGCTTATTAACGTTTATTCTAACAACTTGTAGAGCACCTGATCTCCGCTGTAGAGCAGAGCCCCGGCAGCGCACCTCAGTCAGACCGGGGCCCTCCGCTGTAAACACGGAGCTGCCCTTCTACTGCCCGACTCAAAAACAATACAGCAGCAAATATTTTGGAAACAAACGATTGTCATAATTTTATAGGACTATATATCCACGCGTGAACACATGCATACATAATAGTTTCCAAAAAAGCTTTCAACTAATAAGTTTTCAAAAAATGTTAATGTGCTCGTGGGGGCCCCCTGGTGGTCACGGGGCCCTAAGCAGCCGCTTAGTCTGCGTATAGGCTGGGCCGGGCCTGACCACAGAGATAAACTGTTAGGTACATTTATAGGTTGTGCAGAGGTGAGCTTGGAAGAATTCATTTTTTCCCCCAGGTATTTTATGATCAATAACAACACAACAACAACATTCTAGAGAAAAACATGAACCTTTATGGTCCAGAGCTTTGCACTTTTAACACACTGCTTAACCTTCTTGTCAATAGGCAATATCTTCAAAATCTCTCATTCCCTAAAGTATAAGCGTACACTCGTGAATAGCTCAGATTAAATTGGAAATGCATTTATTATTGATGGAGGCTGCACTCTGTCAGAACCCAAGTTTCAAAAGATTTTGTGATTTTTTTCCAGTGGTGTTTTTCTAAAAGATGGAAATAGATTTTATATTCACAGAAATACTTTTCAAGGTGATTTCACATTCACGCTCTGCTTTTGTTCAGAACTAAATCAGAACCTTCACTGTTTCTCCTCCACTTGTTTTTTAGAAAATAGTATAATAACATGCTAAGTGAACCAGGAGGAAGCTGTGAATTACCTTGTCCAATCACACTTTGAATGTATCTCCCGGAGCCTGCAGAGCTGAATTCTAATAACCGCACGACCCACTAGCTTAAGCGCTGGAGGCGAACCCGAGAAAAGGTCAAACGTGCAAATGAGAGCTTCAGAGTCTTTGTCCTGTACAGATCAAACCAGAGTCTAGTCTCCAGCAGAGCATCACAGCAGACACACTCAGGACGGAGACAACCTGTGACTTTTACACGGTTCAGAATCAGATACAGAAGAAAAGAGCGGTGCAAACAGATGAAGTAATGTGGATTGTTAAAGTGACAGGCAAAGTGTTCATAATGTGAGAGTCTGCTTCGAATAGACCAAAAGTTTAAGGGAAAGACAGTTTTAAAATTAACCTAAAGATGCATGTTTTGGAGCAAACAAGAATACCAAGAGAAAACCCACAGTGACACGGAGAGAACATGCAAACTCCACCCAGAGAGATCGTAAGATGTTGATATGGTCCGACCCGGGAGTTGAACCCACGACCTCCTTTTTGGGAAGTCTTTGCTGCCGTACACCCAGAGACATTCATTTGATTAAAAAAAAATGCAATTTGTAAAAAAAAAATGGCATTACCTTATTTATATAAATAAGGTAAATAAGGCAATATATTGTGCATCACAAGCTCTTGTGGCGTGATCGTTTTGTATCGTGACAAAAGTGTACGGTCAAGAACTTTAAATGACTTGGATCATGTTCTATTAAAAATGATCAAATGTTTCTGTTTTACAAAAATGTGTTCATAATAACCAATGGCCGTGATCCGTCAGTTCACCACTTGTACTGGTTCAATTATGGTTCGTCGAAAAAATATTTGCCCAACCCTGCCTTAGTGGAATATTGTGCTGGTGTAAAGTCATCTAACTGTATTGAACTCTATGCATTTGACCCACCTTTCAGCTAGGGCCTAGAAAATCTAAAAGAAAATCTCAGGTCTAGAAAATCAAACTAGCCTAATGTGATCCTAAAAAACAAATGAAAAACTGACCATTTAAATTCATATGAATGTATTTATCATGTCTTTGCCCTGCTTCTCCAGGTCTCTTGATACAAACGTTATTTTAACCAAATTGTTCTTATTTAATCATGATTTAATCCTAAAAGCTCACATGTAAATGTTGCATATTTTTGACACTTAGATTTACTTTGTGCTATTTTATTGCCATTGCCTAGACTTATTTATAAAGAATATCTCATGATTTATTCACACGCACACGTCTTGTGTGTTGAGCGGAGCTGTCACTCACGTGCGCTGTCAGACCTCTTCCCGGTGGTTTCTTTTGCTTGTCCTCTCTAGTGCGCCTCCTCCAACTGCAGGGACTGACTTTAGCTATTGTTTCTATCTCCACACTTGTGATGCACTATGTTAATAACTTGCGGCAAGGCGTTTTAAAACCAGCCCAACCAGAGCCACATTTTCACTCGCAGCGTGTTTTTCAAACTAGTGGACCTGCTGTCAGGAGCAGAGAGCTGTCACAGAAAAGTGCTGGGCTCTGTCAGGACCTTCGCTGGAGGATTTGGTGCAGCTGGTGGTGCAAACCAAAGTGATAAATACTTTATGTAAAAGTAATTATAGTCAGGTGCAGGTGGAGCAGGTGAACATCTGTTGTGTCAGTTGTTGAAAAGTTAAAGTGTTTTCTCTTCTGCTGTAGCAGGTGCAAAATAACTTTTTAGTATTTCAAAGGTCCAGAGCTAGCACAGTTAACATCCAAAGTTTGCTCCATGCACAATCTCTATGGCTACAAGAAAAACAAACCGCTCCGTTCACAAAACAGTAGCCCAGTCATCTCTAACTAATGTCCATTGAACATCACAAGCCACACTTCTTGGTTTGAAATCATTCAAAAATCTTCCTCTGCAAGATCTTCAACTGCAGCATCACGGATCAAAAGTCTGGAAGCTAGAATAGTTAGCATCCACCATTATACAGGGCTCCAGACTAACTTTTTTCTCATGGAGCATTGTAGCCCCTAACTGATTCAACTTAGGGGCACAGAGAAAAATTTAGGGGCACTGGCCGTAAATTGTTAATTCATATATAATTAATAGTAGTTTAAATTTTACAATTAGCTATGCTGTGTTGTTTTGAATTTATAATTAGTTAGTTTATTTTGTCACAAAATTTTCCAAAAATTACTTGAATATTAAAATATTTATGAAATGTTAAAAGCAGGAAAAGCAGTTAACATTTCAAGCAGTTAACAAATATTGCTGATTAATGGTAGCAATAGGGCTGCACCATTAATCAAAATCTATCTCAAATTGCAATTACATATAGGCCTATTCAGTCACTTCTCTACCACATTTACTCAAAAGGTCAGTATTATGCTATTCTTTTACACACACTGTAAAAGTAAAGGGTCCTACTTATTTAGACTGTAGCCTATACATTTAGAGAATATTAATAAAGTAGCCTACTGGGTGACCACAGAGACAAAATGAAAGCTTAACTGCAGATATGAAGCTTATTTGTATAAGTGTTAAATACAGCCAAATATAAAGTAAAATTGACTGTTAGATGCAGGCCTAGATTATAAAGTACAAACATTGTAAAATGTGATGTGTTTCTGACACGACGTAAGAGCAAAATTATCAGCTTAAAAATACAGTCTCACACAGGAGATTCCCACAAACCGCGCGTCCTCAGCTCCCCTCAGCTCCGCACAGCTCCACACAGGGGGCGGGTCACCGGCGGAAGCCTATCTGACCTGGGCCATTCACTCTGCCTCTGCACGTAAAGCCCAGACGTTGGATAAAGGATAAAGATGTTTTTATTTGTCACGGATTTCGGATCGTATCTCTGTAAGGATCGAGTCTTAAAACGAAGTGAAAGCGGAGCGCTCGGGACACACAGTGCACGAGGACCGTGCGCGCGCACGGACTAAAGTGCGAAGAAACAAATGAACGGACTGTGAATACTTTGTTGGCCCGTGTATTTACACGCAAGCCATAACACGTTGGTCACGTTCAGTGGCGCTCGGAAAGTTTTACTTTGACGCACGGAATAATAGTGACACGGAGATCCAAAGCAGTACGTGGGGCGGAGGCAGCGCGAGGAACGAGGAGTGGAGGGACGAACACACACGGTAAACACACACACTTAGTTAATGCTCTCCTCTGTGTTCTGCGTGTGACAGAGAAGAACAGGACCCACATCGACGCGCCCGCCCGACATTTCACAGCCCTGATAAGCGTTGTCATGAAAGTCATGAATGGAGTCGAGTTACGTTTGAACGCACTACCCATGTGCGCGTGCCCATGTATTGTTCCAGAGTTAAAGACACGAAAACTACGCAGTTTGATACAGATTTAATGCTGTGTAACACGAGACAAAAAATTAAAAAAGGCATTTTCATTTCTGCTCGCACCGGAGCGAGTGGCTGAAAAAAATACTCGCACTGGGGCCAAAAATAGTCGCAAAATGCGAGCATTTGCTCGCAGTCTGGAGCCCTGTTATATCCAATATGGTTTCTATGGTTCCTTTCACAACATCCTAAGGTTGACTGATGGTTCTCTGTCAAGTTAAGTTCTTGCACAGGCTGCTGGAGCTTCTGTCTATTGTTTATTTTCCAAAAGCTTCTGGTAGCCAATCAGAAAACAACACTAGCACCGTGCTCGAGCCGTCTTGGCGATCAAAAGTTGCTTGGCGTCAAAGTGAACAGCTGATCTGTGATCTGACTGTGATTGCTCCTAGCCTTCAGCACACTGGAGAAGTTTATGATCTTTTTGATTTTTAAACAGACCAGAACAGAACAGGCCACAGATATAAGGACATTTACAACCATTATTTGTCTGACAGTATTATTTGCAAGGAAGAACAGAGACGACACAGACTTATGGAGCACAGCAGCAGAGAACAGAGAGTGCATTATGTGATAGAGTGCAGAGTGTTTTCTTTCATGTGTGGGGTTATAAAAGTGAAACAACAACAATAACAAAGAAATGCCAGTGGATTAAACCAGGTTTATAAAGGTCACAGGAGAGTGGAGGCTCATTAGAGGTAAGAAGATGTTACACTGACGCATTGTGAGCGTGAAATGAAAAAGTTTCCACAAACTCCATGTTGACAATGTTCTAGAGTCTAGTGAAGTTGCTTCTCGCATCATTTAAGGAGCAGGTGTGTTGGAGATGACATGCGTAATGCTCCTAAAAAAAAAAATCACTCGCACTTTGACTAATTGCTTAAAATGTTTATTTACAGAAGATGAGGCAGTGTTTCTTCTTCATTTTACATTTTAAGAGTCGCTGTCACAAGGCAGATGCACCAGACGCTTCTGTTGTAAAGGTCTTTGCCCTAATGCAGCATGTCAACCTCATCACGATGCTCCTGACAAAAAGTCTTATCAGAGCCACACTGACGCACAGACATAAGGAGAGAAACAACAAAAAATCTCTTACGAAAATCCTTCCTCTGGCCACGCCCCCTGAACTCGTAAAGAGACACATCGGGCTTCAAATCAGGCCAAAACTCCTGTAGTGTGCAGAAGGCTTTAACTGACTAGACGCACCTGGAACCTGGTTAGCTTTACACAGAAGCTCCAATGGCAGCCTGTGCAAATCAACCTTTACACCCACCTTATGTCCTCTGAAGAAACCACACTTCTTATTACATGATGCACCTTTAAGATCTTAAATTCAGCTTCAATACTTTTACATTTTTGAAGCTAACCTGTTTACTTTGTTCTTCAAGCTTGTATTGTCAATAAACATGAGTATTTCTATGATAAACTCGGGGCTCACACCTGCAGAGGCTCGTCTCAGCTGATCCTAGTGAAGCAGCGGCTAATAATACACCTCTCTCATTATGGGATCAAAGCCTGTCTAATCTGCGTGCGCTGCTAAGAATATGACGAGAGAGCCTTGACAATTCCCTCGTTTCCACTCACGCCAACCAGCGCAAATCACAAAAAAACACACTCCAGAACTTTGATGTATCTCCGTGACAGGTACAGAGTTCATAACGCCACGAGAAATGATGAAAAACTGTAATTTACCCTCACAATGGCGCAGGAAGACGCGGACTCATTGTGTTTTATTACAACCGGGCTCCGAGTATGTAGAAAAGCATAATTTTGTTCCAGCCGAGCACAAAGATGATCAAACATGTTGGGAGAAAAACTGGCATTAGCTGTCTCTGGAGCGCTTTTTTGGAAAGAAAGTCTAATTGGACCTCATTACACGCAGCAATATCTGAACATTAAGCTCGCCGGGTCCAAGTTTGTGCGAGAAGTTGTGCGGGAATCCAGTTTGTTCTTCATCGAGCTTTTAAATATGTTTACAGTATTTTTTATCCGGTAAATTAGTGCGATGTCGTTAGTGGGGTTTCTTCCCAGCAAACGTGAAGATTTAAAGAAAGGTTTTGCTTTGAAACATCACATGAAAATTTGCTGTAGATGTTG
Organism: Mugilogobius chulae; assembly: GCA_038363315.1. Lineage (NCBI taxonomy): Eukaryota > Metazoa > Chordata > Actinopteri > Gobiiformes > Gobiidae > Mugilogobius > Mugilogobius chulae. Next base: position 32,676,286 of record CM076404.1, read on the forward strand.
CTAAAGAATTTTGATTTAAATTCAAGAGGACAATTGTTTGTAAAGGTGGGACTTAGTTGATGCTTTGAAAGACTCAGGTAAATCTAAAGTCTTTGGTTTCCATCCCAAGTCAAAGAGAGATAAGTCCAAGTCAAATCTAAAGTCCCCTGATTGAGTTTAAAGTTTGTTTGAGTCTTTACAAAATTGTTTCTTTGCAATTTCATAGATTTTCACCAAGTCTAAGTCAAGTCCCAAGTCTTGGACAATATGATAAAACCAAGTCTGTGGCCTGTTAGGATAATTTTTTATCCCAGGAAACTTAGGAATGGTCTTGTTATTTATCATTTTACGTGTCTTAACAGATAGTTGAGTGGTTAAGAACTGATTTGGAGATCAAGGATTGCAGATTTCATTTTCTACACCTCCATTCTAGTCCCGCTCATTACTTCTATCTTGATGTTTGTTCTTTTTTTGTTTTTTTTAATCCTACTCTACTCTACCTCACATGCATTCCCTTCTCCTCACAAAAAGCGCGTTCTTGCTCACGCAGACGGACAAACTTGTGTCTGAAACATTTGTCAAATGTGGAAATGCTATGCTTCGCTTCACCACAGTGATTCACGAATTTATATCTGCAAGTGTTTGTGCATCAGCTGTTTGTGCCTGTAATGGAGAGACTATACAACGGATTTACCTGAAACAAAGACTGACCAAAAGCTTAAGGGATGTGGAACATGTTTTTTGGGATTGGCACATTATAGACTTGAGGCTTAAGTTCAGCAGACAGCAGCTGGTTCTGCCCCTTCCATCACACATTTGCCTGCTGCATGCGCTGGGCCTCTCTTTCTCTGTCTGTCTCTGTCTCTCTCTTATTCTCTCTCAAACCACCGGCCCAAAAACCATGCATCCCACGGGGAAATGTCACAACTCTCCTGATTAGCCAGCACGACTTTGAGCCAAGTTTCAAGTCATAATGACACTACAGTAAAGCAGCACAAAAAGTGTCACTGAAATAGAAACCATGGATTGAAAACTTATTTATTGTAAAGAACATTGTTACTTCTATCACTCTGAATTTGGGTGGAGTAATAAACCAAAAAGCTGACTTCTAATCTCTGCCATTTAACCCAAAAAACAATTACATTTCCTCTTCCAAAGTCTGGCATCTGCTTCTCAGGTTTTTACAGACACATTCAAAAAGCACACCTACTTATTTAACGATTTGACTTGACTGGATTGCAATCTCTTGATCTTTCGAATAAAATCCCAGCCATGTGTATTGACTTGTACTCAGTCTGGAAAGATCGTCATTAAACGCCGTCAGAAGGAACTGTGAAGTCACGATAAAAAAATGTGAAGCTGATTGTTTAAAGCGACACAGAGTGGAAGAAATAACATTTTTGCTAAATCGTTGAGAGAAACACAACGTGGACATTTTTCAAACAACAAAATAGCCTGTAATTCTGCAAAAAATAGGCAGAAGTATGTCTGTAGTGCCAGATCAATTTGCTATTGACACTGAAGTAAATTAATCATCTGCTTTTTCAAGTTCCCATTATGCTGTAAATGGTAAAATCCAGCTATAACTCACTCAAAACATGACAAAGAACAACCAATAAAAGAAGCAGTTGGGGAAAATAGTCTGCAATCGAACAGACAGATGCATTAAATAGGTAATTGTGATACGACGATTTCATCAAAAAGCTCACGTTACTAAACATTTGAGATATTTTCCTTGCTTGAAAAGTTTTTGAAGCCCAAGTAAACACAAACATCTAAAAAGTGAGCGACTCTAGTCCATTCAGTCTCCATCTGTGTCCGCAGCACTTTTCTTATCTGAGTCAAAGTAGGCCATGAAATTGTTAAAGGAGCTGGTGTCGTCTCCGGCGCAATTTCCTGGCGATCAGTCAAGCGGCGTGGATAAGGGCCCGGGAAAGGTGTGAGTGAGTGGAACAGGCAATCACGCCAAAGAGAAGCCGAGAGGGTCTTTGGAGTGTCGGGTGGAGGAGGGCGGAGGAGGAGAGAGGCTGGAGATCGGCTGCATCTGACGCAGAGCAGGAGGAAGAGGTGACCTGGAAAACTGTCCTCTGTGTCACGGCGAAGTGCACTTAGACTGTGTGCTCCAATTGACGGTTAATTGCCATGTTCTAACCTCTGAAATAATTCTTAAAGGATGTAAGATTTTGACTTCAGATTTTATAAACATGACCGATATGTGTCCACAAATACAAGGTAAACATGTTCAAAAGTATTCTTAATTTTACTGACTTATTTTAATTCACTAGCAAGGACCACACCACAGCGATACTTAATAGATGGATGGAATGACAAGTTGTCTCTGCGATGGATTTCTCAGTCTTCCTCATGCAAAGTGTAATAAGTAAATAATTACAAAGCTGATAATTAGCAAACTACGATAAAATCAGTGACACAGAAGTACAATCGCATTCTTGTGGTAACAAAAGGTCAAGAAGAGGCATGTTTGGGGAAAGTTTGGACAAGAGCGCTGCAAGGTTTGGGTGGAGAGATTATATCATCTTAAAGGGATTAAATGAGAAAGACTACGGCTGTTTCATAAGAAATCTGATTTTTGTGGTTGTGATTCTGATCGACGAACACAACAACAATATGAACTTTCACGCTGCCACAGCTCAGGTTAAAACATGATAAAAACAAACCCAAAACACAAGAAATGCTCAAGTCATGAATGAAGCAAAAGGTTGTCGTTAAGTGTGGAAAAAAAAGCTGAGTGAGTAAGTAAGTACATAAGTAAGTAATTTAGTCATTTTTAATTTTTTTTTTATGAATGGATTTGTCTAAATTTTCGAAAAAAGTATATATATTTTTTTATTTAGTTAGTTTTTTGTCAGACAGGACCATTGTTTCTTTACCTGCTTTACATGTTGCAGCCTCTTTTTCGAGGATTTGTCTCATTCTCTGAGCCTGATTTACAAAATGTTTAAATGCAAAAATCAGCTTTACTCCAAAACTAAATAAGATATCCAAAATCCCCTTTGCAAAAACAAAATTTATCAATAGGCTTAAACCTGAGTCTGACCATTGCTTGGGCATTTTAATGTCCCTGTTATGCTTAATTTTGGCCAAATTTTCACAAAAATTTTTATATGAAAACATGGCATTTAGCAAAAACTTGTAATATATTTTTATCTTAACATCAATGTAAATAAACAACAGAGCAACTTTCACATTGATAACCAAATATATATTTTTTCCCAGGTCACCTGCAGTGTCTCTCTTTAGACTAAATATGTTTGAGTTGTTTAAAAATTATTGAACATTTCTTGGTTTTGGATTCCTCGATTAATATTTTTCACAAACTGACACTTATACATACAGTATAATAATTATTCACCACAGGGACTCTCACACCAAACCAAGTCTGAATTATGCAGAAACACAAGAACCTGTCAATGTGTTTTAAATCATTTCAACAAACTGGAATTGTCCATCACCCTCGACTACACCGAAGCAGTAAAACTATCGCTTCTTCAGCCTCTCCATCTCCTCATTTTCAAAACATATCTATTAAGTTCTCTTTTCAATACTTGTTTCTTAGAGTTTGTTAGAAAGAAAGCACTAAAGTTTGTATGAATTTCAATTTCCGCAGAAGTCGGCGACGGGCCACAGCAGGTCTGAACTCGAGAAGGAGAAAAAGATATGAAGCTCCAGAAAGTTTTCGCGGTGACAGTTGATTTATAATGGCGAGTCGCGCGGCAGGGAGTCCCACGCGCCCCTGTGCTCTGCTACTTAATTGTTGTACTCAGACACAACAAAGTTTTCTCGCAACATGAGGACACGTACAAAAATAAAAAAGAGATTCACTGTTCAGAAGCAGTTTGAATATGAAGCAGGGAAGCGACAATGCCAGAACAAGCTGCAAATCAACAAATATTAAACCGAAAAGAGAGCCGACTTTCCAAAATCTTATCGCTCACTGAAAGACACACTTTTCATTTCAATTTCTTGTTTTTTTCCGCTCTTGGAACACATCTTTGAGACTTTAGTTTGAAGTATTAATTAAAACTTTTATCTGAACAAGGACATTTCTCAATTGAAACGCTTTCTCGGAACAGAACACAAAGCTTTCGCTCAAAAACATCTGTTCAAAGATTTGACCTTGTCTTTCCAAAACTACAGCCCTGTTCACTCATGGTAAAGGACTTTTCTATTTCTATATAGCAACAGTGAAAAGCAAGACTGTTTGAGCATCTATTGAATGTAGAAGAGCTGTTTGGAACTGTTTTCAAGCAGTTTCATTTCACTTTGTGGAAACTGTCTGAAATCGCATCATTTGGGTTTGTTTGCTCCACAGTAGGCGGGTTCTTTTTTGTTTTAACCAATCTCTGCACTCAAACACATAAGTGTAGTCAAGGAAGTAAAGCATAAAACATGTGTCAGTGATTGCCGTCTCTGTGAAGTAAACTTATAAACTCAAAGTACACAATCAAATTCTAAATGCATAATGGACAAAAGTCAAAGGAGGACATTATATACTGTACAATCTGCCATCTCAGAACAAAACTTCTCTTCACTGATTGGTCGATGGTACTTCTTGGTTTTCTGGATCTGTCCGCAGCTCTGAAACACCTGACCTAGAAGCTGGACTGAAATGAAATTGAGTGAATCTCCGGAGCCCCTCTGTGCGGAGAACTGGACTGCCCAATGTGCTGCGTGTGAGCCTTTTGTACTTTTAAAGGTTATATGGAGGATTTTCCAGCAACTGTTCTTCATTTTTCAAATGATGAACATATGCTTCCCTACAGTGTTGGGAGTAACTCATTACAAAAGTAACTAGTTACTGTAATATACTCCTCTTTTCAGTAACTAAGTAGTGTAACTCATTATAAAATGTTGACAATATATTAGTTACAATATGAGTAACCTAAGTTTCTTGCATTTAAATAATGGCTTTTATTTTCTATTTAAAGCAACACTTCAGGATGAAAACACCACTAGAAAGTGCCTGTTAACTTAAAGGTGAATATGATATTACGAGGAAACTGTCTTGTAACATCGCAATTTCATAAATTAATCAGTAATCAAGTGTAAATGTATCCGGATTAGTGTTGTACAAAGTAAAACATGTGGGATTAGCTTAAAGTAACTCACAGTAGTGTAACTCAGTTACATTTTTGAGACAGTAATATTGTAATACAAATGTATTACATTTTTCAGCCAGTAACTAGTAATATGAAATGTTTTATAATTTCACAGTAACTTACCCAACACTGCTTCCCCGTCAGAACCATGTCCTCCATTGTTTACTCTGGTAATTATTTACTTAGGAACAAAGGCTTTGATTGACAAGTTAACCGGCCAATAGATTACAAGGCACCTCATTTTCAAATGGCCAAAGTTTTCCTGGCGTCAACATGTCCACGGTTTAATTGTTTTTTGTTATTCTTTTTCTGGTTACAAATTTAGGCAACTGTTTTTGACCAAGACTGACAAACATTAACCCTAACCACAAAAGAAAAGAAACGTAAAGCAGCCTGAGCCCAGGGTAGACCTAGGACTATTTAGGGATCATGCCATCATGTTTTAGACCAAAATTGGGTGAATTTTGAAGAAAAATGAGAGAAGATGGTTTGTGAGTTGCTTTGCAAGTCAACAACCAAAATGCTTTCCTTCACAGAGCATAATGAGATCTTGATTATTCCTTAGTTTAGTGTCCATTAGATAAAAACGCAAGATCACTGATACTGTTTTATCTCACACTTTGCACAGCCGACACGCACCATTTACTCCTTCAATTAACCAAGACTGTTGCACAAATGTACTCATCGATCACATCTCACCCACTGACAGTTCCTATCGTAATGAGCTAATTAATGCTAATAACTGTTCCCGTAGCCGCACATCCTAAACATCTAATGGCTCGCCCGGAGACTGTCTTTTGAGCTACAATTCCCAGCGCCTTCTTCTTCTTCTCGACTCTGTAACACCAAACGGCGTTCCTCGTTATGCAAAAACCGTGACCGCGGCCCGTCCCGATTGTCCCGACGTGGGATTCTGTGTAATGGTACCTCACGCTGCGACAGACATGCCATCCAGGCTAATCGCATGCATCAGTTCTGCAGCGGTTTTTGCCCCACGAAGGCTTAACGATGCGCTTAATTGCCGCCGAACCCTTGGATGAAAGAAATGGAGCAGTGCGTTTTGATTGCCACGGCGCAGCTGGATGTTCTAGTTTAAGATGTTGTGTTGGTTTAGTTTGTCAAATATGGGCGAAAGTTTATTGGAATTCTGGCTTTTGTTGGTTTGAAATGCTCTCGTATGATTTGGGGATCTGAATATTTATTTGATCCACTGTTTTCTTCATGTTGCTGCTTTGAGTCAGGCAGCAAAGAAATGCAAATACTGTAGCACAGTATTTGCATTTCTGACTTTTCCCCGAGTACCACCAGACCAAAATCCAGGCTTTATCTAGTCTAAAATTAGGTTGAACAAGCTCTAAAATAAGGCAAAAACATTCTTAGATGAAAGTAAATTATAGATAAGATTGTTTGTTTGCTGCTAAAGACCCCAAAAGAACAAAAATGTGGATAGATTTGCTTAAATTAGGTACATATTCAAGCTGCAACTGCAACTTCAAGAGTGTGGTGAGTCTCGGTGTGTGCACGAAGCTTATGTTGACACACACTTTTACAACTTTTACCAACAGAAACACCTCCTCACACTGCACACATTGAAACTCCGGTGCAGTACTGGAGCATTTACGTAACTTGAAAAGTCCGAGAGTCACTCACACGTCGTACAGTCCAGCCTGTTGTCTCTGGCCCTATAGAGCGTTTTGTTGGTTTCAAATTTTCGCCAGATGCCGGAGCTCGCCTTGTGAAATTGGGGAAATGAAACAACGTATACAGGAAATCAGCAGGACTGCAGACCTCTGTAGCTAATGTGAGTCACCCAGCATAACTAGACCGCTCCAGTGTAGCGTTTAGATCGGGCCCAAAAAAAAAACAGCCGACCCAGCCCGAGCTCTCCCACGTAGTGTCCAAACCCGACTGGAACCCGAGTCAGTCTGTGTGTGTGTCATGAGCCCTCGCCCACTCACTCAACTGTGGCATTTTAATGACAGAAAAAGCTCTGTTCCTTTCTTTCACACCGCGCATGTAAAATGTGTGCGCATTCTCTCTCTTCCTCATCTTTTCCTTGGTCCACGGGGATGAAAGACGTGCTTTCCCGTCTCTCCTTCTTCTTCCTCTTTTACCTGCTCCGCGCTACAGAAGTCTTCTGTCTGTCTCTCCTCACTCCACAGCGGAACATCAAACTTCTCACGCCATATAGTAGACTCTCTTTTTGTCACCGCGTTGATTTTGCGTTGATTTTGCGCTGTGTTTCACGCGACTGTCAATCATCCGCGGAGCACACGTGTACAGTGTGGCTCTGCGTCTTAACCCAAACCCAGCCCGACAACTGAGTGAGAAATGCCCGGGCTCAGGTCCAGAATCTAAACTCTACTCCAGTGACTGCACTGAAGCTGGACTGGATGTAGTGTGAGCCCGGAGCTGTTGCAGCCATTGCTGCGTCTACAACAGATGAGAAATAAGGACGTTTATTTTTTATATATAGAGAGCAGTTGTTTGCAACCTGCAGCCCGAGAGTCTCATGCAACTTTTTACAGAGATTATTGTGGCTCTTTGAGATTTCTGTAAACAACTAACAACAATATATCAAGCCTTAACATTTAGACTTATGGGCCAGAGCTAACAACTGTGTCACTATGGCAACTACACCACCAGATTTAGATTTAGATGTTCTTTGTGGGCAATTTACGCAAACTTTAATATTGGAAAACCTACTGTACATATAACATTACACAAAACAGATATGCACCACCTCAAATTCTGCATCTTTAGTGTCTGTGTGAAAGAAAAAATGTCAGCTATGCCAAGTTTTTGCTCCCCCTAACCTGTTTGCACATGAGCAAATGCTTGATAAATCTGGCCCTTAGTGTCTTAGGTCAATCTGAGACCAGAAGTCGTGCATAATCCCTAAACCTAACCCAATCCAGAGTGATACACATTGAAATTTAGTGTGAGCCACATTACTGAAACATTGTTCTTCTAACAATTTATTTGAAATTTTGCTGCACACATTTCTTATTTCTGACAACAAATAAACGTGGCAAGGCTAGTTACACACACAGAATTTTAAGTTATTTTTTTATATCTTCCAACAGAATCCCAGCAAAACACAATATATTTTGAGAGAAAGTGTTGCCACATAAAAAATGCAGGTAAACAATGGTATGGAGATTTACTTTGATGGCTCCCTGCGCGCGATTGAAAAGCACAAATTTGTCGACAAGCCGTTATCTCGACCTTGTTATTCAAATGCATTCAGATCGAAGCGTCGGTTTACAATGCAGACGAGACAATGGCGGCGATAATAAAAAAGAAAATGCCAGGAAACAATCACATCTGAACACGGGAGGAGGATGAAACTGTGGTGATAAATGGAACAAAGGCCAACGTGATCATAGAAAAGCATTGTTAAAGCTAACGACATGGGAAAGAATAAAAAGTCTGTATTTACAACTGTCTGAGGATTGTTTGTGTGCATTAACACAGTTTGCTTTTAACTCCGTCTGAAGTAGAGGGTTCATTTAAATCAAAAACTTTTTCTTAATGAATTCATCTTCGCATACCTGACAAAAATAAACTATAAAGGACATGGACAAGATAAAAACTCTTATTTATGGTCAAATCAACAACATTCTGCGATGAATCAGAATCAGTTTGTTCTCGAAACTTACAAATATAAAATAACTTTCCTTTTAAACTTTATCTGGATTGCTTAAGCAAAGCACAATCTGGAGGTCGCAAGATTATATCAAGATGTAATTTTACATTTGACTTTTTACAATAAGTTAAAATAACTTAAAACATTTCTCCCTGACACAAGTATCTTGTTGATAAAAATGCATAGAAAAAGTCATTTTGTTACCTTCATGATAATAGGGTCATAAAAATGTGTTTGAATCATCAATTTAGAACTTTGCTCCTATATTTTCCACATTATAAGCTTTTTCTCACAGACTATTAATCTACCAAACTATTTGTCAATTGTAAAAACATGACATACACACTTTAAAGTATTTCATGGATGAAGTTTTCGTTTTAAGAAACTCGGACTTGACTTGGACTCGTCGACCCCAGGGGGTACGCGACCATTTGCCTTGGGATACTTGGAATGACTGCAGATTTAAAAAGAAAGGTAGAATTGCAAGTATTGTAATGTAAAAAATGTAATTTCCAGCTCATTTTGAATGTTAAGAGGCAATTTTTGAGATGGAACTCAAACTTAAAATAAATCAAATGCAAAGGTTATATATTAAAAAAAATTATGTGTAAAGATAAAATACCCCTAAAAACACGTGACATGGGGGGTACTCCATGTGTGAGATCATGATTTGGGGATACTTCAGACAAAAAAATGTTTGGAATCACTGGTTTAGGACTCGTGAACATCACAAGTCTTTCACTCATATTTATTTTCAGCACTTTATAGGTTCAGTCCTCCTCGGCTCCTCCATCTTTACTCCAACAGACTAGCAGCAAGAGCACACATGAGCTGAAGGGCTGGGATTGGCCAATGCTCAGCTCCAGAAGCTGCTCTCATTGGTTTATCTGTCCTGCGTCCTCCGCGGAGTGCTCTTTTTGGACTGTATCAAAAGCAACGAAAGCACTAAAGACATAACCCAGCTCTTTACTCAAAAACTGTGGAGTTTTAACGCTAAAGCAAGTCCCAAGAGTTAACAGAGAAAAGAGGAGTTTAAGCTAGGTTTGGCTGCTGACAACAAGCTAGACATCCTGAAGACGTCAGTGATCAATAATAATGAACCTACAGATGAACAGAACTCAATGACACAACAGTGGACCAACATCAGGCTGAAGATGGAGCCTCATTCACAGTGAGTTACAATCGGAAAAATGGAAAAATGGTTTTAGCCTGTAGCGTGTCGCCCTAAATGCATTACATTCACATTGTTTCTTTGAATCATTATGTATCAGTCATCTCTACAGGAGCTTTCCACAGGGATGTTCCAGTCTGTCAGGATCTCAGCGTGTTATAGTTCATTTGGGTAAAATCACAGCGTGTCACCTCTTTGTGGAGACGAAGATTCTTATTTAACCAAGAGCTCACAAACAAAACAAATAAAGCCAACTGAGGATAAAAGTGTGGATTCTTCAAACGGGAACGAGGTCTGAGTTAAAGTTGGCGTGCCTAACTTTATTTTCTACTAAAAGTATAAGGTTAATGGAACACTTTATGGCAAAAAAAGAATGTCGTGTACTGTCTGAATTAAAATGTTGTTGTCTGATGCCGATATCAGTGGCTTATTTCTGAGGCCTATTTTCTTATTTTAGTTTTAGCTGAGATCAGAGCCAAACAAACTAGCAAAAAGTTAGATCTGAACTATTTTGTCTCATAGTTTATGAATAAAACCTGTTTTTGCACATCACATAACATTTAAAAGAGCAATTCAAGTGCTTCTTTTCAACAACAAATTGTTTTTTATCACACTATATGCAGCAATGACCTTTCTTTATTTGTAATAAAGCTCACATTGACTAAAAACAAGCTCTCATTAGGCTAGTGCTGCAGCCGAAGTCATAGAACAAGAATAAAACTTTGCTTAAAGACATGTTAATGATCAAATCTAAGCTGCAGAATATAAAACTGGAGAGAGATAACTTCGAGCTCAGCTACTGTGAGTGCGTCTGTAGAAGACTGCTGCAGCTAATGATGCACAAACCAGTGCCTGATCAAATACAGGCTGAAACTAAGGCTGATATGTACAAAAAAAATCAGCCCCAAAATATTGACCGGACGATACTGACTCTAGTGGATGTAAACCATGTAGTGAAGGATTTTGTGAGCGTTAGGAGCTAGTTTTACACATTTAAATGCCTTTTTTTGTTTAGGGAAGGTGGAAAGCAGGTACTACAACTTTAAGGTAGCATTTTCATAAAACATACTTTATATAGGCACTTTTTTGCACGTGGAATGAAGTCACAAGTTTTGCAAGTCTCAGGACTTTAGCCTCTAGTTGGAGTCAAGTCCTCCTATCAGTCTTTGAAAAATACATAGTGAGGGATTATTTGTTTATCAACACGGACGGTGCATGTGTACCCTGTATGCAGAATAAGCAGCTGCTCATTGACCTAAGCTGTTGAAACAAGACAAGCCAGCATCATTGTCAGTTAAGAGTTTATCACTGTGTGAAAACAAAAGATAAGCTGCTAAATGAATATTTGTGAATAAAATCTGACCCTACGACGCTTAAAAGTTACATTCAGGTGAGTGAAAAAACGGCGAGAAAAACACTGTTTCAAGTGACAGACAACCATCAGATCGGTTCATACCTGATCAAAACAGCTGCTCTCGTCCCGTTTGTTGCTTTATTCAAAGAAGTTTCCCCAGCCAATCTAATGGACAGCTTCTCTTTCTGCATGGAGCATGCACAGTGGAGCAGAATGTCTCGTCGACTGAAAACCCCTCTATACAATAAAATGTCAAAAAAGTATGATAAGCATGTTTTTAAGCCTTGTTTACATCAAAATGTTACGAAAAATCAAAATGCAAAATAACCATGAATTTTGGTTGGTTCTTTCTTTGGTTTAACGAGTAAATCTTAACCTACCCCAAGCAAAGAAAATCGGCACGTGACTTCAACCAAAAATCTTGGTTATTTTACGTTTTGTGTTGTGTTTTTCTAACACATTTACATTAAAAATGCATGAAAAGATCATGTGTTTTTCACATTTTGTTGTATATCTGTTTTTCTCTGGATGTGTTGCGTCTGGTTTTACTTTCAGATATTTTCAAGCCTTTATAACAAATTACTGAATACTTATTTCTGGTCACAAATGCAGAAAGAAGCATGAAGTCGTCTCAAGTAACTGATCTTCAAGTCTAAGTCAAGTTTAAGTTGAGTTACAAGTCCTGGTCCATTTTATCAGGTCAAGTCTCAAGTCATCAAAACAATGATTCAAGTCAAAGTCCAAACTTCTGCTTTTCTTACAATTTCTTTAGCAGAAACAACTACAGTATGTTTGCCTTGGTCTGAATATAAAGACATACCTCCTCATCCACTTCACGTTTCTAATAAAAGTATAGTGTGTTGTGCCTCGTGCCTGCCAAGAGAGTTTGATGTAAGGTCGTGTATCTAGTTACTTAAATGCATCTACAGAGAACAACATGCAGCCACGCACAGTGATGCAGGCGGAGCAATGTCAGATATGAACTTTAATTTGAAACAAGGTCACATCTGCGGAAGACAATCTCCTGCCACCACACATCAGTGAATCCAGCTGAAAAGATGCTTCTGCACTGGCTTTGTGCGACAAACTGAACACCATGTACAAACATCTTTATCACGGCTGTTTTGTGATGCATTATTCGAGTATTAAGGCTTCTTTTTGCTTTATTTTTGTACGCAAGTCACTCCATCTTCACAAATGTTTCCTGAAAGTGTCGTTTTTTTCCCCACTAATGGACGGTCAGAGCAATGACATTACATAGAGAGGGTCATGTTTTTTAAAAGCTATGGATGGTCTCCGGGGTAGTTGAACAACACGTGACCAAATTTGAAAAAAATGTAGGGTTAATAACTACTGCTGTAGCTTCTGTTAGATTTGTATTGCTCAATAAAATTTCCGGTAACACTTTAGAATACAGCTCCCTTGTTTAGGTGTAAATACAGGTAGTTACTAAGGATTAAACATGTAAGTACAAAGAAACAACTAATAGTTACGCTGTAATTACTCAAGAATGTACTATAGTATTATTGGGTTATTACGTGTAATAAAGTACTACAACATTATAAAGAGTAACAATTGTAATAAAGGGTAATAAAGCGTTATTACTGCACTTAAGGCGTAACAAATGTGCCAAGTGTGTAACAAGTGAAATAAAGATGTACTATTTGTGAAATGAGTAATTATGACAAATACCTCAATTATATTAGCTGTATTTATACTTTACCAAATGCATTCATGTACAGCTCTATTCTAAGATGTATAAGGTCCAATAAAATAATCTGACAAGACAATACAACAGTATCAAGTTGTTGAATCTTTATTGAAGAAAAAACAAAACAAAAACACACTTTAAAGACAATGTTCATACCGTGCACTACAGTTTAATAACACAGAAAAGTGGAGTGTAATCTAAAGCAGAACAGTGCTGGTTATTCCTGAAATTGACAGAAACAACAAATATTACATACAACCAAGGTGAAAGAAACAGGAAAAGGAAGAAACAACAAGTAACAGATCGTAACAAAGACATACAGAGTGGAACAGAGGAGGAACAAGGCATGTATTTACACTACAACTACAATGTAGCTACACTTTAATTACACTGTAACTACAATGTAGCTACACTGTAACTACAATGTAGCTACACTGTAACAACACAGGAACGGGAGCTGTATTCTAAAGCGGAACAGTGCTGTTTATCCCTGAAATAGACAGAAACTACAAATAACACACACAACCAAGGTTAAAGGAACAGAAATAGGCAGAAGCAATAAGTAACAGATTTTAACAAAGACATAGAGAGTGGAACAGAGGAGGGACAAGGCATGTATTTACACTACAACAACAATGTAGCTACACTGTAATTACACTGTAACTACAATGTAGCTACACTGTAACAACACAGGAACGGGAGCTGTATTCTAAAGTGGAACAGTGCTGGTTATTCCTGAAATAGACAGAAACAACAAATAACACACACAACCAAGGTGAAAGAAACAGAAATAGCCAGAAACAACAAGTAACAGATTTTAACAAAGACATACAGAGTGGAACAGGGGAGGAACAAGGCATGTATTTACACTACAACAACAATGTAGCTACACTGTAACTACAATGTAGCTACACTGTAACTAAACTGTAACTACACTGTAACTACAATGTAGCTACACTGTAACAACACAGGAACGGGAGCTGTATTCTAAAGTGGAACAGTTCTGGTTATTCCTGAAATAGACAGAAACAACAAATAACATACACAACCAAGGTGAAAGAAACAGAAATAGGCAGAAACAACAAGTAACAGATTTTAACAAAGACATACAAAGTGGAACAGAGCAGGAACAAGGCATGTATTTACACTACAACAACAATGTAACTACACTGTAACTACAATGTAGCTACACTGTAACAACACAGGAATGGGAGCTGTATTCTAAAGTGGAACAGTGCTGGTTATTCCTGAAATAGACAGAAACAACAAATAACACACACAATCAAGGTGAAAGAAACAGAAATAGGCAGAAACAACAAGTAACAGATTTTAACAAAGACATACAGAGTGGAACAGGGGAGGAACAAGGCATGTATTTACACTATAACAACAATGTAGCTACACTGTAATTACACTGTAACTACAATGTAGCTACACTGTAATTACACTGTAACTACAATGTAGCTACACTGTAACAACACAGGAACGGGAGCTGTATTCTAAAGTGGAACAGTTCTGGTTATTGCTGAAATAGACAGAAACAACAAATAACACACACAATCAAGGTGAAAGAAACAGAAATAGGCAGAAACAACAAGTAACAGATTTTAACAAAGACATACAGAGTGGAACAGAGGAGGAACAAGGCATGTATTTACACTACAACAATAATGTAACTACAATGTAGCTACACTGTAATTAAACTGTAACTACAATGTAGCTACACTGTAACTACAATGTAGCTACACTGTAACAACGCAGGAATGGGAGCTGTATTCTAAAGTGGAACAGTGCTGGTTATTCCTGAAATAGACAGAAACAACAAATAACATACACAACCAAGGTGAAAGAAACAGAAATAGGCAGAAACAACAAGTAACAAAGACATACAGAGTGGAACAGAGGAGGAACAAGGCATGTATTTACACTATAACAACAATGTAATACATTGTAACTACACGGCAAATACGCTATAACTACAGTCTAACAACACAGGAAAGGGAGCTGTATTCTGAATTGTAACAGCGCTGGTTATGTCTGAAAATGACAGAAACAAAAAATAACACCCACAACCAAGATGAAAGAAACAGAAATAGGCAGAAACAACAAGTAACAAAGACATACAGAGTGGAACAGAGGAGGAACAAGGCATGTATTTACACTATAACAACAATGTAATGCATTGTAACTACACGGCAAATACGCTATAACTACAGTCTAACAACACAGGAAAGGGAGCTGTATTCTGAATTGTAACAGCGCTGGTTATGTCTGAAAATGACAGAAACAAAAAATAACACCCACAACCAAGATGAAAGAAACAGGAAGAGGCAGAAACAACAAGTAACAGATCATAACAAAGACATCCATGTAAGACACATGAATAAAAAGATATATATATTGTAATGAATGTGTTACTTTGAATTAAAAAAATATACAAGTTTAAAGGGACTATACAATAAAGTTACTTAAAATCACTTTTTCCTAGCACAGATTACTGACTACATCTGATCATGTCCAATTTCTTCACCAAACTGGCCGTTACAATACCGGCGCAACTTGCTCCTAACAGCTGTGAAAAGGACATAAAACGCATCATAATGAACAATTTGAAGGCTCAGAAAGTATTAGGTAAGAAGTTTAAAATAAATTATTTCTGTTTGTTTTCCTTTTTAAATAGGCAAAAATCAAGCATAGTCCCTTTAAAATAAAACACACACACAATTGTTTCAGAATGTAGGTTATCCAAAGCGTTACCTTAAGTGAACTAAACATAGATAGAACATTTCTAAGAGATAGTACATGCCTTGAAGACCACACCAAAGTCTAAGCTTCGAGTGTATTTGTTCAGTCCCAGAGCCTGCTTTAACATCAGCTCTCAAAAGTCAAAGACTTCCAAATGTTCTCACAACAGAGTT
This sequence comes from Mugilogobius chulae, assembly GCA_038363315.1. NCBI lineage: Eukaryota > Metazoa > Chordata > Actinopteri > Gobiiformes > Gobiidae > Mugilogobius > Mugilogobius chulae. Next base: position 32,692,188 of record CM076404.1, read on the forward strand.
CGTACAGCGTTTAACGTATAGTTTTCTCGCTTTCTTAAAAAAACTTTTCCAGGTTTTCTATGATAGTGCAAACCCTGTTAGAAGGCAGAGACGCCTGCAGTCAGAATAAAAGTGTGATATTTGAAAGTCAATTGCTAGAAATAGTTTTCTTTTTGTTTTTGGTTAGTTGCTAAACCAGGCTTCTTCATAGTCTCCTTGTATACATTGTAGTGCTTGCTTTGCTTCTTCTTCTTGTATATTTTCAGCTGAAGGTGATGCTCTGCTCAATCCAGGACTTCTTACGCCCCAGAGAAGGGTGAGAAGATAAACCCTGAGAAACAAATACAAAAAAAAAAAAAAAACAGATCAGTTCCTTTTGTGCATCAGTCAACTGCAGGGTTTATTCTGCATTTAGTCAATTAACATTGACATGTTATACAATACACTTGTTGTGCAACATTTTCACTAACTGTAATCTGCTTAGAAATTAACTGTATTCACATTTACATCATTTAGAATTTTACATTACACAAACAATTCTAACTTTAAATTGTTTCAGTAAAAGAAATGATCGAAAATGCAACTTCTGAGCTAATACAATTGCATAAGACAATATTTTCATTTGTAGATGCCGGTGCCTGTCGTGGCGCCTCTAATGGAAATTACGTTTGCAAATTAACCAAAAATATATTTTTTTAGTTTGTACATATTTTTGAAATGCTTCTTTTCTATGTGATTTTGTTAACATTTTACCAGCCTGAGAAAGAATACTAGACACAGAAGATCTTGTTCTTTCACATTTACCATTTCTGGGTGATGTTGAAAAGCGTAAGCATTTCTGTTGTATGTTAGCTGTCATTTTACTTTTTTTAATTTTTTCGTTGCATCACAAATAAGGCAAAAGGACAATATACATACAGTATAATGATGCATATTGTCTAACAAAACCAACAAAAAAACACAATATGAAAACAAAACTAAAACAAACCGAATTGATCAAAAACAGCAACATTTTAAAACTAAATATGCATCATTGTATTTATAATGTCCTTTTGCCTTTTTTGTGAAGCAACTTAGTCAATAATAATACAAAAACAAAGACAGCTAACAGAACAATCATGTTGTTTTGAATGTTGCTTTATACTCTATTACGCGTTCCTATGTCACCTGGAAGTGGTAAATGTGAACGCACTAGACAAATCGTCTAAAGTCCGTAAACGAAAGCAGGTTAAAACAAGCCAAAGTCTTTTCAATCGAGTTCAACGTTTGTTTAGATTTAATCCACAGACATGAGAAAACAAAAAACAAAACAACAGTTTCATGGGTTTTAATGATGTGTTAATTACCGTTTATTCATATGCAAATAAGGCGCGGATTTTTCGGCGCTAGTTGAAGCTAATGCTAGTTGAAGCTAATGCTAGTAGTTTTATTGTGTTTTATGTGAACAGACTTGCTAAGGGCTAGCCACGTTTTTGCTAACATGTTTATTAAGTTAGCAGTCCTTCTTATTTTTATATATCTGTTATTTCAGATACCAGAACATGAATGTAAAGACAACGTCTGCTCCAGCAATAAAGTCAAGTCCATTGTTCCACTGTGTCTGGCCTCACTCTCTGATTTGAGTTCTGAGTGGATGAGGTGTTCCTGCAAATCTTCCTAAATTAGTATACAGTCCTAGGTCTCTGCAGTACAATGTTTTTTCCTCTTGAAGATAAGTATTTTTGGTTATTATTAGTTGCTTAAAGGGCTATGTCTGTGTATATAAATGTTTAAATCTTATTTGGGTTTTCCTTTGAACTTGTGCAGGTCAGGATGTTTCCTCCCTCCTTTGGATGGCTACTTCCGTCACTCCCATGATGGCGACCCCTCCCATTTTGTGGTAGGAGATGAAACTGTTGTTTTGTTTTTTGTTTTCTCATGTCTGTGGATTAAATCTAAACAAACGTTGAACTCGATTGAAAAGACTTTGGCTTGTTTTAACCTGCTTTCGTTTACGGACTTTAGACGATTTGTCTAGTGCGTTCACATTTACCACTTCCAGGTGACATAGGAACGCGTAATAGAGTATAAAGCAACATTCAAAACAACATGATTGTTCTGTTAGCTGTCTTTGTTTTTGTATTATTATTGACTAAGTTGCTTCACAAAAAAGGCAAAAGGACATTATAAATACAATGATGCATATTTAGTTTTAAAATGTTGCTGTTTTTGATCAATTCGGTTTGTTTTAGTTTTGTTTTCATATTGTGTTTTTTTGTTGGTTTTGTTAGACAATATGCATCATTATACTGTATGTATATTGTCCTTTTACCTTATTTGTGATGCAACGAAAAATTAAAAAAAGTAAAATGACAGCTAACATACAACAGAAATGCTTACGCTTTTCAACATCACCCAGAAATGGTAAATGTGAAAGAACAAGATCTTCTGTGTCTAGTATTCTTTCTCAGGCTGGTAAAATGTTAACAAAATCACATAGAAAAAGAAGCATTTCAAAAAATATGTACAAACTAAAAAAATATATTTTTGGTTATTTGCAAACGTAATTTCCATTAGAGGCGCACGACAGGCACCGGCATCTACAAATGAAAATATTGTCTTATGCAATTGTATTAGCTCAGAAGTTGCATTTTCGATCATTTCTTTTACTGAAACAATTTAAAGTTAGAATTGTTTGTGTAATGTAAATTCTAAATGATGTAAATGTGAATACAGTTAATTTCTAAGCAGATTACAGTTAGTGAAAATGTTGCACAACAAGTGTATTGTATAACATGTCAATGTTAATTGACTAAATGCAGAATAAACCCTGCAGTTGACTGATGCACAAAAGGAACTGATCTGTTTTTTTTTTTTTTGTATTTGTTTCTCAGGGTTTATCTTCTCACCCTTCTCTGGGGCGTAAGAAGTCCTGGATTGAGCAGAGCATCACTTCAGCTGAAATATACAAGAAGAAGAAGCAAAGCAAGCACTACAATGTACACAAGGAGACTATGAAGAAGCCTGGTTTAGCAACTAACCAAAACAAAAAGAAAACTATTTCTAGCAATTGACTTTCAAATATCACACTTTTATTCTGACTGCAGGCGTCTCTGCCTTCTAATTATTTATTTATTTAATTTATTTTTAAAAGGGGACCATGTACAATTAGAACATAAATGTTGCCATTTGATGCATTGTACCAGAGTTAGCCTTAGGCTAGTTTACATCTGCAGTCCCCTGGCAGGGAAAGGAACAGCCCACAAACACTTCAGTGTCTGAGGCTGATCCAGCACACGTAACATTTACACACATAATAAAATACATAATGCACTCCACACATATACATGCATACAGATTCTTACAGAGCCAGTAACAGAAATACAGGAGCAACTGGAGCTAATGATTACAATGCTGGTTGCTCTTAAGGTATTTTTTTAGCTCAGTTTTAAAACCATTTATTGTACCACGTGTTTTAATGTATTCAGGCAGCATGTTCCACTGTGTGTAACAGGGTTTGCACAATCATAGAAACCTGGAAAAGTTTTTTTAAGAAAGCGAGAAAACTATACGTTAAACGCTGTACGAACTCTGTTGTGAGAACATTTGGAAGTCTTTGACTTTTGAGAGCTGATGTTAAAGCAGGCTCTGGGACTGAACAAATACACTCGAAGCTTAGACTTTGGTGTGGTCTTCAAGGCATGTACTATCTCTTAGAAATGTTCTATCTATGTTTTAGTTCACTTAAGGTAACGCTTTGGATAACCTACATTCTGAAACAATTGTGTGTGTGTTTTATTTTAAAGGGATATGCTTGATTTTTGCCTATTTAAAAAGAAAACAAACAAAATAATTTTATTTAAATTCTTAACCTAATACTTTCTGAGCTTCAATTGTTCATTATCAATGCGTTTTATGTCCTTTTCCGCGTTAGAAGCAAGTTGCGCCGGTATTGTAACGGCCAGTTGGTGAAGAAATTGGACCATGATCAGATGTAGTCAGTAAGCTGTGCTAGGAAAAAAAGTGTTTTAAGTA